>LNAC01000403.1:278645-303477 GCA_002007465.1 Ailurus styani | reverse complement strand
CGGCTCCCATCACAGGGAGTTAAGCTAGTTTCTGGTCTCCCCCCCCACCCCCGGCTCCCAACACACACACCCATTTTTCTTTTCTCTCAGTTTTTTTCCTCTATTCTTTTTTATTTCTTTTCTTATACCAATCAGTTCATCAGTTCTGCTGTGAATAATGTAGCAAGCTTTAGCTTTTGTGACTTAATCAAGATAGCCAACCAACCAGTCCTTTCATGAGGATTGCATTTCAAGAGATATTCCCACCACCACACAGCTCTTCTGTTGGAGCAACACTAATGAATTATAGTGTCCGAATCTTGTTTCTTCTTGGCCGACTTTGAGTTTAAAGGTGATAAGCTCTGCATTTTATAAGCCCAACCCCCATGGTGGCAGCAAAACCTTGGAAGTTCTGGTTAAGAGAGATTTATGGATTTTCTGAAAGACTGCATCTGGTTTTCTAGAATGACTTTTTTTTTCCTCTAGATCAATTTTACAGAATCAACATACAATTCACACATACATACCATTGATGAACTAAGAAAATAGAAAGCCTATAAGAAGAAGTGGATCATCCCAAATCAGCGGGATTATCCAGGACTTTTAGCTGCGAGTGACAGAAACCCAATTCAAAGGAGCTAAAGAAAAACCAGGAATTTATTGACTTTCATACCTGTAGATAATATGGATGAAAGGCCTTTCTGGCCCCAAGGACCCAAACGATATTACCAGGTTGTCTTCTGCTTCAGGGTTTTGCTGCTCTCTGTGTCTGGCTTCAGATCCCCATAATGGGGACTGGCTGCTTCTGTGTGATGTGGATATTTGAGGAAACATGGCCACAGGCAATCTTGGGTCTACCATCCCAGCTTAGCTATTTCAGAACAAAAAGAGAAGCCTTAACTTTCCCATCATCCACCTAGAAAATCTTCAGGGAGGTACAAAGTGGTCACATGCTCATCCTTATGGGCTTATCACTATGATCAAGGGGAAGGGTAATTCTGATTTGCCAAACATGTTCTTGTGTCTGTGATCAAGGAATGGGTATATCAAGGTATAAATTTAAGCCTCCCTAAAACCACCTAAAGAGGGAAAGAGTGGTTACCTAATAGCAGCTGGATGTAGTGCCACAGACAGGAAGTGATAGATACAGACTCAATGAAAAACAAGATGTCTACTCGGAGGGGTGCTGGTGGAAGTTCAACCACCAACCTCCTCTCTCACAAAAAGAAAACCCTGACTTGGAGCATTTGCGATTTCTGCAATGTGAATTCCTCCATCACAGCAAATTTTGAGCTACCCGTGTGACATCACGGAATGAATGCAGAGTTGGGAAGATCAACAGAGTAGCCTCACGTTTTAAGGTGTCTCCCCTCTACAGATAGGACAGAAGCATACAACCTCAAGGGCACAGATTCTAGTAAAATGCAGGAATTCAAGGTAATGAGTTTGAAGATTCATTTCCTTTGGTTTTAAATACAAGTTGTTTAATTGCAAGGGTGCATAACTTAATTTTTTTTTTTTTAAAGATTTTATTTATTTATTTCACAGAGGGAGAGAGATCACAAGGAGGCAGAGAGGCAGGCAGAGAGAGAGAGGGGGAAGCAGGCTCCCCGCTGAGCAGGGAGCCCGATGAGGGCTTCGATCCCAGGACCCTGAGATCACGACCTGAGCCGAAAGCAGAGGCATTAACCCACTGAGCCACCCAGGCGCCCATAACTTAATTTTTAATAAATGCTGTGTTCGACAGCTGGCTCACAAATTTCCTGAAAATTTAATGAGTAGCCGCATAGCAGGCTCCAGCATGCCACTAGTGACTAGTGACAAAACTAGTCACAATAGGATATAAAGTGAATCGAAATTACCACACATACACTGAGGCAGCCACAATGGGAAGAAGGACTTGGCTCCCCCTTTCAAAGTAAGTTCAGGTAACTGCAATCTCAGGATGCAGGAGACCTCCTGGTTCCTGTCCACACCCACCCTGGAAGGGTCTGGATCTGCACTGCCATCTTGGCCCACTTTGGGCTCTAAGGAAGTGGGAACATAGGTAAATATTAGAGTCACATTATGATGGGAGGAGAGAACTTGGCTACAAAAAACATCTGCCTCTGTTTCCTCCCCTCTGTCATATCACAGTCAGCCCCAAATTTGCTTAGTTACATGGTCTAGTATATTTAATTTTAATTAATACACATAAAAGATACTCCTAAAGTATAACACATAACAAGATAACCCTGAAACTCACTCCTTCCTTTCTTCCTTGCTTCCCTCCCTCCCTCCTTCCTTCCTTCCTCGTTCTTTCCTTCCCTCCTTCTTTCCCTTCATTCACCCCCCCTCCTACCTGCCTCCCTTCCAGATAGCCTACTATGTGTCTAGCACTGTATCAAAGATGGAGTCTAATTACGGTGTGTAAATATAAAATGTCACCTTAAATGGACTCAGTGCACACATATACATATATTTCTCATACAATACATCAGAACATGATGCTATTATTAACAGTATTATGTATCCTATAATTCTCACCATCTGTAGGATGTGTATTTCTTAGTGCACAGATGGCTTATCTTGAATTATCCATAAATTTCCTTTAAAGCAAGAAGAGCTGGCTTCCTATTTTGGGTGGCATGGCTGAATTTTAAATCCCTTCGTCAGAAATTATTACACATTGGCAAAGACATCTGGTCACCTACCTGGTAAATATAGGACTCCCCATAAAGTCCAGCCTGACGCATGACCGCATATGCCAGATTTGCCAAAATAGGTCCTACAAAGCCATGAGCCAGCTGCTGAACTGCTCAAATCCTCCCACCACCTTTATGTTCTAACTTCCTCAATGTCTTCCTATTTATACAAAAGACACTTTCTTCCCTGACCTCGCAGCAGTCTAAATCCACACTTCCTCGCTTCATATATTTATAAGTAAGCATAGTATTTTTTTAAATTTTTGCTTCTTTTACATGTCTTTCAATGCTATTCTAACCTCATTATCCAATTTTTGTAGCCATTTTCCTGCCATGCATTCCCATTCCTGATTTCTGAATAGACCAGTGGAGAAGCAGTTGTGGCTTAAGTACTAGAGCCCAACATTCACCAAAAAAGATACTGGGCTAAGAGAAAAATCTACTAAAGGCACGTTATAAATTTCTTTGTGTTTCTTAGGTCTAAAAGTAAAACAAAGAAATTATAAAGCTCTCTCAAACATTTGGCCCCAGAGAAGGCCATTTCTAGACCTGTAGTTAAATAATCTGTTAGCTCAAGAGTTAGTCTAGCTAGAATTCTCATCTTTTGCAGGGAAATCAGGACAGCAAAACTGCCCAAATGTCTCAAGATCCAGATTCCAAGTCCTAAATGCCTTCAGGTCTCCACTATGAGAGAGGTTTGTGGCTGGACCACAGCTCCAGGGCGAAAAGCCATGCCTTTATAAGCAGATAAAGATTGTTTTGTATACATATTTTTATTTTATGCTCATTTTCATAAAAGATTTGCAATGAGGGAAACCGTTGGATAAGACAAAACCAAAAGGCACATTTGTTATTGAGGAATAATGGATAGCAAACTGAACCTCCAAGGCCTATCAGGCAATCGATAGGTTTCTATTTTTTCTTCCTTTCATATTTTCAGTTTATAGCAGCAATAAATACATTGGTGCATGAAATTTACTGGAGTATAATGACCAGCTGGCATTTCTGACCAGAAGCTGAACGGGGCAACCTCATCCCTTCCCTGCTGTCATCAACCCAGATAATGTTTCGAGCCTTGGTTATTAGTCCCCAAATGACATTTAATTATAGTTCTAATTGGAGGTCTCATGGCTATTCTTCTAAATTGAGGTGTGCTCAGTGAAGTCTTGTAAAATGATTCAAAAATCCACTAAACAGTTGAACATTGTATCCATGCTTTTTGGTTTATCTCTATGGGTAACAGAAATCACTAATTTGTATCTCTTTTTCCTAACCCTTTCCCTTCCAAAGTAGGAAATAACTGAACTGTGTTCTTTACTGCAGCGCTCAGACTGTATCAGAAAAATATCATCTGGTAAAAGGTATTGTCTCAAGTGTACACTCAGCATACGTACAGCAAAATGTTGCTGAACTCTGTTTTAGATGCTGTCAAGCTGAGAATGAAGAGTCTGAAATATGGATCTGGAGCATATCAAAAACATTGCTGGATGTTATTTATTAGTGGTAATTATATTAGAAGCTTACTTTTTTATTATTCATTTGTTCATTAATTCTTTTCAGTAACTGCTCCTTAAGGGATGTGATAGCCATTTTTTTTCCTCGAATAAAGTTGTTCTTATGCAATTGTTCTGTGTAATTCACATTTTGTATTCCTTTAAGTGAAAGATTATAATATAAAAATTGACCACTGGGTCTTTTCATTTCATATTTCAGCTTCAGAAACATAAAATTATTTATATATAAATGATATTTTTTCCTAATGTATGTTTTCTGGATAAAATTTTTTTTTCCATCAAGAAAAAAAAGAATGTTTTCTTTTTTATCAGTGAATCTCTATGGTACAACACAGGTCTGGTACTTAGTCACTCAAATACTTGCTGAATGACATTTGGCTGCACGCATATGGGAATAATATTTTCTGACTATGGTGGCCTGTTACATATTTGGTTATGGTGTCACACCAGTCAGGGTAATCAGTGCAAGCTTTCAAATCATTTCTTAGTTATACATCATATTTGTTCTATTGAATATGGATTTTTAAAAAAGATTTTATTTATTTATTTGACAAAGAGAGCAAGCTAGAGAGCACAAGCCGGGGGAGCAGCAGTGGGAGAGGGAGAAATAGACTCCCCGCTGAGCAGGGAGCCTGAGGCGGGGCTCCATCCCAGGACCCTGGGATCATGACCTGAGCAGAAGGCAGACGTCCAACCCCCTGAGCCATCCAGGTGCCCAAATGTGGATTTTAAGATAAATGAAAGCTAACGTAGGAAACGAAATGATTCTACCTAAAATATTGTGGCATAAGGAGAATATGGTTTCCTTGGGAGGGAATTCACACTTCGAAGAGCGAGCCTTCACATGGAAGAAGAAAATTTGTACCTGCAGGGTGCCTTTTAACCGTTCTCGCCATAAAACATTCCGAAGATTTTTCACCACTCACTCCGCTGGTGGGCAAGCCTCCGCTTCCTCAATCTGCGAAATGGGGATAACAGTCTGACCTATTCCACAGGGTAGATGGAAAGATAAAGTAAAATCAGGCATCTGGTTCTTTCTTCCTGGGCCAAGCACAGAATGAGGACTCCCCACAGAGCAGCTGGTACTTTGCTTCTCTCTCCTCCTGCCTGCCCTTCGAACACGCCAGCACTCCCTTCCCTGATGCAATGGGGTGCGATCAGCCACCGTGGCCGCCGATGCGGTCCCCGGGGCTGATGAAAGGGCTTCCCTTGCATCTCTCTGCCTGGAGATGAGAACAGCGGATGATTTTCTGTAAAGCAGAAAGCTAATGATCTCAAATCAAGAGAGGAAGGTTTCATTTTACCCGCAGCAGTACCTGGGCAATTTCATGCGTCTCGCAAGCGTAGAGCTTCTAACGGAATCTCCAAGTAGCAGTTTTTTGTTCGCTGTTATAAGAGAATGTGAAGGCCTAATTAGCCTGGGGAATTCAGGAATATTGCAGCAACACGGTCTGCTCTTGTTTGCTCCGGCCTCTGCACCTGCCATCACACAGACATGATCTGGGCGGCCGGAGTATCTGGCTTCCCACGTGGACGGCTTTGCTGACAGTTTACAAAGCCGAGCAGCCCAGAGGAGCAAAATGGAAAAGATTATTCGAATCTGCTTCTGTGATCAGTAGAGACTTCACAGGAAGAAGGGCATCTTGTCCTTTCCCGATTTCACATAGGCATTCAGGCAGGTACACCGGAGAGGGACACGTAATTGCCTCCCGGCCTTGTCACATCCCTGTTGTCTCTGCTCTAATGGCTTTGGTCTTTCGGTTGAAGAAAAATGAGGCTTAACACGTTCCCTGTAAATCAGGAAAGTGACCCAGGGACCCTGAGGGCCCAAGCAAAGGTGGGATTAAATTGTAACCCAGAGGCTCTACAGAAGAAACCAACAGGAAAATTTATAATAGGAACGTGCCATGCTAGGAGAGCCAGAATTACATGTCCGGCAAGAATGTTCGTTGTGTTGCCCAAATTATAATCTGCTTCTTGTCTAAATCAGCAGTTAGACTGCCAAACGATGGACTGGTTCTTTCCAGTTTGAATTAAGTAATCAACCACTTGCTGTATAGTTACTTTTCTTCTCCAAATAGGCACAGTCTTTGAGACCTGGTCATAGTTATGTATCAGAGGCCAGAAGACAGACTTTGGCTCTCTATTCATGTTTTGTTTTCACTGGATAAGGGAGAGTGGAGGGCACTACCGGGCTAGGGGATGAGCTCACACACCTGGGTTCGAGATCTGTGTTTACTTACAAATGTGTGATTGATTTTAAGTATGTTACTTAAACTCACTGTGTCTCTGGCTCTTCATTTGTAAAATGAGAATGATGACCGTCCTTCTCCCAATACCCAAGACTGCAGTGAAGATGACAGTAGGAAAAGAAAAACTGGATTTGAAAGTAGAAAACCAGTGGTTATGGGCGTTGTTATCAGAAGTAAAAGTTGGACTATGTTCGTTAAGTAGACCACAACCATTCATATAAATATCCGTTGAATAGCTTTTAATAACAGACAGTCTTTGAATTTAGACAAATAAGGGCATAAATCTCAGTCTCATCATTTACTGGCTGAATGACACGGGGTAAGTGACCTAAAACCTCTGGGCCTCAGCTTCCTCATCTGTAAAGTGGGCCAATAATAGTCAACCCCCTCCCCACCAAGGGCTGTGGGAGTTTGGCAGCAGTACTTTTTATCAAGAATCTGGCCTTGGGGCACCTGACTGGCTCAGTCGGTTAAGCATCTGCCTCTTGATTTGGCTCAGATAATGATCTCAGGGTCGTGAGATTGAACCCTGCATCGTGGGATTCTGTACTCAGTGGGGAGTAGGCTTGAGGATTTTTCCTCTTCTTCTCCCTTTGCCCCTCCCCCTTGCTCTCTCTCTCTCTCTCAAGGAAATAAATAAATCTTAAAAAAAAAAATAAAATTGGGTGCCTGGGTGACTCAGTCAGTTAAGTATCTGCTTTCGGCTCAGGTCATGATGGCAGGCTCCTGGGATCAAGTCCCACCGAGCTCCTTGCTCAGTAGGGAGTCTGCTTCTCCCTCTGCCTGCCACTCCCCCGCTTGTGCTCTCTCTCTCTCTCTCTGACAAATAAATAAATAAATAAATAAAATCTTTAAACAAATAAAAAAAAAAATAATCTGGCCTAAAGTGAGTTCCCTTTCCCTGTTACCCGAATGACAGTGGTGTGGACATAGAGGACAATGCCAGTAATCAAAGAAGAGTTACTTTATAAACATTGTAGGAGTGGTAAGAGTTCTCCCCATCCAGTCTTCAAAATGTCATTTCCCTTCTTTGCCTCACACCTCTCTTATAGGGAAATGCTAACTTCTTATC
Organism: Ailurus styani; assembly: GCA_002007465.1. Classification (NCBI taxonomy): domain Eukaryota; kingdom Metazoa; phylum Chordata; class Mammalia; order Carnivora; family Ailuridae; genus Ailurus; species Ailurus styani. The sequence goes on along the minus strand of LNAC01000403.1, from coordinate 295,976 downwards.
CTGGACAATCACAACTGAGCCAAAATTTAAACCATAAAGCTGAGCCATCAATGGGAAGTTAGAGTGATTTTTTAAAGTTCAAAATGCTTCCCCTAGAGTAATAAGATCTATTTAAGCCTGACACCATGAGTAAGGACATAAGTAGACACTTAAGCCCTATAAAAATGGGTTTATTTGTTCCAATAGATATTATTGACTCTGGTGTAAGATGCTCTGGGAATAAATGCAGTTTCTTTTATTTGCACATCATCCTCTGTTTTGTTTAATGTATGTTCAGGCTTTGGAAAGGAAAAGACTTTTTATCTAGCTTTGCTCTCTGACGTGCTAATGCAGAGACTATACCAGTGCTAGTCCCCAAATTCGATTTTCTGAGTTCATTCACATTTACTCCTAATAAATTTAGCTAATTAGATTACTTGCACTGTTTTTAAATGGCAGACTAAGGCAATCTGCTTAATTCTAAATTAGATTATTCTTTTTATTTAGAAGCAAATTTGTGGAAAACTTCTCACATCAGTGCTTTTAGGGCTTAACCATTAATGAGATTAAATCAACAGGCTTTTAGGGCGCCTGGGTGGCTCAGTGGGTTAAAGCCGCTGCCTTCGGCTCAGGTCATGGTCCCAGGGTCCTGGGATCGAGGCCCACATCGGGCTCTCTGCTCAGCGGGGAGCCTGCTTCCTCCTCTCTCCTCTCTCTCTGTCTGCCTCTCTGCCTACTTGTAATCTCTCTCTGTGTGTCAAATGAATAAATAAAATCTTTAAAAAAAAAAAATCAACAGGCTTTTAGATACTTTTTTTGTTGGTATTCGGCAAATTCGGCCCTCTTGGCACAGGAAGGCTTGGCCTCACCTACATAGACTCATCTGTGAACCTGTTTTTAAAAATTCCTTACAATGGTTAGTGCTCTCAGTGAATCTTATTATTGTTGGTGAGACATTTTGGACTCTTTGATTCTCCTTCTTTAAATCCCCTAACTATCCTGTGCTGGTCCATCCTATGCTTATAAAGTTTAGAATTTGGTTCAGTGGTGATGGCCAAGGAAAAAAAAAGTTAGCAATTAGTTCCAGGAGAGGGGACAGGTAGAAAAATGAAATTTCCATCAGAATTCCAATTTGAAATGGTTGAAAAGGCAGCACATAGAAATCCTCAACCTTCTAGGTTACCAAAGAGAGATGGAAAGACAGAAGCTATGTTGGCTTCAGTGTTGACATCACTTCTTGCCTCCTTTGGAAGCTGTAGGTGTGTCTGAGACTTTTCAATGCCCCATTTCCCAAGTATAAGAAACTACTAGGGTAAAGAAGAAAGGAGAGCTCCTCACTGCTAAATTTTTGATGGTTCTTCAGTCAATTAAGAATGTTCTAAGAGCTCTTGTCAGAATGTGCATGAATGTGGTTTTGCTTGAGTCAAAGATAATGACCCAAATGGCAATTTCCAGTGCTCCTTCTGTAATCACTAGAACCCAGTGGTGTGATGACAGCCAAGATAAGGATGACCATGAAGACAAACTTGCATTTTCACGTCTTTTTACCTATACTCTCTTCTGTAAAGGAAGCTATTTGCTTACTGTTCCCAGATTTTTCATTTTTCTATGCTTTTGTGTTGACAGTAACATGTCATTCAGGATGTAAATTCTCCTTAAAAATGGAACCATGCCAGGCATTGGCATCTGGGATAGAAAGACAATAATCACACCCCAAGTAGTAGTAGAAAGAGTTGTGATGGTGGCCAACAGAGAACACTCACTATGAGACAAGTAGTTCTCTGAACAGAAAGTTTCAGGTGGTTATAGAGCTGCCTTTGAAATTTCTCCCATAGTTAGCTTGGGAACTGGAGCTGTTGTCCAAAGCTGGGAGGAAAGAGGGGGCAGAAAGAATTTATGAGGACCAAATGGTGGCCATAGATGCACCAGCTGGGTCCCGGGATCAGGGTGGAGTTTCATCCAAAGCAGGAGTGGGTGGAAAAAGAGATAGCAAGAGCCTGCTCCTACGGCTTTAGAGGCCTGGTCCCATTCCACCCTTATAACAGCCCCACGAGGTCAGTATTTCAGGTCACAAGCCCTGCCCACAACCCTGAAATCCAAAGTTCCAAGACACAAAATAGTTGCACTGGGTCTATGGCAAACTCACTCGAAAGCAAAATCTGGCCTGAATGGACGTGAGGCCTACTTATCGGCTTTATGCCAGTTGGTGTGAATATCCAAATGTTTCACTGAAGATATGGCATAATTATTGAGCATTTGCACAAACCTCAGTGAGTCATCTACATAAAGCACAGTATATATAAACCATGGGAACTATCTACATCTTAAAATTCTGAAATCTGGACTATTTCTGATCTAAAGGTTGGAGAGAAGAGGTTGTGGACCCCATGTATAGATGACAAAATTGGGGCTTTGAGGGCTTTAGAAACCTTCCCAAGGTCAAACGGTTTTTCTGTCACTTCCCCGACAGACCTTACGTAGACCAAGATTATTGGTGGGACTGGGGGCGATTGGTGAGGGTCCCAGTCACATGCAGGCAAGGTTAGAGAATCGCTTTGGTTTTCCAAACCTTAACTACTGTTCTGAATATAAGCAAAGATTATAAATGGAACAAAACCAGCCAAATATAAATAGTTCCCGTGGCATGATCTGTGATACAAGCAAGGATTATAAAGTCTGCACCAACACTTTCGGTGACAGCACATCCTGAGTCTGGACAGTTTTAATCATTAAATGAGATCCATTTCTCTGTAACTTATTCTCATTTGTCCTCATCTTAGTGTCTGGAGGACAGGGAGAAGAAATGAGGAGACTTTGAGTTGCTGGCTTTCTTTGGGAATTTTGATTTTAAGGAATAGAAAACCCACTCAACATGGCTTACAAAGAGAATGAGGGGGAGCAGGGCTCATTGAAAGGACACAGAATCATCCTGGCGAACCTAATTCTGGATGTCCAGAATCTGGAATGCCACGATTATTTTTCCCTCCATCCCTTTCTCTGGATTTCAGTCTCTTACCTGTCCACCCCCCCACCCCCCCTGCACATCTGCTTCTTTCTTATTTTCATAGACCAGTTTCACTGCACAGGGCCCAGTAACACTGACTTACCGTTAGGCTGACTCTGATCTTAAAGCCAGTTCCACTGTCCCCAGCCATTTGTCTACAGTTCCTTTCGTTGGGGTTTTGAGAAAGGGGATCTGAGACATGTGGCCCCTGGCACAGTTAGTTGGAACCAAGAGAACAGGATCGTCTTATGCAAATATGGCCTCTAAGTTACTCCTGGCTTATGTGCCTTTGATAGAAAGGGGCAGTTATAAAGAAAGGACTAGGCAGTGCCTTCAAATTACATTTTCAAGTATTTGCGTTAAAGAAGGTAATGTCACCAGAAGAAACTGGCCCATTCTTTTTTTTCCAGAACAATACAAAATAAACTCATTCCTTCTTTCATCTAATAAATCATCAACTATTGTATTCCTCCTAGGTGTTCTTAGATCTAAGGGCTTCAAATATCTTTCATTACAACCTATTTTCTAGGAGTTATTCTCCAGTTTGCCAGTGCTGCAGAAATAATGACTATAAACTTTAAAAATCTTGCTTGAACTCTAAATGGAGCATCTGTAGTTATGACAAAGTATATTTGACTATGTTTACTGATCATGAAAAACTTCAGGTGCTGCAAATGGTTTCTGGATAGATACTACAAATGATTCCATTGGTAGACAGTTACAGATAACCTTTACAAAATTTTGTATTCATCTTTATTTTTAAGTTAATGAATGTTAGATCAATAAAAATATGAAGGATCACTTTTATGTTAAAAAAAAAAAGTCTTCAAAGTCCATTCCATTCTCTATTGCTTAGACCATACGTGTATTACCGCAGCAAGGTCAGAACAGAAAGATTCAGGATGTGCAGTTTGCTTTAACTTGTTTGGATGGGCCACAGATAGTTGCCTGTTATTTCTGAGGCTTTGCTACCCCTACAGCCATGTAGAGAAGTTTATGTGAAATAGAAAGAAAAAAAAATTGATTGTTTTGGTGTCCTCTTTCTCTGGCTCAGTCTAAAGGTGAATGAAATCTTAAGAACAGGAAAAAAAAATTAAATCCCTTAAATGGTCTTGAAAACCTACATCAAAGAGCTTGCAATTTGTTACCAGGCATTCTCTTAGCCCTGTTGGTAAAAGCTTTTCTCTCATTCACTTGTTTATTCTCCCAAAGCTTAGTTTGTCATTTAAATCAAAATGATTTAGATGAAGAACTTGATCAGAGAGAATAAATTTACAGGTTTTCTCCCGCACGGAATATCTTTATTTTTTAAGGTGATAAACTTAAAAGTATGTTCGGTTCAATATTTCTGCTTCTCATTTCTCTTTCTAAATGATAGTGCGATGTTATGTCATCTGCTGGTAAATCACTGCAGCATTTCATTCCGGAGGTGACAGGATTTTTAATGGTCCAGAAAATGACACCACATATATCAATCTAAATACATCTCACCTGCACCCAGGTACAAGGCAGTGTGGACTCTTACTGATTTCTCTCCTATTTTCCTAACAAGTTTGGAAGGAACCCTGTTGTTTTGGGTTTGTTTGCTTAAGACGATTATTGGCTTGTCTCAAGGAGTGAGGAGAGATGAAAGGTCAGAATTACAATAAGTATGTTTATTTATGCATGTGTGAGACTTGGCAAATTAGCTACACTGTGGGCCAGCAGCAATTTCCTGGTAGTAATGGTTGTAGTATTGAACTAATGTTGATTGAAGAAAACCGATAGCATGTAAGACCAGTAAAAAGTAGTTCTCATAAATTTAACACATTCAATTTAATTTCCAGACAGCCTTTGAGTTAACATGAGTACATGTCACAGACCTGGAATAGGGGAAGTGGGCGATATTGTTCGATTTAGCAAGATTGCTCTTGCGTGTTGGCTGAACACCCAAAGCATGCATCAAAATTGAAACCACGTTCAATATGATGTTCCTTCTCCTCATACAGAGCAGGCACCAATCAAGTGTAAGTGCTCTGTATGTGGTGACTATTCCAGAAGGGAAAAGACTCATATGTTCTGTGTGGAGACATGACCAAAAAAATCTGAAAAAATTAAAAAGAAGTCCAGAGAAGATCTGACTTTGAAACAAAGCTCCAATAATATTGATATTTTCTGTCTCACCGATTTCACAACCACGAATTTCATGAATGTCTACAAGTGCTTTCCTGCACGGTTGTTCACAGCAGGAAAAATAAAAGACGAAGCAACAGATATGTTCAACACTAGGAGAGGAATCATTAAGTTTTGGTACATCTATATAATAGGCTTTGTGTCACAAAAATCATGATAATGATGTAAAAAACATTTAATGATATGATTTATTAAGTGATGAAAGGAAGTTTATAGAGTAGTATATATCACATTCTCTCATTTTGGTGGAAACATAGTATGTACTCTGTGATATTCATGCATGACTACATGCAGAGGTACAATTGTGAAGGGATAATTCTTAGTATATTAACAGTGGAAATCTTCAGATGGTGAGATTATAAGTGATTCTCCCCCTTCTCTTTGATTCTGTGCATTAATATTTTCTAAAATGAAGAGGACTTATTGCTTGTGTAAATAACTTTAAAAATTTAAGATTGGGAACAAAGCAATATGTACATTATGATCAAGCAAAGACAGAAAGGACACAGGGAACGCGCCAGCAATGGCAATCTCTAGGGAGTAGACCAGGGAGGCTTTTATTTTCTCCTTTCACTTGTTTATGTTGTCAGAGTTTTCCATAATAAACATATATCGATTTAGGGAAAAAAAAACTGGTAGGGCGCCTGGGTGGCTCAGTGGGTTAAAGCCCCTGCCTTCAGCTCAGGTCATGATCTCAGGATCCTGGGATCGAGGCCCGCATCGGGCTCCCTGCTCGGCAAGGTGCCTGCTTCCTCCTCTCTCTCTGCCTGCCTCTGAGATCTTGTGATCTCTTTCTATCTCTCTCTGTCAAATAAATAAATAAAATCTTTAAAAAAAAAAAAAACTGGTAAAGATGTGGATAGTCTACATTCTTCGGCTTTAACTGACCTAAGCTTGCCAACCCGTGATAACTATAAAAGTAACGAGGAGGATTAACAGTAAGATCTTGGAAGAACTGAAACGTTACTTAGCTTAAAGGTTACTTAAGATCTTAAAGGCATCAACAACCATATGGTGACACCGTTGACCAAATGCTGTTAGTGCCCAGCCTTCCCTGAAGTCTCGAGTTACAAGGGTAGTTTCTTTTTTATGTGACCGTAATTATTGAGCAACAGTTCACATACCTACGACTCATTTGATATTACATTAGGGGAAGGACTGATGAAGGATGTGTGAGATAAGAATGAAAAAGAACACAGGATATAGCCTTTGACCTTGAGAAGGTTACAAATGGTAGAGGCAAGATTTGACTACAGTAATGATTAGGGTTTTATGGGTGGCTTATGGAAATTAGTTATAGGAGGAGGGCATAATTAGATAGCATTTCAAAATAACAAATAAACAAGGACATGTAAATATAGCACAGACAAGAGTGAGGAAGAGAGGGGATCATGAAAGCCAAAGGTTACCTTGAAGAAATTCACTTAATTACTTAAATCAGTCATAATAGGGTAAATTAACTTCAGCGAACTTAACACCCAAAAGAACAGACAATGGGACATGGTTAGATTCGGAATCACAGACAAGATGCCAAGATTCACACTAATGTGAATGTAATTCATTCCTCTATAAAACTAACATTTACTGCACACCCTTTCATTGCTTTCAATCTAGAGATTTGAGGTAATACGCCAGCCGACATCAATATCACAGACTCATTCCCCCTAACACTTCCATTTTAGTTTAAGGTGCTAAAAGAAATTAATCTTAAAACAATAACAGATAACCTTTCAGACCTGAATTCTGGAATGAATTCATTCACACATTAATATTGTATTGAGGGGCCATCGTGAACTCACATGATTCTAGTCTTTGATGGGTCATGAAGTTTACGTTCTGGTAGGTGTATGTGGTGAGATGTATAGAAAACAAAGACAGATCTATGGTATATGCTTTCTGTGAACTTCACAGTGGAAGAAAGGAAGTAGGATGAGGATAAGGTAATCATGATGGGGGTCAGGTATATGATTGCCTAGAAAGGTGAATTTAAGCAGAGGCCTGAAGGAAATGAAGGAGAAGGTGACTGAATATCTTGAAAAAGAGTATTCTAAACAGGGGGAACAGCAAGAAAGAGGTTCCTGAGCTGGTGGTGTGATCTGTGGGTTCCAGGAACAGTAAGAAGGCCAATGTGGCAGAATTTGGGTGACCAAGGGGGAAAGAAACTGGGGGAAGTGATGTGGGAGGTAAGAAGTGCAGAGTTTGGCTTTTGTGCTGAATGGGTTAGGGAGCAAAAGACAGACTTGATCTGGCTTGGGTTCTAAGAGGCTTCCCTTGGCTGTAAGGGATGCAAGGATGGGGACCGGGACACAAGGATGGGGTGGACACAGGGAAACCACTAAGGAGGCTCTTATATAAGAGTCTGGAGAAGACATGATGGTAGCTTTGACTACTTCAGTAGCAACGAGGGCGGTGAGAAGAGGTCAGCATCCAGATGTATGTGTCAGGATTTGCCCACGGAAGTGGGGTAGCAGGGAAAAAGTCAAGGAGGACTATAAGGATCTTGACCTAAGCAGTTGAAAAACTGGATCTGCCATTATAAAGATGGATTAGGGAGAAAGAAATTTTGTGCAACCTCTTAAAATGAAGCTAAAGATTTCGAAGGCATTTCCAGCAAGACACATTGGGTTGCTCTCTGAAGTGCCCATTCAGTAGCAGTGTTCTTAACCTCTGGCAAGGGAGTACCTGCCTGGGACTCTGCTCTAGTCCTCTTAGAGCTATAACCCTTTGCATCGGGCAAGGAGTCCATGAGACCAAGGGGATGTGCCCATTCAGACCCCACCCTTCTTTTGAAACATGCTCCAGGTAATCTGACCTCCAGAGTTCTCTGCCCGGCCGCCCTAAACCCACCTTCAGGATCGCTGTGGGCTGCTTCTCAGGATCCACCCTCCTGGGGAGGACCATACCCCAGTATGTGCCCCTCTCTGTTGTTGGCTGATGTTTGCAAGTTGTTTGGATGGAGCTTATACGTGAGGGCTTGGGTCTCCACACGGGTAGCCAAGAGCCCATCCAGGTGCAGCCAGAGGCTAGGATAAGAGAAGGGAAGTGAAGCAGGCTTCCCTGTGTGCCACAGCTGGGACAGGGCTCACTCTCTGCATGCTGCCAGCTTAGAACTCTAAGGAGTCAGCCTTCCAGATCATTATAAGGGTATATTTACCAAGGTACAAGACAGAATTAATTTTCTTAACAGCTCGTGGGCTTGATTTAGAATATAAATTTTCATATTTCACTGCATATGCATGTTGCTAGGTAGGTGTGGGAAACTTACAAATGGGAATAATATAGGTTCCTTGTCTTTAAAAGTGTTCGTGGATCGGTCCTCTGTTCTCCCCCATTGTCAAGCCTCCTGCCTCGGGAGACACCCAAGCATGCTAATGTCATCATGGAACAGTTACCTGCTTGTTTCTCTGGTTGTCTTACCAGTCCATGAGCTCCCAGACGGCAGGAAGAACAATGTAGCCCTCCTTAACTCTGTAGAATCTAACAGAATGCCAAACTAGTGGGCAATGCTTATGGGGGAAAGGAAGGGGAGGTAGGGCTGGGAAGAAGGAAGGAAAGAAAGAATCGATGTGATTATCAAAGATCTAGGAGGAAAGATTAGACACCACAGTGTCCTTCACAGAGGGAGGGACGTAATGATGTGTGCTCTGGGTGAAGTATTAAATGCTAAGGCAGTTCAGCAGTGAAACTGGGCCTTTCATGTTTCCTGCTCTGGTGGTTCGGTGGCCAGAGCACAGGGCTGACCTCAGATAAGTCAGGTAACCTACCTGCTTCTGGTCCCCCATCTGTAAAATGGGGCTAATAATACCTCACATGAGATAATATATGCAAAAACTCTTTTACTTTTCCAGAAGAAAGACACTATATTAACCTAAGGTATTATTATCATTCATTTTAACTTTGGAATAGCATCACCCTGTCATTTTTGATCCCATAATTATAATACATCAGGTAAGCACAGATTTTAAAATCAAGGGAGCACTGTACAATGATCGGAGACATGAAAACTTTGTCACATGAGAACAGCCCTGACAACTTCAAAAGTGCCTTAGGGCTGCATCTATTTCCATATTAATGCAAGCCACATACATCATTAAAGAGAAACGCAAACGTGGAGTATTTGCTAGACCACATCTCTTATTTGACAGATATACAAAAATCACCTGGGCTTTGTAGGAGTGGGGAACCGCCGGCAACAAGCATTCCTTCCTGAGACAAGGGAGCCAGAGTGCTTTGTTTTTAAAGCCGTGGCCTCCCACTGCTCAGCTGGGACAACCAGTGGTCTCTGAATCCAAAGCAAAATTTGAAATCTAGCCGTCTTCAGTCTGTGATCCCCTTTTAAATTAGTATCTGTATAGCTCATTCTCCAAGGTTTTTGAATGTGGCAATTTTTAGAAGCTATAAGTGTTAAGCATTGCAATATCAATTCCTTTTCTTTAAAAAAAAAAAAATTAGAAAGCTCCGGCCAAAAATGTTTTCTTTCTTCGTCTTTGTCCCTGCAGGGGCCCACAGATTTCCATTTAGTGGGGCAAAAAAAGAGTAACAACTGGAAGACCTTAGTTTTTTTGTTGCTTTTTATTTAAGATTTTACTTGTCTGAGAGAGAGAGAGAGAGAAAGAATGAGCGGTGGGGGGAGGGAGGAACAGAGAGAGAGGGAGAAGCAGACTCCCTGCTGAGCAGGGAGCTAGACATGGGGCTCTGTCCCAGGACCCTGGGATCAGGACCTGAGCTGAAAGCAGATGCTTAACTGACTGAGCTGCCCAAGGGCTCCGGAGACCTTAGTTTTACCCTGATCTGATGTGGCTACAGTCAAGTGATGGGGCCTCAGGTTTCTGATAATGTAAAAGGCAAGGGGTGGAACTAAAGTATGGTGGAACTTTGGCTCAGTCAACAAAGAAGGACAGTGATGCTTCAGGTCTGTGGGCTGACACTGTGGGGATTAGAAGAAAAGCATCCTTTCCAACTCCCTTTCGGTTCCCCCTCTGTGCACCACTCTTACCCAGCAGTGTTTCCTTGAGTGTCCAAGGTTATTTCTGGAATCACCATCAATCTAAGAAATGATACTGGAAAAGCCTTCGGTTGCTTCTCTCCCTGGTGGAAACCATAGTAGAGTGCTACGCAGCTTTAATTAACTGAGAGATGTCATAGTCTTGGATGGAGACCAAGGCAGAGTCCTGGGGGTACCATCCGGGCATTCACTGTGGGGACCGCACGGTAATGCCATCTGGGCCGTTCCTTAGACAAGATAGCAACACTGAGCTGAAGTGTGCATGGGGGCGCCTGGGTGGCTCAGTTGTTAAGCGTCTGCCTTTGGCTCGGGTCATGACCACAGGGTCCTGGGATCGAGTCCTGAGTCGGGCTCTCTTGTTCAGCGGGAAGCCTGCTTCTCCCTCTCCCACTCCCCCTGCTTGTGTTCTGTCTCTCGCTAAATTTCTGTCAAATAAATAAATAAAATCTTTAAAAAAAATTGAAATGTGCAGGGACAGTGAGGCGAGGGTCTCCTCAGCAACCACTGTTTTCACAGGGACGCTTGGCTATGAAACCTCTATACATGTCCTGCTCTGGGAATCCAGCCCAAGATGCTCTAATGGGCCCCTTTCATATCTCTACTCTCCCCTCACATGCTCAGTCCCGCGGGCAGAAACCACTTGCTCTTAACTACAACTTCTGGATAATGATCATGCACACTGAGCATCTTGCCACCAGAACCCTCTCATGGCTCAGGGAACTAATATTTTCCTTGGCCTGATGCATGGAAAAAAAAAAATCCAAGTGGGCCAGCTAGGGATACACACAGAGCCAAAAGCATCTCCTCTCTCCCTCCTCTCCCCTTTCTTTTCCTAACTTTCCTGTTGGTCTAAAATTCAGCAACATTTAACTGGTTTTGTGTTTAAGGGTGGTGGGGGAAGATAATGAGTCTGTTGATACTAATTTGGATTTTTCTTCTTTATTGATGACCCCAGAGATGGACCTTGATTAGAAAATCATATTAGTAATAGAAATGACTCTTCACTTCCACCCCATATGGGAAGATTGGGGTAAAAATAGTCTGATGGTATAATTTAGGTATTCTCCACTGATGCAGACACAAGATCCATTAAACTCCTTATGTGCCAGACACGGTGGAAGGAACGTTTACAGGTATTATTTTCACAACCTTATGCTGTAGCCTCATTTATAAGAAAACTCGTGTGAGGAGTTAGCAAATGGCACAGCTGGGATTGAAAACTAGGACTTTTGATTCCAAGTTCAAGATACCCTTCCCACTACACACATGCTGTCTAGGACAAATCACAATTCATTTGGGGGATGCCCCACTTTAAGGAAATAATTTTTCCCAGCAGCTGGAGAACAGACAGGAAGGGGTGGTCATGAGGGGAAGAGGATTAAATCTTAGATGAAGCACAAATAGGTCTGGGTGGGCTGGAGGACAGTGTCTGTCCATGGATGAATCACCCAGAATGCCACACATCTGACCTCCGAAGTCGGGTACAGTAGCTAAATCTTCGTCTGTGGTTTTCTTGAAAGAGTTGCATCTGAGTTTTTTGTTTTTGTTTTTGTTTTTGTTTTTGTTTTTGTTTTTGTTTTTGTTTTTGCATCTGAGTTTAAATAGCACAGCACACAGGGAAACATTCTAAAATTCCTAAGGACGCATCCTCCTGCCAAATGACCCCAGGAGCTGCTCTTCCACACACGTTCTCTCTGTATGTTTTTCTCTCCGTGCGTATTTCTCTATGTGTCTGACTTTCTCTTTTTACCAGTGATCGCCATGCCACCTGCCCTCCTTCCTTCCCACCTAGTCATTCCACTCATGGACTCCACTCCCAACTCGTGACCCCCACTTCATGCAGAGCCCCAGGAAAGGCTTGGGACTGCTATTAATCTCATAGAGAAGAGGCCCTGGAATTTTCGTGAATAAAATTCTCCATCTCATTATATAGGTTAATAAGCTCCTAGAGCATGTTCAGAGCCTATGAAATATTAACAACATGCCACAGAACGTACAGGCTGAAGACATCTTATGCTTAGAGCATGAGGAGCTTTTGCCCACTGAACATCAATCAACAATTAAAACATTTCTCAATACACAATAAAAATCTGTGGGACATTTTTCGATGTCTACGTGTCTGATACAGGAAGGAAATTTTGGGGAGAACATTCATGGCAACTTAAAGGAACATGTTTAAGACTGAATGTATATGTAAGCTCCCTACCAGGAAATCAATGGCATTATTGAGTATGCAGAACAAAACAGAAAATCAAATTGGAAGTCAAGCAATAACTTATAAAGTTAACATGTGGTAATAGCAGTTTTTTATAGTATCTGATGGACAGCATGTCACATAAATGGCACTCACCTTCCAGCTCGGAACTTGGTGGAATCAAGTATCTTTCTAGGCGTGCAGCTTGAAAGCAAGGCCCCCAGTGAAGCCTGCAAAGCAAGAGAGAGATTTGAACACTAGACCAAAGCTATTCTGACAGAGGTTCTAATTTTAGTTGTCCCTCAAAAATAAAAGCAGACTTAACATTTACACCCTAGTGTCCTGAATTGACCTATTTATGTTAAAAATAGCAGCCCTGAGTACTGAAGAAACCACAGAAGGGTTTCTTCCTTTCCTTGTGAGGCTTTCCTTTTATATTTTTCTAACTGTGCTAAGACACTTAATTGCTGCAATGCTGCCATTTTGGGAGGGATACCTCACTGGTCAGAGCAGCATAGGACAGAACCTGGAGCTTTCTGGCAAATTCAAAGCTGTGGGGTGTTCCAGCTTCAAGCACCACCTTGCCCAGACAAGCCCTCCACATCCAGGTGTCCCACCTACTTCCAAATTCCCTAAAATAATCCCCCAAATGGCTTTCATGGCCAAGGTTTACCAGAGTCCTAGTCCAAAGCCACAGGGGTTCCACTCTTTACAAAGTTTATCAGGTCAAAGTTCCCACTCTTTTATTTTTGCAGGGATAGTCTAGAGATTTTTGTGACTATTGGACTATACATTTGGGAAGATCCAAAATTGTCAGATATTAACCATGTCTTTTTTTTATGCAGACTTTGGAAAATGACTGAGTTACAGACTATAGAGAAAGTTTCCAGAGAGGAAAAAAATAAATCACAGGAGGTCAAGAAGATTGTCTGGTCATCAGCCTAATCAAGGCATTCATCATGATGGAGACCCAGGCTCTGGATTCCTAGCTCAGGGAATAACAGTTCTGACACTGTAAACTCTTCACAGTGGGGACTAGCGATCATAGGCTTAATCCACAATCAGTCTGAATGCCCTTTTGGTTTGTCTTGCCTCACAACTGGAGGCGACCATGGGATGCAGTGCTTAGACAACGAGACACAAGCAGAAGTCTCATGTGCAGAGCCAGAAGGTCTGGAAGACTTTGCTTTCTTAATAAAAGGAAACAGTAGAACTTGTATCTGCCTCTTGCCTTGGCCTTGAATGCAGATTCTGTGTCTTTAGATGCCGCAACTGTCCAGAGACCATGAAGGAAATGCCAAGACAACGGCAGACACACCAGCTCTTGCATCATTAAGCCAGGGAGCCAATACCAGCTGCTGCCTCCTTCCAGGTACTTTATTAGGTAATAATGGAAAGAAGCACTTTTCATTAAAAGAAAAAATACTATAACTAGGTGTGGTGATGGATGTTAACTAAATTTAATTAAAATAATCATTTTGCTATATACATATATATATAAATTATTATGTTCTACACCTGAAATGAATACAATGCTATATGTCAATTATATCTCAATAAATTTTTTAAATTAAAAAATGTATAAACTAAAAAAAGAAAGTATCTCTAGCTATTTGAACCACTTCATGATGGTTTTCTATTATATGAGCCAAGCTTATTCCTGGAATGAATACGGTGCTCTGTCTAGTGCTTATCAAGGTGTCTTACAACCGCCTGGGCAGAGTGAAAAGGTAAGAGGGCCCCCTAATTATGTTTCACCAGCTACTCCTGTGCCAGTTGGCTCCTGAAATTTTAGAACCATGCACTCCATGGCCTGAAGGGCACTCCCAACAGGATATGGCACTGCACCTCAAACTCTCCTTATACCAAACCCAGCCCCTCTTTTCCCCTCAATCTGCTCCTCCGAGTTCCCAATTTCAATTCATGGCACCATAGTCTCAACTGCTGAAGTCAAGATGCAGGCACCATTCCCAACTAGTAGTCTGTAGGGCTTGAACAGAGTTTCAAAGTCTTAATTAGAGACCCATAAGTAGGCCGGAGTATTTTCTTTTTAAATCTGGAGATTAGTCATACAATGAACTGAGATAAAATACAAGGGGACTAGTGATTTTCAACATCACTATGCTTCCTCCTGCTCCCATATCCTCAGATCCGAGAACATAAGAGAGCCGAGGCGAGTGGAAGGGTCTGGACCCTGGCTTCTGCCTCAGCCTGGGGCTGCCCACCTTTTTGGCTTTGGTGAGGGAAGGAGTCTCCAGAGAGGAGGGGGCAAGGCCAAGCATCCAGATCATCACAAGAAGATGGTAAGAAAACTCCTCTCAGGAAGGAGTTGTAAGGACTAAAATATGAAATATATGTTGAGGGTTTGGGGGTTTTTGTTTTGTTTTGCTGTTTTTGAATTACGCAGCTTAATTCTACCCACAAGACCACTATACTGGGTCTCTCCATGTCCTCAGCAATGGTTGGGTCTCTTTAGTTGGAAGCTCTGGAGACTCAACTCCAGTCAGCTCAAACAAATAAGAAACCTGTCTTGGTTCACCTAAATAGCCCACCTAAATAAAGAAAGGTGGGAATGGAGTTGGTCTTTGGTCTGACTGGAACCTGGGGTCACAATACCTTCCCAAGCACGCTCTGCCTGCCCACTTCATTCTCTCAGGGCAGGAAGGCGCCTTCACACATGGCCTCCAGCTTCTCAGCTCAAGCCCAGAGAGGAAAAGAAGTCTCACACCCTGCCTCAGTTCAAACAAATCCCAAGAAGAAATCAGTAGGAGTTTTCTGGGGTCCTTGAGGCCAGCCTTTGCGCACATAAAAGACTGTTTGCAGCTACTTGGTTTCTAAGATAAATATTCAGTATACTGAAGTAATGAAGGTTTTTTTTTTCTTTCAGCTTTTAAGTTCAAACTACAAATCTCATTATTCTATCTATAAATCTAATAAATTTTTAAGGGGTACTTTACAATTTTGGCAATTAAGTTCCCTTAAACAGTCTAAACCACATTTATGAATGTAACATATACGATTTTCTTTTTAAGTACTTCAAATGCTTGACTAACAAGCAAAACTTTCCCAAGTACCTAAGCAGTTCTTATAAATCTAATAAATTAAGCTTTTAAATATCATGACCCTAAAGTTCTCTTAAATCTTTCAATACTGTTTACAAACTTAGCCAACCTCCCTTGGAACTTTTAACTTTAAAGCTTGAGTCTGTAATCAACCACTTAATTAGTCATTTAAACGAGAATCACATGGCAAATTACAAGGTCGACTATGCCAGGATCTCTTAAACATTAAAAACATTTACGAACATTACAATTTCACTAGCAGGCATATAGGGGTTGTCTGAAATTCAATACAAAAATGTTAAAAGTGTGGGTTTTGTTTAATTTGCCCTCTCTGTAGTTAATTCTAAAACCATCCAATGTTGGAAAACACTTACCCAATAAAAGAATAGTTTTATAATTCCCAGAAAATTGGAGCTACCTTCTCAGGGGATGGCGTTTCTCATTATCCTGAGATTTAGGCCCAGAAGTGAGTTCAGAAGCTGGCCAAGCAGGACCTTCGATTTCTCGCCTTCATCACAGACACCATACCACTTCTTCAAACAGCCATCAGGGGGCGCTGCACCCGTGACCCACAAATGGGGTTCCTTTGGCTGAAGGGAGTCCCATGAGGAGAGCTAAATGTTTACCTAGTTCATTTATAACTTCCATCACCTGTTTCACCGGATCTGAATTCAGGGATTCGATAATCATTCACCCAGATTGCTGCATCACTTGACTGGATTTTGCTAATCTAGTTAGAGTTGGTTTCATTCTTGTCGCATCTCCCACCCCCTACAGCTGCGAAGGTCATTTGACAACAGGAAGGAGACCTCTGGCTAGTTTGTCTTCCTCAATTTCTTTCATGAGCACTTTGTAGTTTTCTGAGTATAGATTCTTTGCCTCTTTGGTTAAGTTTATTCCTAGGTATCTTATGGTTTTGGATGCAACTGTAAATGGAATCGACTTCTTAATTTCTCTTTCTTCTGTCTGGTTGTTGGTATATAGAATGCAACTGATTTCTGTGATTTTATATCCTGACACTTTACTGAATTCCTGTATGAATTCTAGCAGTTTTGGAGTGGAGTCTTTGGGTTTCCCACATAAAGTATCATATCATCTGCAAAGAGTGAGAGTTTGACTTCTTCTTTGCCGATTTGGATGCCTTTTATTTCTTTTTGTTGTCTGATTGCTGAGGCTAGGACTTCTAGTACTATGTTGAATAGCAGTGGTGATAGTGGACATCCCTGCTGTGTTCCTGAATGATATTCGCTGTGGGTTTTTCATAGATGGCTTTGATGATATTGAGGTATGTACCCTCTATGCCTACACTGTGAAGAGTTTAAATCACGAAAGGATGCTGTACTTTGTCAAATGGTTTTTCAGCATCTATTGAAAGTATCTAAGAGACTCCTAATCTCACAAAACAAACAGNAAACCATAAGAGACTCCTAATCTCACAAAACAAACAGAGGGTTACTGGGAGGTGGGAAGGTAGGGATAGGGTGGATGGGTTAGGGACATTGGGGAGGGTTTGTGCTTTGGTGAATTCTGTGAAAGATTTAAGCCTGATGATTCACAGACCTGTACCCCTGGGGCAAATAATAATAATAAATAAATAAATAAATAAACAAACAAACAAACAAATAAATAAATAAATAAAATAAAAAGAAAGGATCATATGATTCTTGTTCTTTCTTTTATTAATGTATTGTATCACATTGATTGACTTGTGGATGTTGAACCAACCTTGCAGCCCAGGAATAAATCCCATTTGGTCATGGTGAATAATCCTTCTAACGTACTGTTGGATCCTATTGGCTAGTATTTTGGTGAGAATTTTTGCATCTGTGTTCATCAAGGATATTGGTCTGTAATTCTCCTTTTTGATGGGGTCTTTGGTTTTGGGATCAAGGTAATGCTGGCCTCATAAAATGAA
>LNAC01000403.1:231305-270707 GCA_002007465.1 Ailurus styani | reverse complement strand
GAGAGAGAGAGAGAGAGAGATTGAGAGACAGACAGACAGATACAGAGACAGATACAGAGACAGAGGGTGGGAGAGAAATTTCTGGGAGCTTTTGAGAAACACTATTTGGCGATAATGTAACACTTACTGAATAAGTGAACAAACTTCTGTGGTTTTAACATTAGTAAAAAAGTTTAAAAGTAAGCATTTTTTTCAGTATTGTATGGGAACACACACACATTCTCCCTTGGATTGTGTCATGTTATCAGCTGCACTCTTCCAGATCTGTTCTCCTGATCTCTGTCAGTTTAAGTTGCAATGAGCGGTAAACTATTAACTTCCAGTGTCAGGAAGCTTAAATTACAATCTCAACCCTGTTGGTGTAAAATTTGCAAGTTGGATTCCATGGGAACAATCCCTTTGTCTGGCTGAATCGTGCCGGGGGGTTGGGAGGAATGGGGCAGGAAGGTTCTTTTGGGTTTCTGGATCCTTTATAACCTGTTTACGCTTTATGAGCCTTCGACCGAGATACTGAATGGACAGACTCCACTGTAGCCAACCCCATATTCTTCCCTTGTCTTTGGCTGGGTACCACAGCAATGCAGAGGACCTGTGGGAGGAATGGTGCCAGCCGAGTGTTCTGTTCGGTCACTATGTTCCACTCGGTGGCAAATAGCTTTGCCATCAATGTAGTTGGAGACAGCAAGTCAATGCAAGCTGAAGGCAGCTCAGGAGAGGAGAAGGCAACTCTGGGGCCTCAGGAAGACACCACGAGTCTGCCCAGCAGTCACCCAGCTGAGAAAATGATCTGATTTTAAAGTCACTGATAAATTCTTTCCACTTAATCTTTATTTAAGGAACAATGTTAATTAGCTGTGACTATCTTGTGTAATTATCTTATAATAGGATTGGTACTGAATGCTGATAAAGGCAATCTCAAAAGGCAGTAGCGGGTTTTGCTAGTTTCAAGTATATTATTTAAACAGAGGGGAACATGGTGAAATTGTTAACCATTAACACTGTTATCCATGCTTCAGATTGAAATTGGGAGTTAAAATGATGCCAAAGGGAACTTCCTATGTGTTCTAGGTGCCTGGAAATTACTTCTTGTACGTTTCTAGATGCACTTTTTAAAATACAGAACATATTTTATTAACAATCCACCAATCAAATAATCAGGAAAATATTTATTTCAGGCCTATGTTCTTCAAGTTGTGGACAATACACACAAAAAAAGAAATGGCCCTGTGTCCCCATAAAGAGATTACTATTTACTTAGAATGTGTGGAGTGTGTTTGCAAATCTTAATTAGAGGTATGTAAGGAACTATGGAATTGATTTTGGCTTTTTCTGGGCACTAATGTTTACCTGTGATTCCCACCACAACTTGAGAACATGCTCATCAGTTGCAGATAAGTGTAATACTAAAGGCCTCCATATTTCTGGGAACATTCAGTTTTTTAAATAAGACTTAATTTTTCATTTTGAAATCATGGCAGAATTGAGTTGCAGAAAGATCCCAACAGGTTATAATAATAGGCTACACCTAACAAGGTTAACTGTAATGGTATTAAACAGAAGTGTCTCCATTTCAAAGGATTGATGAGATTCCAAGCTCTGTGAGGCCAGAGACAAGAGTGTATGGACCTCACCTGGGGTTAGCATCTCTAATGCCCAGCAGTGTTTCTGACATAGTTGACACCAACAAATATGAGGCATGAACGAAACTGTCCAAGTTGTGCAGCTAGTGAGAAGCACTGATTTCAAGTGGTTGATTCTGGAGCACAATGAAGGGAATGTTTAATAAGNCGAACCTGAACAAGTTGTGCAGCTAGTAAGTGAGAAGCACTGATTTCAAGTGGTTGATTCTGGAGCACAATGAAGGGAATGTTTAATAAGGTAAAAGAGCCTAGAAAAAGTCACTCCAAGCAAAGAGACTTGGTTAAAGGAGAGGCTTTAAGTTCACTTGGTATTTCTCCATTAATGGGTTGACCTACTCTGGAATGAAACCCATCACTGGGTAATACAATTAACTATTTGGTTCAGGATTGGCATTTTCTGCAATGAAAGGAAAGAGAAGGAGTAGGAGTACAACTAAGATGCAAAGGATAAGTCTTCTTTCTTTATATTTCCACCATATATCTTATGCATGTAATCGTATTATATAAATGTAATATACTGCAACATTAGTGATAACGCAAAACTTTTGAACGGTTTTCTCAAGAGGGAAACCTGATAGTTGATTGTGAAAGAGGGACAGTTTGGGTAAAGGCAGGGAGGATGGAACAGCCCAATAGTGTAGAATACAAGTAATTTGGTGTGGCTACAGGATAGGTTACCTGAGCTGGAAGAGTGGGATCTGAGTCTAGAAGAGCAGTGGGGAGACAATGACAAAGAGTATTTGGCTCAGCTAAGGAATGTGTACTTGATGCTGAAGGAGTATTAAACAGAATAGGTAAGAGAAAGCTAATAAGGCATGACCAGGAAAGTGGGAAGATAGAGAAGAAACATTTCAGAAGTTAAGGGAGGGCTGACTTTCAAACAGAAGGTTGAAGTTGTGGTCAATAGTGTCAAATGCCCCACCATGGTCAAACATGATAATAATAAACATGAAGGTCATGTTCATCAGTTAAGAGGTCAGTGATCTCTGTTCCTTATTTTTGGTGGGGAGAGGGGAGCACTAAGATCCTACAATAAGAAGTACATTTCACATGGCAACCCAACATGCATATAAATACATAAATCAAACAAAATTTTCATGGAATAATATTTATTGTTACCATGTGCAGTGCGTTCTGTCATTCTTTCTTTTCTGCTCCACTGTATTTATTTTTAAAATTTTAGTTGACATCCACTAAATTGATTTCCCACAGAAATAATGGCCGGTGACCAATAATTTGAAAACAACTGCATTAGATTACAATGTAACTATATTGGAATGAAGACTACCGCAACCAAAGCAGATCTTCTTGCAACCAAGAATAGTGATTTTTTCTGTTGTGTGTATCTGTTTTTGTATTTCCAATAAGCTGGATTTGACTTTGCAAAGCCAAGATAATAACACTTATATATGTAAGTATAAAGTTAAATAAGAACTCTATTCAGCGTCGTCTCCACTTAAGTCTCCTAGACCTTTTCTAGAAATACGTTTTAAAAACTATTCCTACCAGTAATAGTAAAATTGCTTCATGAAACTTCCTGTCTGTGAAAGGACAGAAGCAATACCCAGTCACAAGTATTTTGCAGGATTGTGGAGTGTGGCAAGAAGGGAAGGAAAGCAGAGTGTCTTTAGTTTAGATAACAAAAAACAAAAACAGCTCCCTTGTTCAGGGGAAGACCATAAGTGATTTCCCTCTGTCTTGGAAAGGAATAGATTTCAGAGAATACCCCTAAGTTGACTCACCTAGGTTAAGAATCAGAACACATTTAATGAAAATTTTGTGATGCATATGCATGTTTTCTATCTCAAAGGTTGAAATGTTTAAAATAAGAACTACATTTTTAAAATAATTACTTACCTCCCTATTAAGAATTTAGCAAAGATAATTAGATTTTTTTTATGCCGTTGCACACCCAGGTCATATTTAAAACCTTCTAGCTGCTCCATGCGGGGAAAAATATTTTAAGCAAATACCTATATTTCATTAAGTTTATTTGAGATAAAGTTTTGTCAGGGTACTGGGTCGGTATATTTTCTCAGTTTTTAATCCTGAAAAAATGTGATTATCATCCTCTGACTGTAGAGCTCAATGGGTATACACTTTATACTAACACCTTTGTACTACTCTTCTTAAAACTTTACTAATTATAAAATAGGTTTGCTTTGTCATAACACATCCCAAAAGTTCTAGAGGTTTTAGAAAAGTAAGTTTTCAGTTTTGCCTGCAGGAAAGTTGTTTCCTAACATGTCTCCAAATTGAGTGATATCCTAAAATTACATCTTGAATAAATGAGATTTAATGTAAAAGATTAAACCCTCAAGTCCTGCATAAACTCCTCCTGGACAGGATGGGGCAGGCCTGCACTCAATAGATAATAGAATCTTTTAACTGACTTCTGCAAAACAGAAGGATTCACTGACACTCGTCCTTGCCCCTGAAAAGCACGCAGACCAAAGTCACCTAGCCTGGAGGCCTCCGGTGGAATCACGCACTCCTGCTCTCATGAGTTAGTCCTACTCAGGGAAGGATAGGCTTGCTTTGAACTCTACTGAAGCCAGTTACACTTGGTATTACTGTTAGAGGGGAATTCCTTTCTCTTTTTCCCCACTCCTTGAGTCCTTAATGAGGGACTTTACCTAAGCACTCTCCAAACCTCCCTCTCCTTCGTTCTTTCTACCACCGCCCCTGGGGGAAGTGGAGTAATTTACAAATAGTACAGTTGGGAAGAAAAACTTTGGCTCAGCTTTGCTTTTCTCTCTTGGGTAAGCATGTCTTGTTTTGCTCACCCAGGTCCTCAGTCGCAGTGAGGGACAGACGGCCCAAGTCCAGTGCTTTTTGCTTAAGGTGGTTAAGTTGTGACCTAATTCCTAGTTGCACTGCCAATTTGGCCAATAAATCTAAAGCCCAGTCCTTCAACCTGGCTTCTAGCTTTATGAAACTGATATTCTGAGTTCAATATTTGCTCCTTGTTTTACTTTCAATTTGTTCAGAACCTCGGTTGGAAAGAGAGGTGCTAATTATTGAGTCCCCTTTTGTAGATCCCAGTAATTTTAATGACTTTATTTAATCCACTATTATTTAAATCGATGAAATGTGATTAGAGTTGTTTCAACTAAGTTAAATTCGCTGGAAAGACTTGACAAAGGCAAGTAATTTAATAAATACTATTAAGTGTAAGCATGACACCTGTACAAGTTTGTTAAAAATTATAAAAATCTAGGATTCTTCATTCATATTACTTCTCCAATGTTTTATAATTCTCCCTTCAGTTTGAACCAACTGAAACTGGAGCTCATGTATGATGCTTTAGGTGATGTGTTTTTTATAAGACAAACACAGAATTCCAAAATCTTTTCCAAACTGAAAGAAAAAGGCCTTGACCTTTCATTTGAAAAAAAAAAAAAGAAAAGAAAAAAGGACAAAATTTACAAATGTATATGTTTTAAGTTAAGCAAAATGTTTGAAATACTCATCTTTTTTTCCACAATTTTCCTCTTAAATCAAGTTTTTTAAAAAATTGTTTTTTGGACAAGAAAACTTGTACTTCTTGTTTAAAAGCTTTTATAATTTGGGGGGCCCCAGAAACCCTTTTAGAATTCAGTGAAAGGTATGGATCCCTTCTTCCCCTGGAGAGCACATATTCACAAAGCCACAGCTCACAGACCCTATGAAGCCTATCTTTGATGAAGTTCCAGGAGAAACTTCCCATCTCCAGCTGTTACTTGATGGCTATGCTAAAATTTGCCAACATTGCAGGATAGGCATCAGATAAAATAAATGTGATCTGAGGCCATAGAAGGAGGAATTTGTCACTCACTCTCTTCTGATCTCATCTGCCCATATTTCTAGACCACTCTTTGAAGGTTGGTTACCATATTTTCAGACGCATATTCAAAAAATAGAACTTATGTAGGACACAAGGCTAGAATAATGCAGGAGGTAGAAACTATGCCAAATGACCAGGGCTGAGGAGGTTTAACTTGAGGAAAAATGACTTAGGAAGAAGGAGAACTATTCTGGATGAGGGGGGCCTGGCTTGAAGGTGAGGGCTGTTCTGTGTTGTTTTACAGGTAGAACATGGAACAACAGGAAGAAGTGACTCCCAGGCAGGTCTGGGCTTTGTTCGAGAATCCCTTCATCCAGAGGGAAGAGGGATTAATTAACTAATCAACAAGCATTTATAGAGCCTAATCTCATCTCAAGACTTTAGATTACCCACCTCTTAAATGAGATATGAATTTATTTTAAATTAGCCTCTGAAGTTCTGAAAAAACAAATGGACTGTGTTATAAAGATTACTTTTTCACTGGCATGGATAAGTTATACATTTTTATGTCACTTAAAAAAAGTTACATAAATATTTCAGTGAGAGGCTTCTATAGTATTACACTGATTTTCCCGTTATTGTGTTCTTAACTTATCTACTCAAAAGAATTTCTTGATTTTGCTTCTTTTTCTGGGCAATCCTTAAGAATAATGAAACAGGCTAAATTTTCCTTTAGAAGCCCATCCATCTTTTGACCTACATACTAACCTGTCATTTCCTCCCATACTATCCTCATTGTCATGGAAAAATAGGGAAAAGGGGGGATAATTTTTATTTTTAATATTTGAATTTTCTGGGGAAAATTAGATGATAGATACTAATAGTGCATCCCCACCTCCCCCCTGCTTCTTTCTTCTGCTATCCTCCCTCCTTCCCTGTAACTTGTATCCAGATCCTTCCAGAATAACTATATAATCAAGACCAGGTATGTAATTTGCATAACTCAATGCAAAATGAAAATGCGGGGCCGTTTGTTAAAAATGATTAAGACTTTCAAGGTGGCAGCAACATAGCATTAAACCAAGAGTAGAGCCCTTGTGGGTGCACAGGCTGCACACCCATGAATCCAGCCCCATATGTAACTAACCATTTGTTGAGTGCCTTCAATATTCCAGGCACTGGAAAAACTGTCTGATGTGCATTTTCTTATTTAATTCTCCTTGCAGTAGTATCATTCTAATTTTGTGAATAACAACCCTGAGACTTACTGGGAGATAATTATCTAAGGTCACAAGCATAGTAAGTGGACTTGTGGGATTAGAATCCACACCTTATGCCAAAGCCCTTCTCTATAAGGGAATTAGTAGAAGGAGAAAAGACAGAGAAAATGTGAGTACCTGAGACCACCAATTTCTTCAAAGTTATAGACAGTAACTGCTCTATACATTAAATTGGAGCATGTGAAGTCCCAAGGAGTCAAAGAAAAATAAGAAGACAAGCCTCTACTTTTTAGGTTTATGCAATAGGGTAGTAGAGGATCTAGCAGGAGAATGGTGTTGTAATCACTCAGGAATCAAAAACAAAAACAAAAACTTGGTCTGTTAAGAATTCTGCTACTGAAGGAAAGTGGTAAGTCCTTCCCATCGATGCACCCTGTAACACTGCTCTCTCTTGCTTTGCAATGACATCCTGTCTCTCTGCCGGTCCTCCTACCTGCATCCCTCCTCCTGGAAAGTTTTGGCTAGGTGTAAGAGTCACTCCTGCCAGCTTCCTGAGCCTCCTTTCCCTTCCCATGGAGGAAAAGCAACTCAGTGGATTGATGGGTAGTGAGGCCCTGACAAATGTCAGTTCACTTTTTGGGGTTGGGTAGAATTAATTTATCCAAAGGCTATAAGCAGTGGAGATTTGCTCTTTTTGTCCCATGCCTGCTCTGGACCAGTAGTGAGCAGTGATCTTGGATGTTTATTTCTGCTCTCAGGCTAAAATTCTCCTTTGAGTGACCTTTTACTCGAGGTCCACAGTTGAAGCAGGCCTTGTGGCTGCACATATGAAATAATGTTTCCAATCAGTGTTATCAGTAATAAAGCAAATGTGTTTTTTTTAATCTTCATCTCCTGATTTTATCATTTACTTATGAATTGTTTTGGACTTAAGAGGAAGAAAGAATATAACTTTTTGCTTTCTCAGACCCCAGTGATTTCCTCACCCCCATATGCACATACACATTCATACACACATTCCCCTTCCCCAAGCCCTTAAAACATTGCTTTCCCCAGATCTGTCACTTAGTAGTGATGGGTACAAAACTTGTTCCACTGAAATTTGTCTGTCTTGTTAAGTAGAGCCTCAAACTAAAGATACTTAACTTCTCGACTGTGCCCTTTGATTAACTGGTTGTCTGACTTTGCACAAAGCACTTACCCTCTGGGACCCTCAGTGTATTCATCTGCAAAACACGAGCAGGATCTGGTGATTATGAGGGTCCCTTCTACTTCTGACATTTCCTGAATCGTTCCTTCAAGCTCAGCATCTCAGGATTTTTCAAGATGGCCACCCAAGGGATCCCCTCACAAATTAATCTGAATTGATGCAGTTACATGACAGAAATGGAATAGAAGACTCCAGGTAGCATGTACACTTAGCAGAGATCATTGGTACACAATGTATCAGGGGTATCTAACCAGGGGTGACTTGAAGGCTGTAGATTTGGGGCTACAGACAAGGATGTTGCTATAATGGTTCAGGAGGGAGATAGTTTGAGAAAGACTAGATGTCATTGGGCTTCCAATATCACACCACATAGGTGAGCACTTAGGGTCCAGGAGTACTATCTTCTTTGAGCAGATTTAATTAATCACTTTACTTATCCACTTTTTAAAGATTTATTTTTGAGCATTTCCAGGTAGCAACCAGGCTTCTAGGCGCTGTGTTAAATCAGTCAACAATACAGAGTAGAGTCTCTTCCTAGGAGGAACTTACATTCTAGAAAAAGTAAAGTAGAATTCTGAGTAAAAAAGAAGAGAAGGACAGAGGCTGGGAGACAGACAGGTTTCGCGGGGGTTTAATGAATATGGAGCACATGATAGTTAATTTTATGTGTCAACGTGGTTAAGCCATGGGGAGCCTAAATTTTGGTAAAATATTCTGGGTATTTCTGTGAGAGTGCTTTACAGTATGATTAAGATTTAAATGGGTAGACTTCGAGTAAAACACATTGCCCTCCATAATGTGGGTGGGCCTATTCTAATCAAGTGATGACTTGAACAGAACAAAAGACTGGTGTCCACTAGGCAACAGAGAATTCCCCAGCAGGCTGCCTTCTTTTTTTTTTTTTTTTCAACATCAGCTACTTTCAGTTCTGTAGCAGATAGAATTTGGACTTGAACTAGAACATCAGTTTTCCTTGGTCTCCAGCCTCCCGACCCACTCTGCACATTTTGGATTTGTCAGCCTCCAAAGTCAGGGGGAGCCAGTTCCATATAATAAATTTCCTTCTGTATATCAACATATCTGATCAGTTCTGTTGCTGTGGAGTACCTGACTAATACAGAGAGGGATGAGGAAAATGAACTGGTGAGGTAGACAAGGACTGTGCTAGGTGGGGCTCTTTGGACATGTTTGGGAATTTGCATTTTAAATATAATGGATAGGCACTAAAGGGATTTTAGCAGGGAGATGTTCACCTCTGGTTTACACTTGGCTCACTCAGGCTGCTGTGTGAGGATGGACTGAAGGAGTCAAACATGAAAGCAGGGAGACTGGAGAGGTGGCTACTGCAAACATCCAGGCAAGAGATGATGGCATGCTTAATGATCCAACTCACTGAAATTCATCCGAAGTGGTCGGAGTCTAGAAACATTCAAGGGTGAGTGCTGGCAGGGCTTACTAGTGGATTTTATATATTTTTTTAAATTTGAAAAACAAAGATTTTTTCTTCTGTTATAAGAATATGTAAACAGAGCAGATAAGTAGGTCATGACTCTGGCCCAGAAGGAAAAATAGTCATTGTGTGTTGATTGAAAAAAACAAACATAAATTTTGTGTTTATTGATACCAACTTATATCCAAAGGTAATAAAAAAGCCCATGATAGTCCAAGGGCCTTTGGTAATACTTGTGACTCAGTTTCCTCCTGCGCAGAATGAAGAGGATGATGGGATCTACCTCACAAAGTCATCATAATAATTAAGACATGTATAGGGTTTAGTAAACTGCCCGGCATGGAGTTAGCATCACGTAACTCTTCGTTGTTACTATAATTGCTATTATTATTATTACCATCATTATTACAATTGGTAAAAATCCAAAAAAAAAAAAAAAAAGCAGAATCAAAACCCAAATACTGTCCCAAATTTAGCAAAAGTCACACTCAAGATTAATTCTCAACACAGATGAAACAGACAGAGTTTATAGGAACAGCCAGACACACTGTGTGGAGCCGTATGGTGCCAGAAATAAACAGCTCAGCAGTGAAAGCCTTCCACACACAAAAAATACAAACAAGCAAGCAATTTCTCAAGTGGTCTGAAGAACCCTTAGTCCTTGGACACCTCTTTTGATTGTAAAAATAAAATTACTTAGAATAGAGAGCCTAGAAATGGACCCTCAACTCTATGGTCAACTAATCTTCAACAAAG
Source organism: Ailurus styani (assembly GCA_002007465.1). NCBI lineage: Eukaryota > Metazoa > Chordata > Mammalia > Carnivora > Ailuridae > Ailurus > Ailurus styani. Next base: position 260,665 of record LNAC01000403.1, on the reverse strand, counting down.
CAGGATAGAATGTCCAGTGGAAAAAAGACAGTCTCTTCAACAAATAGTGTTGGGAAAATTGGACAGCCACATGCAGAATAGTGATAATAAAATAGATCAAGTACTTGCAAGGTGCAATTCACTTATTAGCCTCTTTACATACCTTATCTCATTTAATGTAATTTCATTCCAGGGATGACCCAACAGGATATATTTTTATTTATTTTTAGGGATGAGGAAACCAGACTCAGAGAACTTAAGTAACTTACTCCTAATCTCCTAGCAAGTGAGAGATTCACACTTCTGTGTATTTCAAAACCCATGCTTTATATAGTGGGTGGGAACAGAATAGGAATCACATGCAGAGAGAATAAGAAACCTCACTTCTTGTTTAATGGACAGGGAAAAGCCTCTCTGTTGTGTTCCTTCAAGTGTGTGAGGCTGGAGAATATGAAATACAGCCCCAGACACTGTGCCTCACTGGCAGGAGCAGCTGCCATAAACTTAGGCAAGAGCCCTCTGACATTTATGTTCCCTCACAGAGGCCTTCATGGCCCTTCCTCCCTTCCCCTCCCCGCTTCCCAAACAACCACCACAAAGAACAAGAAACCATTAAATCACACCTCCAATCCTCAAGCACAAAGATGCACACTCTTGGCCTGTTTGGTGGGGCAGGGGTATCACTGTGAGGTGAAGGGACGTGATCAGAAGGAAGGAGGGCGGAGATGGAATCAGTCTTCCATAAATCACTGAACTTGGTGCTTTGCCTCCCTTCAGCTGATACTTCCCTCCACAAAAAACTCGCTTTTGAAACAGCAGAGATGGAACATAGTTATGGTCCTGAAGGAGCTACAGAGATTTTCCCTCTTTGTGCCTGAGGAAAGTTTGGTTGACTCTAGAGCTAGAAGTCAAGATCAGTATCTTTCACTTCCTTCTGAAAGGCTGCAAAGAATGAAAAGATGGTGATTTAAGAAGGCACTAACTCCTTTGGTTTGTTGCTTGATGTTTCGGGGCATGCCACTAGAAACATGGCAAGCAAACATTTTCTTCTTTTTTTTTCTTTTTTTTTTTTTTTTTAAGATTTTATTTATTTATTTCACAGAGGGAGAGAGATCACAAGGAGGCAGAGAGGCAGGCAGGGGAGGGGGGAAGCAGGCTCCCCGCTGAGCAGGGAGCCCAATGCGGGCCTCGATCCCAGGACCCTGAGATCATGACCTGAGCCGAAAGCAGAGGCTTTAACCCACTGAGCCACCCAGGCGCCCAAGCAGACATTTGCATGGGCAGGTCCATTGGGCCCTCCCACAGGGGCTGTGGGGGCACCAGTTCAGTCTCCAGTGGCCCAGACCAATGTTGGGAAATGTCATACAACCTCTCACAGTTCCCAAGTTAGCACTCCGCTATCAGTGGTGCCAGAAACAAACTGCTATAGGGCTGCTTCATTCCTACTCCTCATCCTCCTTAAGCCCTGCTACTCAAGGTGGGATCTATGGACAAGAATCAAGGGCACCCCCAAAGATCTTGTGAGAATTACAGAATCTTGGGCTCTACCCAAACCTACTGAATCAGAGTCTTTATTTTGGTAAGAACCCTAGATGTTTCATATGTATGCACATTAAGGTCTGAGAAGAATTGCCTCAGCCCATTAAGGACTAAATTAGGGTCTTTAAGGGTGGGCATAACTGCCAGCAATAGGGTGGAAAGAGATACAAAATTTTTTGTCAACTGTAGTCTCTACAGGGCCAAAGAGAAGCACTGACACCTATCCCTCCCCATCCCAAGAATGTGGGGAATTACAATTATTCATCCATCGGTTATGAGTAACTTTGCCCAACCATCAATAAACACAATCTACAGGTGAACAGAAAAACTACCCTGTGCCTACTGGTCCTCTAAAGATAATTTGAACCATTGGTACCAGGGATGCAGTGTACCAATAGGACTGAAAATCATTACCTTTTCTCTTCCCCCAGGAAAATGGCAGGATGATTTTAATATGGTATCATCAACACCTTTATTCTATTCTTACATGGTTTCTGAAACATTTATCCTTATTGCATAGCAAAACGAGCCTCCCAAGATAGGAAATAGGTTTCCCTAGTTTACCCAGATTGGTGTATATTTTGTGATAGGGCAGGTAAAATAGGAGGGGGAAAAGGATTTGTAGGCATGGATGATGGAGGGAAGGGTGAGAAGTAGGGAGGGCAATGTCTCTTTCCACAGACCAGACAGATTGATGTTCACGTACGCAAGCATTCTGTGGTTTATAAAACACATGTATATACTTTATCCCATATTATTCATACAGAAACCTTATGGCATATATTTTTATTGATTGCACATTTTACAGATGAAGATAATAAGACTATGAGAAATGAATTGACTTGCCTAAGTTGATAAAAGTAGGAAGCAGGGAAATCAGTCCTTGTCACCAGGTAAATAAGCAAAGTGTGAGTATTTTATACTATACAGCAAAAAAGAGAAGGCAAAAAAGAAGAGGAGGAGGATGGGAAGAAGGATAGGGGAGCAAATAAAGGAAGGGAGGGAAGATGAGAGGGAAGAAAAAAATGATAGAAGGAAAACTTCATTTTGAATTGCAATTTTCTGACATTTTGACTAGACATTTTATCACACTTGCCTTCTTAAAGATCTTTTGCAACTTAGTCCTACTTCTTGTCATTGTTTACTTGACATAAAAAAAATGTCCCCAGTAACTCTAATTACTAATTACATAAAAGAGAGAAACAAAATTTCAGATACTTTGATTTAGTGTCTATGTTTCTTTTTTAAGATTTTATTTATTCATTCTGACACACAGAGAGAGATTTCAAGTAGGCAGAGAGGCAGGCAGAGAGAGAGGAGAGAGGAGGAAGCAGGCTCCCTGCTGAGCAGAGAGCCCGACGCGGGCCTCGATCCCAGGACTCTGGGATCATGACCTGAGCGGAAGGCAAAGGCTTTAACCCACTGAGCCACCCAGGCACCCTAGTGTCTATGTTTTAACTAAACTTATGATGCACACAGAACCAAAGTGTGTTTCCTACATCTCGTTTTTTAAAAAAATTGTGTTTATTTATTTGAGGGGGGTAGGGAGGAGCAGCAGTTGAGGTACAAGCAGACTCCACACGGAGTGTAGAACCTGATGGGGGCTCGATCCCAGGACCCTGAGATCATGACCTGAGCTAAAGTCAAGAGTTATACACTTAACCGACTGAGCCACCCAGATGCTCCCCATACCATCTCATTTTCGCTACAGCTATAATTTCAACGCAAGGCTATTTATCTCAAAACTTTGATTGCATTTTATCCTAATTGATTTTGAGATTCATGTTGTCCCAGTGGTAATTCAGGATTTGACCTGTAGGGGGAGAAACACCAATACCTAAGGAATCATTCAGATGCCACGTTTGTTGGTGCATTATGTTACTGTTATTCTTATAGCTTCCACTGATAAGTAGGATTGAAATCCTGAAACTACAGAGTGTTGACACTAGAGAAGACCTAACAGGCAACCTGTTTCAACCATGACATTTCATTACAAGGAAATGCGGATCTATCAGGGGTACCAGGGATTTGCCTGAGATCCGCCAACTACTTACTGGCGCTCAGACGTTCAGATTATATAATGAGAAAATAATCAGTTAACAAGCTAAATATTTCCTTTTATTGTTGGAACATTAGCATAATCACTCTGGCCTCTCATTGTCAAACCCATCAGATTTTTGTTGTTGTTGTTGTTTTACCTACGTGATCAAAATAAATCATTTTCACATCATCATGCTTTATTTCTCCCCTCAAGGAATAACAATGGAGACTCACTGGCTTCTGTGTCTTGTGCTTCTTCTCAAATATTGTAATCCCTACAGGATGGGGAAAGACTTTTACTGAGACACTTTCATGTTCTGTTCTACCCTCTTCTGATTAGAGTCTGGTTATTTTGTATTCTCAGCACCTGGCACAGGGCTTGACATTGCATTAGTCATCAGAAGTAAATCACTTATTTAATCTGTAAGCCTAAATAAAGAGGTAAACTGAGGCAAGCTCAAATTACCTGAACTTGAGCTAATTTGGGAATAGCAGAGGAATTGCATTTTAGGAAATACAAGCCACAGCTAGGACAGAGAGGTTGAGCCAGAACCCAAGCAGTAAACTCACTTGCTTGAGGATGGGGAGAGATTCTTGACAGATATTCATTGGTTGGGAGGTAAGTCTTGATCAGCTGTAAATCAGGCATTACAGGAAATTAGTCTCTCTGTTCTTAACTACTATTCTGAGGACACAAGTGTGAGATTCTCCATTCAGTATCTTCCAGCTCCCTTTTAGATCAAAATCCTTTCGTAGATCTTTATAATCTTATAAGTGGTGGAATGTCTATTTTACAGAGAAGAAAACTGAGATTCCTCAAGGATGAATAATGTGGCCAAAGCAACTCAGTTAGAATCTAGTGAAGTCCTGCCTGAAACCTAAATCTGTCTCCCTTGAGACCCAACAGATTTCCTCTGTTGTAGGTAAATATACAACTTGTGTCTTAATGAGGTGAATGAATAAAGAATCAGGTGAATGAAAGAATATGCATTTTACCCCAAGGTTACTGAACACTGCACCAATCATCCTGGCAAAGCAGTCAAGAAAGAAAATCTCTCCTAGTTTGAGGTTCCGGGTGTTTGCTGGAGTCACCTAGGAGAAGACAAAGCTCCCAGAGAGGACCACCACCAGAGACTGGCAGAGGCTGGCAGGAGGAGTATTGCTTTCCTATCTTTGCTGCATCAAAGTGCCTCTGAACAATGCAGGACCTCCATCGTTCACTCTGTGCCACCAGGGCGAGTGGCCAGCTGCCAAGTTGCTGTAAATCTGTTTTTTAATTTAACCTTCTCTCTGGTCTTGCCTCTGGGATTGCTGCACAAACAAGGAAACCAAGAGGAGCCCCTCTGTGATGATGATCACCCAATGAAATTCAGAGCATGCTATCGAAGAGACAATGGCAGCAGTGTGGGGGCAAGGAGAAGGCTGATTTCGGGATTCTGGGAGGGTCCTTTTAAATAATTGAGAGTAAGAAACAGGATAAACTGAAAATAAATGCAGCATACAAAATTATCAGTGTTGCTCTACAAGGGAAATGTTTGAATACAGCCGGAATCCTTGGAACATAACCAGAGGACTCCTGTTGTCTCCAAAGCTATTCACAATAAATGGCTCCTGTGACTCCAACATGCCAATTAAACAGTTTGTCTCTGCCTCAACCTTAATTTGGCAGACAGCTCTGTTGTAAATCTGCGTACTGGGATGGCAAAAAGTTGTTTCTTAGTTGCTCCCCCTCCCCCAGAGTTTATTCTTTGTTTAACACAAAATGTAAATATGTCTTTCCATTGACTGGAAGTCAAATGAAAGAGGCCAATTGGAACAAAATATCCAAGTCCCAGATTAATTACTGCTTGAAATATTCTAATTTACTCCCCATGGTTTGTATATCAGAAGAGGTGCAGGGCCTGTGGACCTCGCAGATGTAGAACTACCCTAAGGACTTAGGAGGGAGAGATCTAGAAGCTCCACACAGTTGTTCTTTTGTTGAGATTAGAAAGTTCTAGAAACTTTCCTATGTAAAAACTAGATGACTTCTGTCACATAGTAATATGCCATCAGGGTCCTAAGGAGCAAAGTCAGTAGCCACTTAACATAAGTTCATAGTTATAAAGTTCAAGAATCCTATTTAAATATATTTGACAAAGCATATTGTTTCTATTGATTTGGGGGTTGGCTATGAGAAACACGGCTACCAGCTAGCTGCAAGAGTGTTAGCAGATTTTATGGGACAGATCCACTATGAAAAACTCAGAAACTCTCTAGAAGCCAGACATCTGTATTCTGTCCTGTAGTTAATGATGATTCTCTTATGGCAAGGAAAATTGAATAACTTCCGCCACACTATCTAAGGGTGGCTGCCTCCGTGAATGCTAGAAGACAATGAGTTGAGAGGGTCATGGACCTGTCTACCATTTATAATATTGGACTGAACCTCAAGCTCTCAGGCAACCTTGTTCCCATGCATATAGGAAGGACCTGGTTTGGAGCAAGCATGAGAAAAGAGTGGTGCAATCTGGACCTACCCTATCATTTCATTCACGGTTCTAAAATCATTCCTCAGCTAGGTTCCCATATGCTCAGGAGATGGATGAAATATGACTGTAGTAGGTAAGCTGCACCAAACAGCACCACTTATATAATCTCTTCTTTAAAAAATTGCCTATTTCCAGAAAAGTTGCAAAGATAGTAAGTACAGAGTCCCTGTATACACCTCACACAGTTCACTGTACACCCCCATGGTACCTCTGTCAAAAGAAATACTACTTATTTATCACTATGAACCAGGCTCCAGTTTTATTTGGATTTCCCATTGGTGTCCCTCTTTTCTGTACCAGACTCCCACCCAGGATATTCCATTGCGTTTATTGGTCATGTCTCCCAACCATCTCCTCTGGTCTGTGACAGTCCTCATATTTCCATATCTATTCCTTGGAAGCAATTCTCAACTCCATTTCCAAGTGATGGGGTAGGGGGAGGTGGCTAATTACACCTCCCACAGTGGGGAGTATCTAGGTACATTATCTTGAATTCTTCTGTAAGGTAGATTTGTCTTTTCTCCTCTATCTATCTATCTATCTATCTATCTATCTATAACTACCTATTGCACTGACTCGTGTCTCTTTTTTAATATTTTATTTATTTATTTATTTGAGAGAGAGAGATATCATGAGAGTGGGGTGAGGGGCAGGGGGAGAAGCAGAGTCCCTGCTGAGCAGGAAGCCGGACGTAGGACTCAATCCCAGGACTCTGGGATCATGACCTGAGCTGAAAGCAGTCGCTTAACCGACTGAGCCACCCAGGTGCCCTTCATGTGCCTTTATTTTATATACTGGTTTGTGTTTTTACTCTTGGATATTTATTTTGTATTTTGGGTTATAATCCAATACTGTGTTATTGCTGCGTTAGTTGCTCAAAGTCCTGCTTTGCTCAATGGCTCTTTTGATTGGCTTCTATGTCCCCTTAGTATGCCCCATTGTTCAATGCTTTGAGTACTTCCTTATTTTCTGGTACTACAAGTTGCTCTAGGCTCATTGTATATTTGCCCTGTCCCAGCCCTAAAATCCACCATTTCTCCAAAGAAACTTGATTCCGTTTATTGGAGAATGGAATTTTGGAATTCAGATCTGGGTGTTATGTGCCCATTGCTACTGGGGTGCTGTTGCTTCCGGGCCCTCTTAGCTGGTAAAAGTAGATAATATTTGTGTGCATACCAAGACACACACAGACACATACCTATCATTGTTTTTGCATCTATCTGTCTGAGCATATTTTGAGTGAAACATGAGCTCACGCTGATCTGCTGGACTCTAATCCCAGAAGCACATCCCTCCCTCTCCAACGCTGAGATGTCTGGATCCCACTATCCATCATCCATTTACTTATGCGTTCAACCCCAGTACACATGTAGAGCATTTTCAGAATTGTTCTTTAATACCATCAGAAGAAACAAATTTAATAGCTAGCAACCGGTGTTATTCTTATGGGTCTTAGTCAAAATACTGTTCTCCTGAGTTACTTGGGTCAGCTCCTTTACCCTTCACCCTCTTTTGTAGGTTGTCATGCATTTGTAATAAAATGAGATTCATATGTCACAGTCTGCAAACCATTCTGGTTATTGTTGGTGGTGTTTTTTTTTTTTTACTTTGCATATATTAGTGCTCACTCTTTGTGATCTGCAGTTCTAGTGCTTTGTGACAATTCTTTCTTTACTTTTTTTTTTTTAACAGACCCAAGCTTCTAAAATGAGCCAATCCAAGAGATGAGGGGCAGAACCCACACCAACTGTTCAACTCTACATAGTCTACAGCCCTACCTTCTTGTTCATCTTTTGATGTAGGAATTCTCTGCCCACATGTGCTTAGCCTGCTTCCAGGTCCCGCATGGGCCTCTTCCCTAGGTTCTTCCTCCTGATGCTGAGGGAAAGCCCAGGGGAAGCTCTTTGTTGGGTGGTGAGGAGGAGGAGGTGACAATATGGGAAGAGCAGCAAGCAATGCTCTGGGAATGAAGAGGCTCCATACTCCTGCCCTGAGCCCCACATATGTATTAGGAGCAAATCATGTGCTAAGTGCTCAAATGATCTCACTTAATCCTTAAAACAATCCTGTTGGGTATCTACATCATACTGAGGAGCAATAGGACACAGAGAGATTCCGATGATTGTCTGAGGGGACACAGCATGTCAATAGTAGAAGATAGAATGCAAGTTCAGATTTATTTAACTGTAGACTTGTGGGTGTAACCATTACACTACTGTCTCTCCCTGGACTGTCTCTTTCAGGGCTGCCATGTTGCCTGACTCCATTGTTGTCAGGTAGGAGCAGATCCTGAACTTGGGAGCTGCACCTGGCTGCACCAGGTAGCCATGGCTGTAAAAAGAAACAATTGCTCATTCACGACATACAACCTGTTCACTGTGCTCGTCCTCGTTGCTCACCTGCTCCTCTCTTTTCTCTTTTTGGATTGTCCTCAACCAGCAGCGTGGGCTCCTGAATTTACAGCATCTGTGGTCCTCAGCTCTCTGGTGCACATGGGTGTACTTGAGAATCCATGTGTCTTTCAATCATGAGGTTTAAAATGGGTCAGCTCATTCTTAGCAAATGGCAGGTATGCCTCTCCAGGTGGGAGGGCATGACATTTCTGCCACGTGCCACCTCCTCCCTCCTAGCCTCCCCCACAAAGGAGTATTTTAATAGAAGGTTAATGGAGGGCACACAGAACAAAAAGAAAACCCTGTCATCGTTATTCCATGTTTTACTGTAATAGAGGTCAGCTCTCCCTGATTCTTCCTAGTATCCATCTTTAAAATGAATTATTTAGCCTATGAAAACAAAACTAGTTTATTTATGATGACAGAGAAGCTGTAAATGTGCTCCTGATCTGTGCATTGACTAATTAGATTAATTAAGTCAGCATGCATTTCAGAACAGGCAGGCAGGTGGCAAATAACATTTGAGATGATTTATATGATATATTCCATCAAGCTTACAGTTGATAAATAATATCACATTCATTCCATTAAGATATCGAAGCAGCAAAAGAAAACAGGGCATTTTTGGCTCTGGGCTGTTACCAAAAGAGCAACTATTGAGGTTACTACATGGGCATTATTTACTCTGGTCAAAAGGGTGAAGGGAAAAAAAAAAAAGTCAAATCTCAAACTCTAGTCTCATCGCTTCCTCTCATTATGCTGAGGTAATTCTTTGCCATTGCCATGGAATTGAATTTTAGGAATAGAGGTGAGATTTGAATTTTAATTAAGCCATTACTTCCTGATACCAAATTTTGCTAGAAACTTCCATACCATGGTGTTTTCTAATCACCCTGCTTTCAGTGGGTTCTCCTCATAAATGAGTGAATACATGATCTCTCTTCCTGTGGTCTTCAAACTTCAACATACCTAAGAATCACTGGGAATGTTTGTTTGAAAGCAGGTTCATGGGTCCTGCTCCTAGCAGGTCTGGATGGAGCCCAGCAATGTGTATTTTTTACACCAACACCTTAGATATTGATATTACCCTATACCAGTAACTTCACATACCAAGAACTAAAGTCTGTGATTTGACCTTTGGGTCTTCCTGGATTCTCGAGTTCACTGACTATTATTAGGTCCACTTCTTCTCTTAAAGTAGTCAGTATTCCTCAGTGTTAGGTCAAAGGACCATCTGCATTAGAATTTTTTTCAGGGACGTAGTAAAACATCAGATTCCTAGGCTTTAAAACCTACTGAATCTGAATTGATAAGAGTAATACAGGAGAATCTGTGTTTTAGCAAACTATCCAGATGACTCTAACGTATACTGAAAATGAAGTACTGTCTTGGAGCAAGAACTATTTGGTGTAGGTGTAATATGGTAGCATCTTCTCCCTCTAGTCATAGTGTTGCTTAGAAGACAAAGCTGTATGTCATACGATACCTAAATCGGTGATCTAACAATGATCTTGGGTATAGACAGAAAGCAACCCTGGAATGGTCTACTCTGCAGGGTCACCTTTGGGCCTTACAATCCTTTTTGGTTTCTGCCCTAAGGGTTGAGTGCTGCTCCTATATTGCCTCTAGAACACGGGGGAGAAAATGACCATGGCAAGTCCCCAGAGCTACTGCTGCTGGGATGTAATGGTGTGTTTACAGGTGTCAGAGCAATGACTAATAATGGCAGAAATGGAGATGTGAGATGGGCCCTATCAAAAACTGACAATCTCCCCAGCCCAGGAAGAGATGGTAACCCTTCCTACCACAGCAGAATGGCAGGCAAGGTGGCAGAGTAGACGTTTTCAGAATAGAGAAACAGAGAGGTGCTGAGGTCCTAACAACCCAGGAGAGGGGCAGCCGCAATTTACTGAGCATATTAGCCCAAGCAAAGCCTCCTCCAATGGCATGTGGTAATGTCTTTATTTAACCTGCGCACAGTCAAGTCAACAGAGATGGAGAATAATCTGAAACTCAGAATAGAGTTCTAATTATAAGACGTTATCAGTTCATCCCAGACTGCATAGGACAAGGACACGCTGGACGTGAAAGGAGAACTTGGAATCTGGGAGGAGAGGTCTTTTTTCAAGACCAGAACATACTGGCTAAAATTACAACATGTTCCACAGCGAGAAGGAACTAGAAATTGATTTCAGAGCCTCTTTTATATCTTTCATAATTCTTGCAATGATGTCTTTTGCTTGTTAATGAATCTTGTTTTTTCCTTCTACAGTATAGACTCAAGGCATTCTCAATAAATCCTTTGTTTATGTGTAAGTTCTGAAAGAAAGAACCTTCCATGTATCAGTACGTACTAGGGACCTTAGGTAAATCCTCCCTGATGGATACAGAGAAGTTCCTAGTTCTCTAGTTCCCAGAGAAGACAAAAGTTGTAGGCTCTGTTCCTCAAAGCACCTTTCTGGATGAGTGAGCTACACCCTTGCACAGTGAAAGGAAGAGTATCACTCAACCCTGTAAAAATATATCCTAGCACATTTAAAATGCCTGACCTCAAAAAGCATTTTGTTATGATGGTCTTTATTCAGCCATAATTTCCAGATTATACACAGTTAGGCAGTTTTCCTTCTTATAAAGAAGTTTCTGTTAGAATCAGTTATGAGTGGTCTGACCTTCTGAGCTTCTGTCACCTTGTCATAACAGTGGCTTGCTCTACCTTGGACCCGTCCAACAGCAGAAAGACAAATTGAATCAGTAATGAGCCCAGTCTTTTTTTTTTTTTTTTTTTGTCAAGGGCACATGATTTTTTCCAATCCTCTCAACCTCTCAATTGCTAATCTCAATTAGGCCCTATCTCCTTATGACTCTATGTATATTTCAGATTTTATTTTATGCTCTACTGTTTCTAAAAGGCTCTTCAATGCCTGATAATAAAAGACATCCAAAAGGTAGGCTTATTAAAAATAAATAGAAAATGTCAACTATCTCCACAGAAAATGCATTGCTAATCCAAAGGGCGTTCATTATTACTATTATTGAGTGTTAAATTTAGCTATAAACTTCCTCAAGCCAAGGCCAACACCAACATAGACATGTTTCACATAGTTTTTATTATTTAGAAAAAAACCCTACCAATTCTTTAAAGCATAAAACTATTTTAAAATCAGCTTTATGGAGGTATTATTTATATATAGTAAATGCTCCTATTTAAAGTGTACACTTTGACAAACGTGTGTCATCATGTATCACTCCAAAAAGTCACCCCTGTCCCTTTGCCATCAGTCCCCTTCCCTCCTTGGCCCTAGAAAACGTTCTGCATTCTGTCACTATATTTTTACATTTTCTGTCATTTCATACAAATGGAATCATACAACCTATACTCTTATGTCTGGTTTCTTTCATTGAATGTATTGCTTTTGAGCATTATATAGGAGTGAATCACAGTTTGTTCATCCATTCATTAGTTGATATATGTTTTTTCCAATTTTTAGCTATTAGCAATAAAGCCATACATGACATATGTGTGGACATATGCTTTCACTTCTCTTGGGTGAATATCTAGGAGTTGCTCTGCGTCCTTGCTACACTCAGTATTGTCAGGCTTCTTGGGTTCAGCTGTTCTAGCGTGTGTGCGGCAGTATCTGTTTGAGGCTTTACTTTGAATTTCCCTAAGGACTAAAGATATTGAGGATCTTTTCACGTGCTTATTTGTCATTCATATACCTTTGCAAAGTGTTCAAATTTTTGTACATTCTTTATCAAGTTGCTGCCTTTTTATTTTGAAAATTGTGAGAATTCTATATATTCTATAAGCTACATATATTCTGGATTCCAATTCTTTATCAGATATGTGTTCGCAAGTATTTTCTCCTAGTCTGTGACTTGACTTTTCATTTCCTTAACTGTGTCTTTTGAAGGCTAAAGAATTTAAATTCTGATAAAGTTCAATTTGTCTATTTTTTTCCTTTTGTAGTTCATGCTTTCTGTGTCCTGAGATATTTTGTCTAATCCAAGGTAGGAAGACTTTTTCCTATATATTTTCTGATATTTTATAGTTTTATTTTTTGCCTTTGGGTCTGTGATCCATTTTGTGTAATTTTTTCATATGGTGTGAGTTAAGGGTTCAGGTTTATTACTGCTATTGTTGTTTCACTCATCATTTGTTGAAAAGACTACTCTTTTCATCATTGAATTACCTTGGCATCTTTGTCAAAAATCTATTGACCATGGGGCACCTGGGTGGCTCAATCAGTTAAGTGTCCAACTCTCAATTTTGGCTCAGGTCATGATCTTATGGGTTGTGAGATCGAGCCCTGCATTGGGCTCCATGCTTAGCTAGAAGTCTCTTTGAAGTTTCTCTCCCTCAGCCCCTCCCCGCACTCTCTGTCTCTAAAAAAAAAAAAAAAAAAAAAAATAATNAAAAAAAAAAATCAATTGACCATTTCCAGACTCCATTTTGCTCTCATCTTGATTTCTATGTCCATACTTATGCCAGTGTCTTAATTACTGTAGTTTCGTAATAAGTCTAGAATTCATATGGTGTGAGTCTTCTAACTTTGTTTCTGAAAATAATTTTCATCATTTTAGGTTCTTTGTGTTTTCATATGAATTTTAGAATCAGTTTGTCAATTTCTACCAAAAGAAAAGAGTCTGTAAAAACTGCTGTTTCCACAGAAGAACATTTTCATACAGCCCATATGTCATTGAAATAAAATCTTAACCTTATCTCTTCCCTTCCAGGCCCTCTTTTCAAGTTCACTCCAGATTGGATACTAGATTAACCTTTCAAAAATTTCCCCTTATGGGACACCTGGGTGGCTCAGTTAGTTAAGGGTCTGACTCTTGATTTCAACTCAGACCATGATCCCAGGGTTCTGGGATCAAGCCCCATGTTGGGCTCCATACTCAGCATGGAGTCTGTTTGAGTTTCTCTCCCTCCCTCTGCCCCTGCACATGTGTTCATGCTCTCTTGCTCTCTTAATAAATAAATAAATAAATAAATAAATAAATAAAATCTTTAAAAATGCCCCCTTCATAATGATGTCCTGCATTAAGAATATACAGTGCATTGTAAGAAATGGTATGAGAAAGAGGAAGAGCCTTGGAGCCATGTAAGATGGGTTTCAAATGTGTTACCTTCTTCTCTCCAGGTCTATTTCCCCACCCCGCTTACTGTGGGAAACAAAATAAATAATGGCAGTGAGGCACCTTGGACAAGATTGGCTACATGGTCAGGATGTGTTAATTTCCTCTGCTCTCTGACTTAGAAGTACTGATGGACATAAAATTTCTTTTTTTCCCATCATTTTTATTGAAGTCTCATTAACATACAATGTTATAGGAGTTGCAGGAGTACAATATACTGATTTGACAAATCTGTATATTACTCAGTGCTCACCATAGTGAGTGTCGTCACCATCTGTCACCATACATCATTAAAATATTATTGACTGTATCCCCCATGTGGTACTTTTCATCTCTATGACTTCCTTGTTTTATAACTGGAAGTTTCTACCTCTTAATCCCCTTCCCCTATTTTGCCCATCCTCCACCCATTTCCCTTCTGGCAGTCATCAGTTTGTTCGACATAAAATGTCTTGAAAGGTAAAAGATATATAAATACACAGAGCATGTCCCATAGGACAGGAGATGACACTCTACTGATGTAGACTTGCAGGTCCCTGCGAGGCCATGGAGCTTCTAGGGATGACACCTCGGCATGGGGGGAAGATTGCACTTGGCCCTTGTTCAGTTTTGCCATGCTCACAGGCGTATTCCACTTCTGTCCCTTCCCCACCACCATCTCATTGTTCAGGAAACTGACCCTGCTCCTACCTGCTTCCCACACGTAAGTCAAGGGCACAAAATAAGCTGAGCCTATCCCCAGGCAGTTGCTATGAGCTTCGTTGCATTAAGATAAGTTCTCAGGTGTAGCATCCCTTGGGAGACTCAGGTGTTAGACCTCCCCGAGATCCAATCCTCTCTGGTCTAGTATCAATAACCCTCAGCTAAGTGGTCCTACTTTAGTTCTTTCAACTTTATCTCACTTCTGGCCTCCATATAGCCTTTGCTTCAGGTAGAATGTTTGCCATATCACACAATACCTATAACTTTGGTCTCCTTTCTCCCCTGACGCTGGCCTGCCTTACCCTGCCTCTAAGACCTCTCTAGACTTCAAGACCAAGCTCAAAACCAGCCTCTTCCATTCAAATTTTCCTAAATCCATTCCACAGTGATATTTTCTCCCCTCGTTCTCAATAGAATCTCCTGTATCAGTAGGACCCAGTCTGCTCTGAAAGTTCATTTTCAGATTTAAACATAATTCACATGGTGTGGAAATGAGATGTCAGAAAATGAGTAACATATAAATAAATTCTAAATGAAACAAAAACAAATGATCAAGCAAACCATAAATGCTTCAAAGTGTCTTAGGGCAAAAAAAGATTGAATAGAATAGAAAGCTCATCTGGGTTCAGGTCAGGACTGGCATAAACGTCCTAATTTAGGATCCTTAGATCTCTAATTTAGAAAAATGCTTTAGGGGTTCTGGGGTGGTTCAGTGAGTTAAGTACCTGACTCTCGATTTTGGGTCAGGTCATGATCTCAGATTCATGAGATCAAGCCCCAGGTCAGGCTCTGCTCAGCAGGGAATTTGCTTTTCTCCCTCTCCGTGGCTCTCTACCCCTTCCCCTGCTCTCTCTCTCTCTCTCTCTCTCTCTCTCTCTCTCTCTCTCTCTCAAGTAAATAAATAAATATTTTTAAAATTATTCTTAGCTTAGACAAAGATCTGACCAGGTACCTAAGGACACATAGTTACTTACAGATCACTCTAAGGCATTCACAGGAAGTTGGAATTGGTACTTTTGTGCCAGTTGGCCCAGGTGCCAATTCTAGTGTCTTCCAGTGGACACCTTTCACCTCTGCATGGTTTTACCACAAGAGGTAGAGACTGCAATCTCTAGCCAATAAAGAACTTCTAACGGGGCCAAAAGAACTTGGCCAGCCAGGACAGAGTTGATACCTGGCGTGAAGGGTATGCTCCATGAAGGCTACTTTCACTTTCCTGTACATTTCTTATTTTCTTGGGTTGGGAGACAGTTTCAGGAGCCTGCAAAGTCCAAACTGTATATGTGACGACATTTTTGAGTCAACACATAGTGTGGAAAAGATATCAAAGAGGGTCCCAGAATAATGAAGGTAAATGTAATCTATACCTATATTTGTTTTGATCTGATGGCTAGGTGTGGGCTAAATCAGTGTAACCACTCTACAATGATGCTTCTCTTGAAGAGGAGACTGGAATTCAACTTTGATGACAAATTGTGCCCTATTTTAGGAAAACCATCCTACTGAGCCCTTTTGATTATTTCAAACTAAGACCTGGAAAGGAGTCGACTGTCCCTCTCAAAATGGAGGCAGGTACAGAAGCCACAGGAAAAACGATCCCATAGTAGTCCCCATGAAACCTCTTGGTCTGTGGAATCCAGTTACACAGTAGCCAGTAAAACCTTACTTTTTTTTTTCTTCCCATAGTATTACCTTCTGTTTTCTCTCATTTTCAAAGATTATCCTTATTCAGCTAAAAGAAAACCATGCTAGAACAAGGAAATCTGAATAAAGTATGGACTTTAGCTAATGATCTATATTGGTTCATTAATTATATAAACATACCATTTGGTCTTTGCAATTTTTCTGTAAATTTAAAACTTTTCTAAAAATAGTTTCTTTTAAAAAAAAGGAAGAGTGTTTTCTGAAGACTGGACATGCCTGGGACATCTGCATTACACAAACTTTTCTGATTTCTCAATTTTTCTTAGCTCCAGTTATGTTTACCTGCACACGTTCGAAGACAAATAGAAGCAGTGGGATGAAGAATTATCACTGTGTATTGCCCTGCAGGAATGCTGCTTGATGGGAAGAATGAGGTGGAACAGCATGGTTCATGCCAGACCGCAGCACATAATTTATGACAACTTCCTTGTTTATTTTTAAAGCAACAAACTTGCCTATAAAAGAGCCAAAAATTATACAACTTCTCTCCTCTATTAGCTTATTAATTCCTTGAATATATAAGCCATACTTTCTCATTCTTTTATGCAGCACGTAGTACCTGTACTCAACAGATAGCTGTGGTTTGTATGAACGCTATAAATAGAGGCATTGATGAACATAGGGCAGTCTCCACATCTAATATAAAATATATATATATAGATATTAGTCTACTTAGATTCTCATCAATTAAATATAACAAAAGCTTGTTACATCCTTTAAAAATTAACTGCTATTGAAATTACTAAGGCAATTAAGTCTACATCATGAATTCATTCTATTGAAAGAGCGTCTCTAGCCAGAAAAAAATAAAAGATTTTCAGTTCAACAAGCAAAAACCATATTTTGAAAGATTAATTTCCATCTTTTTGACATCCTTGTCACTCAAAGCCAGAAAACTTGATTTAGGGTTTCAAACTCTGTCACTTAGAACAAATCTCAAGCTGTGGATGTCTATGCAAAATTTCAGTGGAAATGTTTTCCTGGCCAAGTTATTGCGGCCTTCAAAATAGAATTTGTAGCAGGCTCTGGCAGGTTCTTAATGTAGAAGATTGAATATTGATGTAATGTCAAAAGAGTTCCATAATTAAAGGTGTTTCTTTATAGCATCTCCCTTCATCCATTCATTAACTCAACAAATATTTATTGAGTACTACCTACACGCCAGACATTGCATTAGTGAGGCTTTTCTGTTTTCTGAATCAGATTACATTACCTGAATGAATGAAATGGATGAGCAAATGTATGAATGAATGAATGAATGAATAAGGACCTGGCCTCCCAAAGCCACATTACTGCCCTGCTACAGAGCTCATTGAGAGGGCATATGGGAAGGGGAAAATGGGAAAGTATAAAAAGCTCACTGACTTAGCAAAGCTTCCCATCACATTCTCTACTCTTTCCAGATTTCAACCCAGAAAGAGAACAGGCTATCATCAACTGAGCTCTTTCTTGCTCTCCTTCTCTCTGGCAGTCTCCTCTTCCAAGCACCAAAAGGGCTTTCCCTTTCCATCTATTATGAACTGCTCGCAGGTCATATCCATCTTTGGGGGGACATGAAATGAAGTTTCATGGCTTGGTCTATGTTTTTTATTGTTGTTATTATTGTCCATGGTGTTTGTTTAAATGTACTATGAAGAATTTGGAACATAGGAAAACTAAACAAAATATTGTAATAAACCCTCATGTACCCATCACACATCCTCAAAAAACCCCATCAACTCATGCCCAATCTTACCGTACACACATCCCCACCCACTATCCCATTCTAATATTATTTTGAAGTAAATCCTCAGCATCGTATATTTTCAGTTCTAACCTGGACTTAATGACAGAAAGACTAATGGAAAAACCTCAAATTTCTAAGTCAAGGAAGAATGTGGAAAGCAGTTTCTTAAACTTAACAGTAGGCTAAACCTGAATACAGCCTTAGGAATGGCAAGATTTGGGGACCAGAAAGGAATCTGAACTTTTTCTCTTGCTCTTGTCCTTTCCCCTTCTTTTTTTTTTTTTAATATTTTATTTATTTATAAGAGAGAGGAGTGTGCAAGCAGGGGGAGCGCAGGCAGAGGGAGAGGGAGAAGCAGGCTTCCCACAGAGCAGGGAGCCTGATGCAGGCCTCGATCCCAGGACCCTGGGATCATGACCTGAGCCAAAGGCAGAGGCTTTAACCCACTGAGCCACCCAGGTGCCCATTCTTTCCCCTTCTTATTCCTGAAATTCCCTCTTTATGGGCTTAATCCACCCTCAAACATATTGGCTCCACCCATACAGGCAGAAGCCATCCCTGAACTTACAAATATCAATGAGTCCATTATCCTTGAGGAAAGAGTCACCCCTGCCAACTTCAGTCTGGAAAATCCTGGAGAACATTCTGATTGGTGAAGCTTAAGCCATATGCTCTTCCCTGTACCAATCACTGAGGTCAGTGTAATGGGACACTCTGATTGATGCAGCTTTGGCCACACCCACCCCTTCTCCACTGGGATTAACTGTGTAGGGTACAGAAGAAGGACACCACAAAGACCACCACCAATCATTATAGGAGGGGAAAAGACCTGATGTTTATTGGGCTTCTAGAATGTGGTAAGAAGTATCATAATTTATAGAAACCCAAAAACCTTAAAGGGTAAGTATGGTTGGGGCACCTGGATGGGTCAGTTGGTTAAACATCTGTCTTGATTTCGGCTCAGATCATGATCTCAGGGTTATGAGATAGAGGCTCCGGTAGCATAGGGCTTTGTACTCGGCAGGGAGTCTACTTGAGGATTCTCTCCTTCTCCCTCTGTCCCTCCCCCTGCTCACTCTCTTCTCTCTCAAATAAATAAATCTTTTTTAAAACAGGTAAGTATGATCATTTGCATTTTTTAATGAAAGAAGAGAAATTCAGAGAAATTAGGTAGTTTGCCCAACCTTTGGCTCTTCTGGAATACCTCTATGTCCATTCTTACTTGTGCTATTTATGAGTTATATGTTTTAAAATACATGATGCATTTGAGTAAAGAGGACATTTCAAGAGAGAGACGCTACAAGCGATTTCAATCACCATGAATCTTAGACACATAAGACATTATGAAGCTATACAACCTTGAAAAATTTTCTTCATTTCTCTGTGCCTCGGTTTCCTGTTGTGTAAAGTCATGGTAATAATATCCAGTTTGACAGCGAGGACTGAGAAGAAATATATGTAAAGTGCCTCCCATGCTTCCTGGCTTATAGTGTGAAATAAGTAAATAGTTGCAATTACTAGTATTATTACTATAGCCCTGTGCTCCAAGTAAATACATGGAGATGATTATCAAGGGCAAAAGGAAGCTGGGGTCACTGGCTGTGATGAATTGCTGTGATCATGAAATGAATACACCCACCTTTATTATTTCTTCAAAGGTGAGATCCAAAAAATACAATAGTGTTTGTTATTTTCCTCTATCAGTTGAATGCTCTTTCCTCCAAATTCAAGCGTTTACTGAAAGTTAAACTGGGGAAGATCATGAGGTTACCAAAAAGGGAAAAATCGAAAAGCACCAAACACCGACTGACCTAAAAAGTGAAATTGAGTGGCTTTGTTAAGTTAGAGTAGATATCATTTCTATTTCTGGTTCTTGTTTGAAAGCGAAGCCAATAAAATTGCCTTAAAGAGGAGAACTGTCCCAGTGAATGGAGCTGGGCTTCTAAATCTAACATCTAATGATGTGACAACAGCATCTCTGTTTGCTGAAGACCAGACAACTACTACTGCTGTTACAGCTGGAAAAGATCAGCAGTGCAAGTGGACAGAAAACTCTAGATAAATACCAGTAGAGGAATACATCCAAGATTCTGAATAAAATTCTCTCTGCCTCAATTTGCAGCTTGCCAAATGTGCTTCTGGTTTTGAAGGATACAACTCACTCTAGAGGGAAATTGGGTAAGAATAGCTCAGAGAAATTGAAACCCATGGAATGCAGAAATTTTATACAACTCCGTGGTGAGATTTCTGGAACCAGAAGATCCAGGAAGGCGCAGGAAGACCTAGACAGTCTGGAGAAGTGGATGAGGTCTTTTCCTTGCTTCAAAGCATTGTGCTGTTCCAGGGAGATGAGTTTGTATCATCTCCGGTCTCAGCCAAGTTAAGTTATGAAAATTTAGTCAGCAACCTCAACCACACAAAAATGGAAAATTTGATAGGGGCTGCCAAGTGAAGTGAATGTAATTTCTTGCTCCTGACTACCTGCAACTCTTGTTGTTACACAGTGAAGGTAGCAGACAGAGCAGATGGTCTGCAGTGAGAAACCCCACCATGCAAACCACAGAGACACCTTTTTAGCAAAGAGGCATCCTCAGTTTTGAAATGTCCAATGTTGAAACCTCCCAAAAGACGTCATAAGGACAGATTTACAAGCACTTGGGAACAAGAATTATATTTCATTAAAAATTATATCTCCAGGGCTTACGACTTTGCCTACCACCAAGAAACAGTGAATGGAGCCCGGATACTTGGGTGAAAAACATACATATGATAAGTGTCAGAGTCTAAATAGCCTTCAGAAAGATCAGAAGCAGGTGTTTTCAGCAATTGTCAGTATGACCTGCCAAAATCGGAAATAAATCTCTATTTCTGACACCAGAGAGACAGGCTAACATTGAGAACTAGAAGGAGAATAATAACCAAAAGTAGGAACTCTCCTTTTGCATCTGATGTTTTAGGTTTATGCTGAGTTTTTACAAGAATTAGGTTCTAGGTATTTAGTTCATTCAAAAAATGTTCTGCTTACTCACTCCACCACCTCCGTGAAGTCCTTAGTGATGTTCAGACTAAACGAATAATGAAAGTCTACCCAAATCTGAGATTCTGAAGGGAACAAGCTCTTTTTAGATTCAGTGGAGTTAAGCAGGTGGGTCTGGATTTCATGCCGACTCTCAGCGCCTCTCATACAATAAGGAAGTTCTGTACAATATGGTACTCAGCTCCAAGATGGGAGGCAGAGCCCGGGGTCAGCCTTGAGGTCTCTGCTTACTTTGATCTAATCCCTCACCTCTCTCGTCATTCTCAGTCCTTTCTCTCCTGGTTTCTCCTGGATACCAACCAGGCCATCAACTCCAGCATGAGCCCGAGCAGAGATTTGGCTGTGCCCACCCACCTTGGTGGCCAGATGACTTGGGCTGCGTCTCAAGTGTTCCCTGAGCATGGCAGTCACCCACTCAGAGCTGCCTGAGTACTCTGCTCTGTGCCACCCCTTCGGGGTGAACCCATGACAGCCCTGGAAACTGGAATGCCTGCATCTCCGATCTATGTTGGCCCATGGCCCATTGAGTGGTCAAGTGCTAAACATGACTAAATGATACCAGATAGCTACAAATTGGTTAGACCAAACATGCACTTTTATAGCTCCTTTATTCAATCATGACGTCACCAACAATTATTCTGAAAGTTTTACTATGGAGAAGGTCAAACATATAGTAAAGCAGAATGGGGTAATGAACTCCCATGCACCCATCAGGAAAAACTTCCCAATTACTTTTTAAGTTTATGACTATAAAAATAGTTGCTTAACTAGCAAATCATTTCAATACTGTGCAATTACATTTTGGCTAAAGCCCTATTTGCACTTCAATGATGTTGGCAGCCCTGCCTTTCAAGATCATATCCCACCTTGCTCAGTTATAATAGACCATTCCTCCTGGCCGACTTGGTCTGAATGGTTTAAACCAAACTACCCAAGATATTATGTGTTTGCTCCCTTTCGCAAAAATAGAAGGTATTTGAAAAGGTCATAAAAATGTTCATCCATCAGGTCAGTCCGTGTAGTTTTCCTTTTTGTCTCTGAGAGCAATTTGGCAGGAGACAGTGTTTACTGCCTCTGATCTCAACCATAAAAAGGCCAGGGAGGTAACACAAACCATGCAGCCTTCCTAAATAATTAATTACGCGGGCCATCCATGAGTTTACCTAAACACTTTTTGGAGCCATTTCTATTTCTAGCCTGTGCCAGTTCTGAAAAATCTCGGTAGAGACCATGGAGGTATTAGGGCTGAATCGGGAGGTGGTAGGACAGACCATAAAAAATACATACATGCATTTTACTCCACTGGATGCAAATGTAATTCAAAGCCAAGCAGTAGAGTTAGCAGGTGAACCAGTACAATTTTCTCTTTATTACTAAGGAGACTATCACCTAAACCAATTCATCCTCACACAGTAAAGGTAAAATCGGACATGCCTGCTGGGTTGTGTTGCCTGTTGAGGCTAAAACGTAATTCTGAAGATGATGGATTTTCATCCTCAAATGAGCGTGTTAGTTTCACAAACAAACAAAGCCTTTCACTCCTCCACCAAAGCTCATCTGTGTCCTTTCCCCTGACCCTTCCTGCTCTTGATACGTTCAGTGCTCATTTTTGGTAGGATGGGATGAGGGAGGAAAAAAATCTGAGTCAAAGAAAAAAAAATTCAACGAGCACACTTTATTGATGGTGAGTTCAGAAGGACGTCATATATGAAGGATAAACGTGTATTCTGTGTAACGGCATTGTGTATTCACTTGAATTGTGTGAGTTAGAAAAAGCATAATATAAAATTCTAATAAAGTCTCTCTTTAAGGACAAATTTTGTATACTACAGATTTCTCCAAATCAGAAATTCATTCATCGTAATCCAAGTCTGTGCTCCTACCATTACACAGGATTGTTTTTGAGACTACATCAAAATAACTGTCATCCGCCATCAGGTTCAGTCTTGAGTCATGTGAGTCTGAATGAGATATGAAAGCATTCCTTGAACCGAATGCAAAGCTTTCTATTGCTACCAGATGCTTTTCCTGAACAGTGCTTGGGTTTCTTAGCTGACTCACTGGATTTCTCGTCAGGAAGGCTCTGATCTTTTCTGAGCAGCAGGAGAAGCTGGGTTCTCCTTTCAGGTGCTAACTAGGGCACCATCGGTTTAGGCAAAAGACAAAACTGAGTGACGAGGAAGCTCAGTGTTGCAGCTTAATCACAGAAGGTGCTGTGACTCAGTTGTTGTCAAGTATTACTCTAGGGTGGAGACTCTATGACCCCAGGGAAAACAGAACCAAAACCCATGTTCCTTTGTCCACCCTGGGAGACCTGCTGTGACCTATATAACCGTGTGATGGCAGCCCGCGGTAACACGCTGCCTGTCTCTTGTGGGAGGGAGCTTTGCACGCTGTTGTTTCCTCGATCAGGAATTCTCCCACCTCCAAGGCAACCCCTCCTCATCCTGTACCTTTCAGCTCTTCCCCTGGGAAGCTACTCCCACTTGGACCATGTTTCTTTCATCCAGGCATGCACAGAACCCGGGTTATAAACCATTTATATCGCCCATAAATAACTTATAAATGCTTTCGCATATACTGTGTTTGTGTGTCTTGATCTCTATCTTGAGGGTGTTTAATTCATCGTTGAAGGACCTTAATCTGAAATACACACCCAAGGTGTGGTTAGTTAGCATTTAAAAGATTTAATAAAAAAAAAAGGAAAATCTACACTCCAGGGACAGCTACACAAAGGCTTCAACTATCTCTTAATCCCCCGGAGGGTTTCACAATCAGTAAATTGCATGTTTAAAGATAATTTTCACGGGTTTGATGAATGGCATTTTAAAAATGTGGATTGGCTAGAAATCTCAGTTCACCCTCTCTCGCCTCAGTGGCAAGAGAGTAAGGAGTCGAGCAAATGCAGTGGCATATACCTGCCCTATGTTTAGAAGTTCCTCTGGTTCTGGGTTCCACAAAGGATGTTGGCCCCTGAATCTTGCTGCTGGGATCCTGTCGCGTTCATTTCAAGTGAAGATTTAAATGAGGGCACCTAACAGCCTTGCCGCTCGGGGTGCTGTCTGGGGACCGCAGCATCGGCCCTACTGAGAGCTGGCTGGAATGCAGACTTTCAGGCCCCTGGTCTTATGCATTTCAACCCGGATCCACAGTGACTTCTCTGCACTGACATTGACCTTTGAGATGATGCCCTGCCCACATTCTCCCAGCCAACGCTGGAACCTCATCACACTTACAGACTGGTTCTATAAATGCTTTTATTTTTTTCTTTTTGGATACCAAGCTTCCTGGTAACCAGTGATGTGACAGAATTCCATTTGAGGCCTCCCGTCGCTGTAACTGACACCTAGTTATCAGTCTGGGAGTGGGGAAGAACTTCAGACCCTGCCAAAGTTAATTCTGGAGCCTACCTTTATCTGTTGTAAATAACCTTATCATTGCAAACTGTCACGTTGGCTTGGGCCAGCTTGTGGCTCATTCTTTTTCCAGTTGGCCTCAATGGTGATCTATTCACCATGTGGTTATTTCGTTAATGTGTGTCTCCCTTGTTACACTGTAGTCTCCAAGAGTATGGAAACAGGTTTTATGTTTTCTTTTACCTCTCTAGTCAAGCGTCTAGCACTGTTACTAGTAGATACTCAATAAATATTTGTTGAATGATAACTGTGGTGAGGGAAGGGAGATGTTGACGATTTTCTGAGCAGGCAGGGAAAATACATTTAAGCTTTTATGGGCTTTAGAACTTGAACTGACTCTTGGGGGATGAATGAATAACTTCCACTGTGATTTGACCCCAAAATCCCTAACAAACATTTCCCAAGCTTATATCTTGTTCACTTCTAGGGCCATTTGTTTAAAGCTCAGGGTATGGAAGATCATTTATAAAAGGTTTTCCTTTTCTTGATTCTCCTTTTGCTTATCTTTATTTGGTTGAAGCTTCCTAATCAGGTATGCACAAGTTTAATAGTCATGGAATGCATAACCAGTGTTAAAAGGAACACTGAAAAATTATTTCATGACTTTAGTACATTGTTTTGGTCTCGGGGTGGCAGACAGCCATTTTCCCAGAGGGAGGAAAACCAGCCAGTGGTGACACACATATGCCTTCTCTCAACTCCAGTCTTGTGAAATAGAAAATCTTACCAGAAATATGTAATCAATTTTAGCTTATTTTATGCAAATTATACCCTATTAAGGAAGCTTGTGAACAAAATCTCTGAAAACAAGATTCTGCAGGCTTTTTTGGCACTGCTGTGATAGACAGTACTAAATGCCAACAGACTTGCAGATTTAAAATATTTAATGATGGGGAGAAAATATAAAATTAATTATCTTGGTGAGAAAAAATCTGTCAGGTAATTTATTAAAAACTATCTTAGAAAATTGTTACATAAAATGTTTCTAAATAAGAAGAACCGATCTAGCTAATAATAGGACTTAAAATTTCACCAAAATGGTGGCAAATTAAAATTTATGTTGAACTCCCATCCAAACATTAGATGAAATAAATTGTATCAATAATGCACAGTTGGTTGCTCATGTCAGTCTCACGGCATAGGAATGGCTTGTTGGCCCATA
Source organism: Ailurus styani (assembly GCA_002007465.1). NCBI lineage: Eukaryota > Metazoa > Chordata > Mammalia > Carnivora > Ailuridae > Ailurus > Ailurus styani. Next base: position 235,294 of record LNAC01000403.1, on the reverse strand, counting down.
GCTGCCGGTTTTAAAATCTTATATGAGTGTTATTTGAGGGAAGTCAAACACCTGTAATGCTCTAGCTGTGCTTGCAAAGGGTATTTATTATGAGTGTGCTGTGGTTCATGTGGTATGATGGTTAATTTTATGTGTTATCTTGACTGGGCCAGAGTGTGTCCAGACATTTGATCAAATATTATTCTGGGTGTGTCTGTGAGGGTGTTTTAGGGTGAGGTTAACATTTAAATTGGTAGACTAAGTAAAGAAGATGGTCCTCCCCAGCGTGGATAAGCACCATCCAGTCAGGTGAAGACCTGAATGGAACCAAAAAAACAAAAAAAAACAAAAAAAACAACAACAACTGGGAAAGAGGGAACTTTGTCTACCTGAATAATTGATCTTCTCCTGCCTTCAAGTAACTATAACTTACATCAGCAGCTCTTAAAGTTCTCGGGTCTTTGGACCAAGACTGGAACTACACCACTGGTTCTCCAGCTTGTAGTTGGTAGATCTTGGGACTTTTCAGGCTCCATAACTATGTGAGCTAATTCCTTCTTCTCCTTCTCCTGCTCATGCTCCTGCCCCTCCACTTTCTTCTCCTCCTCTCTTTGTGTCTGTATGTTTATATGGGTATACAGAGATGTATAAAATATCTCTATACATAAATAGAATCATAATCAAAATTCTGTTGATTTATATATATCCTATTGGTTCTGGTTTTCTACCTATGGTTTATTCTGAGATGGCTCTTAGGTGGAGCTACCTTCATCATTACTCTACTTTTAGGATTGGAGATTTCCAACTATTTTCAAAACCACATGCATAAGAAAAGAAATATGTGGGCAAGAAATCCATACACTGCAATAATATGTGGATGAGGCAATTGAAATGGTTAAGTAATACAGTATTATTAAAACATAACATTTTTCTTAGACTTTCAACTTCACATAGGGAACTTATCATTTGAAAAGTATGAAGCTATAATATTTTATTGCTTAAGAGATATTTATGCACCTAGATCCCTGACGTGGAAAGGCACACATTTTATCACTCTGCTCCTATAACTCAAAGCTCTTCAATAGATTTAGTATTTTTAGAATGACTTAAGACCACACGTAGGCCATTCAAGCCCCAAAGCTTATGGTTTCAATAAGGAATAAGGGGAATAACACAGTGGTCATGGAAACGCTTTGCACAACTCTAGGTGTGTGAAAGAGAGAGTATGTGTAGCACAGACATCTGATTTCCATGGAGAATGGGGAAAGAAGGCAAAGGGAAAGATGGAGAACAGAAAGGAGCTTTCCGCTCTCCACATCCCAGGCCTTTCTCTCCTTAGAGCGGAGATGGTTCATAGCACAGGTCACTTCTTGGGACCCCAGGGTGGAAGAGACCACTTCTGTCACAGTTCCCTAAACTTTGCCCTTCTGAACTTGCAAAGGCCCAGACCAAAGAGGATAATACTCCAGACCTTTTCCCAGAGTGGTTGCCCAAATAGGAAATGGAACAGTTTACCTATTCTACTAAACTATTCTCTATTATATACAGAGCTTCCCAGCAGTCACAGCCTAAAGGACGGGTAAAGAAGCTGGTCTCACTCTTTTTCTCCTTCCTGCTTATTTCCATTCTTTACTTCCCTGGAGAGAATCCCTGCTCTTTGGGGTTATTGCCAATAAGTATTTCAGAAACTTCCAACAGCATCTCCATTCTGTAATGTAAATTATTTTCAGGGCTGTAGCATAACCACAGAGAAAGATGACCTATGTTCTAACCTTATCTATTTAACTTAAACTATCCATTTGGTAAATATTTGTATAATGCTTTCTCTGTGTAAGACAGTGGCATGTAGGCCAAGTCACAAAAGCGTCAATAATGAAGATGACGAGAGATCAAAGGAGAGAAGTTACAACACGATGGGATGTTTACAGGTGCACACTAGATCACGGGTGATATTAGGAAGACGTTGATCGTTTCTGCTTGAGTCGAGAGGAAAGGCTTTGCTGAAGAAGATTATCACTGACCGGGAAGCTAGCAACTATCTCTCCAGGCTCACGTTTGACCTCTGGAGCATTTGTTCTGGNCATGTCCTATATAACCTGAGGCTCACGTTTGACCTCTGGAGCATTTGTTCTGGAAGCCTCCTACCTCCCATGCTCTTCCTGGTCTCTTTTTCCTGCACACTCTTCCAATCTCGATCCCTTTTATTTTATTTTTTTGCTTTCCTCTCATACTTTGTCTTTCTTTTCAAAGGCTTGGGTCAACATTAATTATGCATGCCATACCTAAGCTTATTCCTGAGTGCTTTTTCTTTTCTTTTCTTTTTTTTTTAAAGATTTTATTTCTTTATTTGACAGAGAGAGAGATTACAAGTAGGCAGAGAGGCAGGCAGAGAGAGAGGAGGAAACAGGCTCCCCGCTGAGCAGGGAGCCTGATGCTGGCCTCGATCCCAGGACCCTGAGATCATGACCGGAGCCGAAAGCAGAGGCTTTAACCCACTGAGCCACCCAGGCACCCCGAGTGCTTTTTCTTAAATGGGGGCCTATTTTGTCACATTTGCACAGGCGTACAATTTCACGGAAAAGCAAAATGCAGTGAAAGTGTCCAAAGGTGAGCACACTTTGTTTTTACCCATTTTAAAGCAGTTTTTTTGCCCCAGGTTTTTGGTTTTGTTNTTTTTTTTGTTGTTGTTGTTGTTGTTGTTTTTTTTAAGATTTTATTTATTTTTTTCACAGAGGGAGAGAGATCACAAGGAGGCAGAGAGNGTTTTGTTGTTGTTGTTGTTGTTGTTGTTGTTTTTTTAAAGATTTTATTTATTTTTTTCACAGAGGGAGAGAGATCACAAGGAGGCAGAGAGGCAGGCAGAGAGAGAGAGGGGGAAGCAGGCTCCCCGCTGAGCAGGGAGCCCGATGCGGGCCTCGATCCCAGGACCCTGAGATCATGACCTGAGCCGAAAGCAGAGGCTTTAACCCACTGAGCCACCCAGGTGCCCCAGGTTTTTGTTTTTGTTTTTTGCTTGGCTCTCCCCATTCCCACAGGAATTTGCCCCAACCCCACAGGTGATTTCTATTCCTCTGTAGTCCTACCTATCTTCCTCATAATCATATAATCTCTCTCTCTCTCTCACACACACACACATATCTACATGGTTTTTCCTCATTGCTTGTTTTATAAAAATAAGATTATGTTATACACCCTTTTCTGTATCTTGTCATTCTGAGTTCTGATTCATTCTTTTGAATATTGTATAATATTCCATGTTGTAGATGGATGATGATTTTGTCAATCATTCCCATAAAAACAAGAACTCAGCCTGTAGATTTTTACTGCAGTAAATGTCGATTACTTTTATTGTAATGTTTTATTACTTTTCTGCTATGGATTTCCAGGAGGGGAGTTGTTAGGTTAACACACACACACGTTTAATAGATATCACCAGGCAGGTGGTTTTCAAAACAATGTTTTAATTCACACCACCAATGTGTGAGAAAATACTCTTTCTGTGTCGCTGTCAGTAACAGATGTTTATAATTTTTTCAATCTTTAGGAGTTGATTCCTTCTTTTTTTTTACTGTATTTAAATTTTTTAAAAAAGATTTTATTTATTTATTTGAGAGAGGTAGAGAGGACAAGTAGGCAGAGCAGCAGGCAGAGGGAGAGGGAGAAGCAGGCTCCCCGCAGAGCAGGGAGCCCGATGGGGACTCGATCCCAGGACCCTGGGACCAGGACCTGAGCCGAAGGCAGCGGCTTAACTGACTGAGCCACGCAGGAGCCCTGTATTTAAATTCTGAATATGTAAAACCTTATTACACTATTCCAAAGTCAAAACCATATAATCAATTATACTCATAGAAGCCACATTTCCATCACCATCCTCACTTTCTCTTGCTTCCTTCTCTCTCTTTGTTTAAAGATTTTATTTATTTATTTGACACACAGAGAGAGATCACAAGTAGGCAGAGAGGCAGGCAGAGAGAGAGGAGGAAGCAGGCTCCCTGCTGAGCAGAGAGCCC
>LNAC01000403.1:181751-231278 GCA_002007465.1 Ailurus styani | reverse complement strand
ATGCGGGCCTCGATCCCAGGACCCTGAGATCATGACCTGAGCTGAAGGCAGAGGCTTTAACCCACTGAGCCACCCAGGCGCCCTGTTGCTTCCTTCTCTTACGGGCAATAATTTTTACTCACTGTTAGTTAATTCTATAGTAATTCTTTTTCAAATTACTTATTTACATTTGCATTTATACCTTGAATCCCTTTTCTTACATAAAAGGTAGCATGTCATATATATATATATATATATATATTTTTTTTTTTTTTTTTTTTTTTTTTTTTTCTTTTTTTCCCTTAAAAAAAAANGTTCTCAAGTCACATGAGGGAATGAAGACCTTACTTGTTCTTTTTTTAGATCTTTTTTAGATCTACACTATATTCAACCAATTGATGAACCTTGGGGTTGATTTCAATCTTTTTTCAATCTTTTGCTGCTATAAAAAATGCCACAGTGAATAATCTTGAACACACATCATTTCATATTTTTCCACTGTATTTTTAGACTAAACTCCTAGAAGAGAGGTAGCTGAGAAAGATATATGCACATATAATAACTTTTCTAGATATTACTAAATGCCCCTACACAGGAGCTGTCCAACACATTTCCCCAAAATGTATGAGCTACTGTTGCCTCATGGCCTCATCAAAATTCTCCATTTCTAAATTCTTAGATTTTCATCAAATTGACCCATGAAAAATGGCAATATAATTTAATGTGTACTTCTCTTATTTACAGTGAGATTAATGATTTGTCATATGTTTAAAGGTCATTTACAATTATATTTTTCTGTGAATTACATGTTCATATATTTAGCCCATTTTTCCATCGGGTTATTAATCTTTTCCCCCTCAGTTTTAGTAGCTATTTATATTTTAGGGATAATAGCCCTTTGTGTAAATTACAATATATATATATTTTTTTTTCTTTTCTTCTGGTGATTTTAATCATGCCAAGTTTTTTTTAATTACTTTTTTAATGTAATTGAACCTAATTATTTTAATTCCTTATTGATTTTGAGTCACAGCTAGTAGGTATCCCTACTGATGATTCATTCATTCTCACTTTCAGGAGTTGTATGTTTTGTATTTCTCCATTCAGGTCTTTGACTGATTTCGAGTTTATCCTGGTATACAGTATGAGGTACAGATCTAACTGATTCTTTTTCCAAATGTCTCAACACCATTAATTGAAGAGTCCAACTTCTCCCTAAAAATGCAAATCATTTTTATCATCCACCAATTCCATGTGCATTGAGATCAATTCTCTATTACATTCTATTTGTCTATTTATGCACCAGTGTCATACTCACATAAAGGATTTATCACATATCAGACCATCTGACAGGGTAGGTCACCATTCCCAACACTGACACTGATTTTCCAAGGTTTTTTTGTTTGTTTGTTTGTCTTTTTGGTTTTTTCGCCTATCTTTGCTTATTTTTCCATGGGAAATTCAATATTTGACTAGTTGCATTAAAAAATGTCTTAGAATTTTTATGGGGATTGTGTTCAATTTATAAAATAATTTAGGAAGAATTAATACTTTTATGATACTGAGTCTTTTTAGCTAAGAACATTGTTAAGGTTTTCCATTTGTTCAAATCTAATTTGGGATATTTCATGGATATTTTAAATTTTTCCTCCTTTAATATTTTTACATTTCTTGTTAAGTTTATAACTAGGTGTCTCATTTTCTTTGTTGTGATTTTAGTTGGGGTTTCTCTTCCATCATCTCATCTAACTTTTATATATGCAAAACTCTATTGATTTCTAGGTATTAATTTTATATCCTGCTTTTTCGCTACATTCTTTTGTTTGTAATAGTTTTCCCAATTTTCTGAGTTTTCCAGATATTTGATTTTAAAAGTTTGCCTCTTTCTTTCTAATTCTGATGCATCTAATTCCTTCTTATCTGATTTTTGACTCATACTAAAACCAAGTTTAATTGTATTTGCTATATTGGCCATCCTTATCTTTTTTTTTTTTTAAGATTTTATTTATTTATTTCACAGAGGGAGAGAGATCACAAGGAGGCAGAGAGGCAGGCAGAGAGAGAGAGGGGGAAGCAGGCTCCCCGCTGAGCAGGGAGTCCGATGCGGGCTTCAATCCCAGGACCCTGACATCATGACCTGAGCCGAAAGCAGAGGCATTAACCCGCTGAGCCACCCAGGCGCCCTGGCCATCCTTATCTTGTTCCTCCCTTTAGCAGGAATGCCCCTAATGTATCCCCATTAAGAAGCAGGTTTCAGAGATTATACACATGTATATATAACTTTGGTATAGAAGTATCTATGATTCCTGTTCTTTTGATTGGTTTTATCAGAAATGGGTATTAAATTTTGTGAAATGCCTTTTAGACACCTACAGAAATAATCCTGGCTTTTCCTTTGATACAGTAATATGATGAATTGTTTCTATTTTTAACATTCTATTTCTAGATAATTTATACATTTTCTAATATTAAGCATCCTTATATTTTTTTATAACCTCCACTTTGCAATGATATCTTATTTTTTAATGTGTTCTGTTTTAATGTTTTGTGTTTTTTAATGTGTTGTATCCATTCATTTTTTTTTTTTTTCCTAAGAATTTTGCTTTGAGGGTGGCTCAGTGGGTTGAGCCTCTGCCTTCGGCTCAGGTCATGATCTCAGAGTCCTGGGATTGAGCCCCACTTTGGGCTCTCTGCTCGGTGGGGAGCCTGCTTCCCTCTCGATCTGCCTACTTCTCTGCCTACTTGTGATCTCTCTCTCTGTCAAATAAATAAATAAATAAAATCTTTTTAAAAAAAGAATTTTGCTTTGATAGTCATATGTGAGATTAATTTATGGTTTTCTTTTTTGTATAATCTGTATCAAGTGTTAATATATATTTTTCTCTTTACAAGAATTTAGAAGTTTTCTTTTTTTCTGTAATATTCCACAACATTTTAAGCAGCATTGAGGTGACCTCTTCTAGAAAGATTCAGTAGAATTTTTCTGGGACTGGTATTTTTTTATGATGGAGTTCTTTTACAGCATTGCATTTTTTTTTTTTCCCCTAGGGAAACTGCTTTGCTTATACTTTCTATCTGTACTGGGGTCACTTAGAGTAGATAATATTTTTCCTATAAAGTTATTCTTTCCACCATACATTTTTGAATTATTTTTCATAGAGTAAAACACAATCTCTCATGATTTTATCTTTCTTTTATACTTTCTTTCATCTCTGCTGGTTTCATAATTTTTGTTCTCTTGTCATTTGTGTTTTATTCTTTCTAGATTTTTTCTGTCAGTCTTTTTGTTTTGTTTGCATTTCTGTCACTATTTCCATTCATGTATATTTATTGGAGGATATTTATTCCTTTTGATATTATAAGCCACTTTTTAAAAAAGATTTTATTTATTTATTTGGCAGAGTGAGAGATTACAAGTAGGCAGAGAGGCAGGCAGAGAGAGAGGAGGAAGCAGGCTCCCCGCTGAGCAGGGAGCCTGATGTGGGCCTCGATCCCAGGACCCTGAGATCATGATCTGAGCCGAAGGCAGAGGCTTTAACCCACTGAGCCACCTAGGCACCCATAAGCCACTCTTTTACATTTGAACAATGACCATCCTCCATTTCAATCCATCTCTGAATATTTTGGGGGAACTCATGTTTTTAAGCTCTAGAAAGATTTTTCTTGTATGTACTACATTGCTGTCTTCTACTATGTTATTATTTTGTTGTTCAAATCGTATCTTTCAGCAGCTCTTTTTACATTTAGTGTACATATTCATTTTCTATTGTTACTAACAAATTATCTCAGACTTAGCTTGAAATAATAGCTATATATTAGCTATTTTTATGGGGATTGTGTTCAATTTATAAACTGTCCATTGAGGATTCATTCATGCTTGCTTTCAGGAATTGTATGCTTTATATTTCTCCATTCAGGTCTTAGATCAATTTTGAGTTTATCCTGGTATATGGTGTGAGGCACAGATCTAATTGATTCTTTTTCCAGAAATGTATGGAACTGTAAAGAGTTCCATAACTCAGAAGTCCAGGAGGGCTCAACAGAATTCTATGCTAAGGGTATTACAAGACTGAGTCAAGAGGTCAGTCAGGCTGAATTATTTTTTTTTTTTAAAGATTTTATTTATTCATTTGACACAGAGAGAGAGATTACAAGTAAGCAGAGAGGCAGGCAGAGAGAGAGGAGAGAGGAGGAAGCAGGCTCCCTGCTGAGCAGAGAGCCCGATGTGGGCCTCGATCCCAGGACCCTGGGATCATGACCTGAGCCGAAGGCAGCGGCTTTAACCCACTGAGCCACCCAGGCGCCCCAGGCTGAATTCTTATCTCGAGGTTCTAGGAAAGAATTCACTTCCACAATTTCAAGCTGGCAAAATCCAGTTCCTTGCAGTTGTAGGAATGAGATCCCCATTTCTCTGCCGATGATTGGCTCCCAGGGGAGGGGAAGCTCACACAGCTGTTTAAGGCCACCCATGTTTTTCTCATGTGCTCCCCACCCCCCTCCAAATGAACAGTGGCAACTTGAATCCTCCTCAAGCTTTGGATCTCTCTGATTTTCTCTTTTACTTTTAAGGGGTTGTGTGATTAAATCAGGATCACTTGTAAATCTCCCTATCTTAAAGTCAACTATGCCATATGACATAACAATTATGGGAGTGATAGCTCATTATATTCACAGATTCCAATGATTAGGGCAGGACATATTTGCTGAGGGAGTGGAAAAGATTTTAGAAATTCTATGACAATTGTTCATGTTCCAGCCACCAAAGGTTCACGTGGCTCTCAAATGCAAAATACATTCACACCCTCTCAAGGTTTACCAGGGTCTCATTCTATTGTAGTATTAATTCAAAGTCCAAAATCTCGTCAGCTTAAAAGTTCAAAATTTCATCAGCTCAATTATCTAAATCAGTACAGGTGAAGCTCCTGACTACAATTTCTCTCTATCTGTGGTATTATGGATTTAAAGAAGTAAGTTACCTGCTCTTAACATATGACGGTGGGCAGACATAGGATAACAGTTCTAGATACTCAGATGCAAAAAAAAAAAAAAAAAAAAAAGGAGCAAAATGGAAAATAAAAAGTAGTCATTGCTACAAACAATGTTTAAACTCAGCTGGTCAAACTTCTTCAGGTGTCAATATTGCTGTGGCTCTCTACTCTGCTTCAGTCTTCATGGTCTGGGCTCCTGGTTCTTCCCTCTCAGTCTCTCTTTCTTTTTCGTGAAAATGGCAACAATGAAATTTGAGCTGAGTAGTTTTATCTGCCTGCTTCCTATCAGGAGAATGTTGGGTCTGAGAGCCTTTGCAGTCTCTCGATGCTTTTCAGCCCAACCTGGCAGTGTTTCTGCTGACATAGAATTCTCCAGAACCTCGTGGGCAGGGATTTCATGGATGTTCACTCCGTTAGATGAAAGGTTTGTCCACAAATCATCTATGGATAATCTCTTCGCTATGTTTAGCTTCTGCTGAGATGGCGGAAAGGCAGTGCCCTTCAGCTTCCTCGGGCCCTCTGGTTTGATCAAGAAGATCTGGGACCTTTAATCTCCTGCTACTGAGTATTCTGAACTTTTGATCTCTCAGAGTTTCAGCAAAAGTTTTCAGTGAAATGCTCTATAGCCACATCCTTGGCTTTTTCTCATGCCATGCTTTCAAAAACAGTTTCTTAATTTTAGCATTATCTGCCATCTGGAAAAATTGAGAATTTCCTGAATCATCAAGTCCTGGTTCCTAAAGTCACAAAGTATACATGTCAGAGAGAGTTCACAAAATTAATAGAAATTTAAAGTTGATTTGGCCTTGGAGAATAGCTAAACTAGCGATTCTCAACTGGAGGCCTCAATACACTTCTGCCTAAATACCATTTCTGGTCCTCATAATGTAGGGAAAGGAGGAGTGGGTGCTACTGGCTTCTAGAAAGTAGAGACGAGGGCTGCTACCAAACATCCTACAATGCACAAGAATGCCTCCTTTCCCTACAAATAATTATCTGGCCCTAAATATCAATGTTGCTGAAGTTGAGAAACACTGATGAAAATCAACTCTTTTATTTTTATTCTAAACTTAAAATAAATTAACCTTTTTATTTTAAAGATGAAAGTACCTAAACCTGGGGAGGTAAGTAATCAGACTAAGTGGTAAAACTGTTCTATCTTGGAGTCAGAATTAGAACCCAGCATCTGGTCTTTCTGTTGCACTGTGCTTCTCAATGATTTTGTGCTTGTAGAACCCTCGATTAGCATTTGGCACATAAGTAAGCCGCTCACTTGAAGTACATTGTTAAAATGTTTTTCACAATTAGGAAATTGACTAAAAATAAAATATTTAAAAATGAATACTATCAGTTGCATAGGGTCAGATAAAACATAAATCCAGAAACTACAGAGCTTTTTTTTTTTTTTTTAAACCACAGTCAACTTTCCACCTAAGTGTACTATTCTCAAAATCTGGAAGGTCAAATGTTTCAACTTGGGAAATAATGACAAATGGATTTTGAATTCTCTTTTTATTGCATTTTCTATGTCCTATTGTTGTATCCACGGAGTGTGTGTGTGTGTGTGTGTGTTTCCAATGTACCCAACTGTTCCTCACTCAGTGTTCTGGCACTGAGTTAAAAAAAAAAAAGTACTAGAAAATAGACAGACTGTTAGTGATGAAGCCCTTTCCAACACGACTTTTGTTTATTGAGGGCTTGGGGTGGGTTAAATGAGATAGAACACATTAACCAAAGAGCATAGATAAAGTTCTCAGTAAATATTTGCTCTGTTTTCTTGAATATCTTTTCCCACTTGGCAAGAGTTGATTCACACATTCTGCACATCAGTGACCTCGGTAACTATAAAACAAAATATCTGGTACCCTGCCCTTGATATTATATGACATCCCACAACATCCTTTGATAAAAAGATTCTTCCAGTAGCTTATCCTACTTTCTCTCCAAGCATAATATTTGTCATCAAATTTTATAAGCTTGTCAACCACAGTAGGACTGGCATAGCGTTTTGTTTTGCACTTTTTTCCCTACAAGGAGGGAAATTCTGAATGTCCTTTGTTCTCAGACTTCAGAAATAAAATTTGTCTGGGTGGGTTATGGACATTGGGGAGGGTTTGTGCTTTGGCAAATGCTGTGAAAGATGTAAGCCTGATGATTCACAGACCTATACCCCTGGGGCAAAGAATAAATAAATAAATATATATATATATATATAAAATAAATAAAATTTGTCTGATGAGTGGCAGAAAGCATTAATTTCTCATTGTTCTGAAGAAAACATTGATAAACCTTCTAGTGTGGTGATTAGGCTTCAGATTGATTCAAAAATTTGGTGTCTCCATGCCACTGTTTGACAGTTTCCTATCAGACAGAGCAGTGAAATCTTAAGGTAAAATGAAAGTTTGGTCCAAAAAAATCAGATTTTCAGACATCCCTTGTTCTTATTTGCACTTTTCTTTTACAGCTTGTGAAAACACATCACATTTAGAAATCCAGTTATCTCGGCACACTCAGCATCACATTCTATATCCGCATCTAAGCCCTGCTCACTATTTATATTTATGATGTTATTCGAAGTTGTGGTGTTTGCTTTACTGTTTTCATCACTACTTTCATGCTTCAGTTCACAACTTTTGAGTCACTGATCCATTTCTGTGAATCGAGAATATCACACCTTAGAAAAGTAAGAATGAAACAGGGGAATCTAACAAATGTAAACCAAAATATGTAAATGAGGCAAAAATAAGTTAGTCGAGATCCCGGACACCCTGTTTACTGAATGACTTGGCTGGGAGGAAAGGGCCACCACAGTGCTTGTAGAATAAGCAGTCTCTTCAAATATAATCATTAATCGCACCTTTCAAATTCAGCAATGCCTGTGAATAAATCATTTCTCTGCATTTCCTGTGAAACTGTCAGACTGCCTGCAAACCATGGGACGGACTGACTGCTGGAGTCACGGAGACCAACACAGCCCTACCCACCACACCCACTTTCCCACCTCCGCCTTCCCCACCCCCTTCCCCCACACCCCACCGGGAGGAGGCACTGGTATCCATCTTGCTCAGTCAGGTGTTGAAGCGCTGGACCAGATTTGATCTTTTGAGTTTTAGTTGTGACACAGCCTTTGGTCGAATTTCATTGCCCACCTAGAAATGTTCAGTTCTACACAAGCGGAACATAGGGCATCGACCATTATTTGCATCAGCTAGTTTGGCTTGTAAAGTGGGTCAAAGACTTTTTCCTTATATTCCTGAGTTGTTCGCAAAATAGATGCCATGAGAATTTGCATAAAATTTAGCTCTACTTGAAGGGATCTGTCTGAAATTAGGGTTACCTGGGCTAATGTCTCCTACACACCAGGGATTCTGGATTCTAACCCCTATTCTGCAAATCACTCATGAGAGGAATTTTAACAAATGATTTAGCCTCTTTTTAACTCTGTCTTCTCTTGCTTTATGAGCAAAGGAAGAGATGTCATTTTCTGGTGAAGAAGCAGATGTCAAAAAGTAAAAATAAAATGGACTCACAGAAGACCCTTCCTATAAAACCAAGACCCCAAAAAGCTCAGATAGATTAATTTATTACTACTTTAAATTCTAAAAACAATAGCCCAAACTCATGGCAGTTGAAATAAAAGTTAATGCCTAATGGGACATTGTGGTTTCTCTCTTCCCTTCATCCCTCATTTCCTTCCTATTCTTATGCATGATGGGAAGGGGAACTTTTTGTCTCTAAGTTATATCATATGAGAAAGATCAAGACTATTGAAGATCTGTTTGTCAGTCTAATAGGTGCTAGAAGCCACCGATCATCGTCACTCCATATTAAAACTGGGAGTAGGGTCGATCACTGCAACAACATGGGTGGACCCGGAAGCCATTAAGCTAATGAACTATGTCCATCACAGAAGGACAATGCTACATGATTCCTCTTCCAGGCAACATTAAAAATAGTCAAAGGTATAGAAGTAAACAATGGAATGGTGGTTACTGGGGATGGGGTGGGGAATAGGAGATGTTGTTTAATGGGTATAAAGTTCCAGTTATACAAGAGTAGTAAGTTCCAGAGGTTTACTGGGATACAGTTCCTGCAGTTCACAAGAAGGTATTGTGTACTTAAGGGTTTGTTAAAAGGGTAGATATCATGTTAAGTGTTTTTACCACAAAAATAAACAAAACCAAGAGACACAGGTGATGGATATGTTTAGTACCTAGGTTTTGGCAATGGTAACACAAGTTTATATGTCCAAGCTCACCAAATTGTCTACATTAATTACGTGCAGTTTCTTACGTGCCAGTTATACCTCAGTAAAGCTGGGAGTGGGAGGAGAAACAAAGGAGGTGGAGAGAAAAATGCTTTCTCTGAATCAATCCGTGTAGGATTTGGGAAGGTTGGAGCAAGGGTACCGGCAGGGGTGGGTAGGAATGGTGGGAGATGAGGTACTAAGAAATAGAAAAGAAAATCAGGAGAGAAATGGAGTTAGAAGGGACTTCAGGGTCCCTCTGAGTGAAGGCCAGCTCTGTTGGAGAGATGAGAGACTAGATATGGTGGGAGGGTGGAGACTGCGGACACTCCTTTGACCTCTGTGCTCACAATCAAGTAACAGGGCTATGACCTTTCTCAAGAGGGCTCTGACCAGGAAGTTCTCAGTGGTTGAGGGGCAGGGTTCCATTTAATAAGATGCACTGTGTCTTTGAGGAAGTACCATTTTGGGGGAGCTGGTCACCCACTTTCCTCAGCCCCCATTCTGGATCAGCACCCAGCTTAATGCTCCTCATCTTTCCCTCAGCACCAGTGGTTCTGCCCCAAAGGGTATAGAGGAAGTTGCACTTCACTGGGGACAGCTCTTCAGCTCTCAGGGCACAGAAATCAGAGTCCATGTTTTCTAAAGGGATATTGGCCTAGGTTTTGAAAATACTTTTTTGTTTGATTTAATTGAATGTGTCTGTATCAACATTGGACACATTTTTAAAAAAACATTCTGTACCTAGAATAACAAATAAAATCTCCTACCAGAGTCAACACTTAAAGAACAGAACACAACTAAACGATGTTCAGATATTTTTATGTTGGAGGCAGAAAAAAGTATCATTATTTCTTTAGCAAGAGTTAAAAAAGGAGAATTCACTTTCCAGTTATATAAACTTATCGTCAATGTCTCAATTTATAAATTTGGAATAAGAATAATTCTCTGTGTCACATAAACCAGAACATTTTAAAGGACAGGAATAGAAAAAATAAAAGAGAAAATGACTTCCTCCCTCTATGTGTGTGTGTGTGTGTGTGTGTGTGTGTGTGTGTGTGTGTGTGTGTGTGTGTGTGTTTAAAAACACTCATCACTCTGGTATGAAAGTATCATATCTGTGCAGGATGACAAATTTCATTTTAGCTTCCTTATCTAGTCATATATCCACATAGTGTTAACAAGTCATTGCTACTCTGGCTTGATGGACACAGCCACAAAAAATTCGAAATAATCATAAAAATCAAGGCACTATGTTGTTGCAATATTTATATCCCTGACAGGTGCCCTGATGCTGTGAATGAGATCTCGTACATGTGCGGTCTATGCCTCCAGCCGTACCTGGTCGGAACAGCATGTGTTCTAAACTCTCAAGCCATGCTTTCCAGGGCAGACTGCAAATCATAGCAGGTCAGAGGCAGTGGGACCCACCCCTGTCATTCACACATTTCTTTGTTCCATTGTACATGTAAGAAATTTCCAAATGCCAATCGTTTTAGAAATGCCAGGACAGAAAAAAGGACAATGAAGCCAGGAAATCAAAGTCTTAATGTAATCATTCAAAAGTATCCAGAGAAGACAGGCCATGTTCCAGCTGGTGCATGTGTGGGCGTGAGAGAGACAGACAGACAGACAGAGACAGAAAGAGAGTACTGGTGGGAGCTGAAAGCAAAAGGAAAACGGTTTGCAGAAACAAATAAAATCTAATCTAATCTGGAAGGGTGCAAGAGCAACAAGAAGGAGTCTACTAAGTGGTCACTAGAGTCACAGAAGTTAGCTAGGGAAGGGTTAAATAGAGAATGTCTCAGGCAGACCGGAAATGTCCAAAGAAAGCAAGACATTTGGGGAGATGCAACCTCTTATAAGATAATATGGTCCCACAGAAGGTCAGAATATTACCTACAAGGTAATACAGGCTGAACTGAGAGAAAATACTGGAGATCCCACATAGAAAGGATTTTTTTTTTTTTTATTCTGACCAGGAGAATGAAAGGAGACCCAAGAAAGTTGAAAGACAGTACGAGCTAGAAGACAGAGATGAGATTCTGGAGAAATTTCTGCCTGGTTTGAAGACATAGCTAGGACAAAGTCAGGAAGCGACACACTAGATATTGTGGCTATCCCACTGAAATATATTCCTACAAACCCAGGGGTGCCCCAACTTCTTCAAATCCGGGAAAAAATCTGATTCTTCCCAATAAGCCCTCTCTAACTATAGGTGTTCTTCTGAAAGCCCACTGGACTTGTGGGAGGCCAGGAAAAAGTAAAAGAGAAGCGAAGATGTCAATTTCCATTTCAAATTCTCGTAATCCAGAGAAATGTTTCCAGGATCTGCTTATTGGAGGAGAAATGCTTGAATCCTCAAGGGGTGGCTGTGGAAAATACGCAGCAACAGAAAACAGGGGACCTTCTCTGTGAAGTGCTCTGGTCTCCTTATCACCACCTCATTGTGTGGCTCTAAGAGCGGAGTATTTTTTTTCTTCCACTGCAGAAACTTTGGAAAGCCCCAGCTCCTGCAGGTCCAAATCAAAATCTAATGGATGTAGGGATGTTAGAAGCAGGATAAGAAAAAGAAATGATGTATTTCTGTCCAAACCACAGGTGCCAGACCATCTCTTCCAATTCACCAGTAAATAAATAAAACTGCATCACTGTTTAATATTCCAGGGATTATAGGACTGTTATTTGATACCCACGGTTCTGTTACACTGGTACATATCCACGTTAAGGCCACAGGTTTATTCCACACCATCTTGTAGGTGGGCTGGGGTCATTTGGACACCAAGCTTTCCCTACTTGGATGTCTTTCAAGTCATAGGCTGTCCAGAATATTTCATCTTCTGTTCCCACAGTCAAGTCAAGAATGATGAAAATCATCTGACCAGGCATTCTCACTGCCCAAGCACCCCACCTAATTTATTTTCTTTAAATTTCACTTAAAAGCTTGACTCCTGCCTCGTCCACCTCTCTGCCCCCATCCCATCTGCCATTCTTGGTATGCGTACAATTAGCCAATTATATAGTTGGAGAATTTGAGGAATAGCTCAAAAACGGTTTTGGTTTTTGGTAACTGTTTTCCTTCAGAATAAACTTCTATTTAAAACAAAACAGTCTTCACTTAATATTAGCTGATTAAAGCTTTATCAGTCTTCCCATAAAACTAGTTTAGTCCCGGTCTTTTCAAAGAAGGTACATGTAATATTCGTGCACATAGAAATCGCTCACGTAGAAATGAAGAGAGCATCCCCTGGACATCCACTGCAATGTTATTTGCACTTAGGGTTTCCCAATATTCTTTTCCCACCCACGGATAGCCAGTGATGACTCCATAGATCATCTTTATGTCACCTGTCAGAAAAAAATGAAGTCACCACTGCTCTGTGGTTCCTTGAGTCAAATGCTGTCAGGACAGAGCTTGTTTCTCAGCTCACTTACCTTCTTTTTCCACAGCTCTTCTCTGCAAAACCTTGCACTTGAGGATTTTTTTTTTTATTTTAAAGGGAAAAATACAAGCTCTGCAAATGCTCCTGCGCCAGTTTTGATAGCACTGTAGGAGCACATTAAAGAATGTATTAGAAAGTGGGAGACATATATCCTTTTATGCGTTGAGTATAATGAGGTGTACTGATTAGTCTAACTCACTGAGGCAAATCACTACATAGTTTTAAAGGTCTACCATTCAATGCACCGTAATTAAATTAGAGTTAAAATACTGTAATTATTTAGAACTGGGTTGCCATTTTTTTAACTGACTTTGTGAACTCACAGGCTCAAATGAATGCAGGGATAAAATAGCATAACACAAGTTGACTATATATTATCTTGTCTATCTTGTATTTGGAATTAAATTACTGAGGAGTTCAGAGGTTAATAAGAAATGCAAGAACTATCCTCTCTAAAATAGTAGCCTTATGTTGGCTGAATTTAAATATAAGTGGGAAGCATTAATTCAATTATTTACATACAGGCGTGCAAGTTTCCCTATGCACCCGTACACATAACGTCGTACTCAAGTCATATCCTCACCTAGATAGGGCCCTTTTAAGTGACAGGAAATGTGCTTTATATACACTCACTCCTGTAAAACACAGAACTACCCTGTAAGTCAAGTATTATTAGGTTCACTTTAGAGATGGCATCCCCTCCACTTGGTGAACTCAGTCAACCCAACCTGCCGCACGACTTAATGGAGCTGGTTTATGAGCCCGGCTCATCATGAACCTGTGTCCTCCCCAAACTAATCTTTCACGTTTTCCCCGACCTTTGTTTTGTTTTTTGTTTTTGGTTTTTTGGTTTGTTTTTTTTTTAAGATTTTATTTATTCATTTGACACACAGAGAGAGAGATTACAAGTAGGCAGAGAGGCAGGCAGAGAGAGAGGAGAGAGGAGGAAGCAGGCTCCCTGCTGAGCAGAGAGCCCCACGTGGGCCTCAATCCCAGGACCCTGGGATCATGACCTGAGCCTAAGGCAGCGGCTTTAACCCACTGAGCCACCCAGGCGCCCTTCCCCGACCTTTGTGAAGGGCCCCACTCTCTGTACAGTACTGGAGTTAGAAACTGGGAGGTATCCCTGATTCCTTCTTTTCCTTATATCCATATTCAATTAATCGTTCAGTCTTACATCTTTTTATCTTGTATGCATCCTTCAAGTCTTCCCCTGGATTCTGTCACCCACATTACTAACCATGACCTAACTGCTATCAAAACTCATCTGGAACATGGCAAAAGTCTTCAACTTATCTTCCAACAATCCTCTTTTTTTGCATAATGTTCTTTTTTTTTAAGATTTTATTTATTTATTTGGCAGAGAAAGAGAGATTACAAGTAGGCAGAGAGGCAGACAGAGAGAGAGGAGGAAGCAGGCTCCCCACTGAGCAGAGAGCCCGATGCGGGCCTCGATCCCAGGACCCTGAGATCATGACCTGAGCCTAAGGCAGAGGCTTTAACCCACTGAGCCACCCAGGCTCCCCTTGCATAATGTTCTTAAAACAAATCTGATCATGCTACTTTTCTGCTTCAAACACATCCATGGATTTCCACTGCTCTTATGACAAAAAATCTTTAATGTAGCCCACAAAATCCAACATGATTTTTTCCTCTCTGTCTCTTCAAGCTCATACCAGGTTCTCTCTGACCTCTTTCCAGTCCGTTAACCATACTGACTTCCCTTTGTTTCTTGAACAAATATTTCACACCTTGATGTGCCTCAGGACCTTTGCATATCCTGTTCCCTATGGCTGACCTGACCACTCTTCTTTCATACACTGCCTAGTTATTAACTACAAATGTGATCTTTTCTTTATTGTTACTTCTTTGGAGAAGGCTTCCTTGATCCCACACTAGGATGGGTCTCCTGTTATATGATCTCATAGCATCCTATTCTTTCTTCCATAGTTAACACTTAACATAGTTCATTAATATACATTTATACATCCCGTTCCTTTTTTAAAAAAATTCAATACCCTACCCTAAAGACACAAAGGTAGCGATCCTCAGGGGCACGTGCACCCAAATGTTTATAGCAGCAATGTCCAAAATAGCCAAACTATGGAAAGAACCTAGATGTCCATCAACAGATAAATGGATAAAGAAGATGTGGTATATATATACAATGGAATACTATGAAGCTATCAAAAGAAACGAAATCTTGCCGTTTGCAATGACATGGATGGAACTGGAGGGTATTATGCTGAGCGAAATAAGTCAATCAGAGAAAGACAATTATCATATGATCTCTCTGATATGAGGAACTTGAGGAGCAGGTGGGGGGGTCCTGGCGGGTAGGGAGGGAAAAATAAAGGAGACAAACCATAAGAGACTCCTAATCTCACAAAACAAACTGAGGGTTACTGGGGGGTGGGAGGGTTGGGATAGGGTGGATGGGTTATGGACATTGGGGAGGGTTTGTGCTTTGGTGAATGCTGTGAAAATTGTAAGCCTGATGATTCACAGACCTGTACCCCTTGGGCAAAGAATAAAAATAAAATAAAATAAAAAATTCAATACCCAACATACAGTACAGCATTAGTTTTTGATGTAGTGTTCAATGATTCATTAATTGCATATAGCACCCAGTGCTCATCATATCATGCTCGTCACCCAGTTACCCCATCCCCCCACTCACCTCCCTTTCCACAACCCTCAGTTTGTTTCCCAGAGCCTAAGAGTTTCTCATGGTTTGTCTCCCTCTCTGATTTCTTCTCATTTGGTTTTCCCTCCTCTGAGGTATTTCTTATATTCCACATGAGTGAAACCATATGACAATCATCTTTCTCTGATTGACTTATTTCACTCAGCATAATACCCTCCAGTTCAATCCATGTCGATGTAAATGGTAGGTATTCATCCTTTCTGATGGCTGAGTAATATTCCTTTATACATATGAACCACATCTTCTTTATCCATTCATCTGTTGAAGGACATCTCAGCTCCTTCCACAGTTTGGTTCTTTGATTATTGATTATTGTTTGTTATTCTCAAAGTAGTAGTTTCCTACTTGATATATTTTGGTGGTCAGGAAAAAAAAAGTGTCATTGGTTATTTGTGATACCTGCAATGTCCACGATTGGAAAATTTCCTGAGTCAAGACATATTTTCTAGAAATTCATATCAGTTGGAAAATTTGTCACCTTAACTAGGACCATTAGACCAGATGAACCCAACAGATAGGCAACAAAAAGCAAGATTCTCAAGAAAATTGGTCAAAAGAGAGGTAGTTTTGATTCAGAAGAAAGGGTTTGAAATTCATTGGACATGTCAAAGCTTGTGTAAGGCTGAGGCATAAACTTAAAGTTGCCAGGTGGACCCCTGGCTGGCTCAGTAGATAGAGCATGTGACTCTTGATCTTGGGGTTGTAAGTTCAAGGCCCATGTTGGGTGTAGATATTACTTAAAAATTAAAAATCTAAAAAAGAAAGAAAGAGGAAGGAAGGAAGGAAGGAAGGAAGGAAAGGAAGGAAGGGAGGAAGGAAGGAAGGAAGGAGGGAGGGAGGGAGGGAGGGAAGGAAGGAAGGAAGAGAAAAGGAAAAAGAAGAGAAGAAAAAAGAAAAAAGAAAAGAAAAGAAAAGAAGAGAAAAGAAAAGAAAAAAGGAAAGAAAAAAAAAAGAGAAAAGAAAAAGAAAAAAAGAAAAAAGGAACTTGCCCAGGCAGGTAGTAGTCAAGATGCCCACAAGAGGGCGTTCGTAGTCATACTTGTGTATCCTATAGAACTGAATCATCTGTGATCTGAGCTCTACTTTGAGTGCCATTCAAAGATAAATCAATTCAGCACCCAAAATAACTTAAAAGCATTTAACCTACTCCAATATATTTCTGGATATTTTTTCCTTTCTGGATATTTTAAATCATCAAAGGAAAAGTACATTGTTAATATAAGACAAAACTTAAAAACCCTCATTTTCTCACTCCCCAGTTCACTCACATGCTACAGCAGCTCCCACCGATCTCCAAACCCCCAGCATTCTTATTAACCCAGCTTTTGAGGCTTTCTGTTTCTTACCCCTCTCCTCCCTGCTCCAGCTTTTTATTATATAGATACATTTATCTGAGATCTCAGGCTTTTATTTGCTCATTCCCCAGTTCCTCCTACATCAGGACTGACCCAGGCAGAAATCTTATTTCCATAGAGTGTGAGAATAGGTCAGAAACTGAATGTTTGTAATTTCATGATTTATCATTAAAAATTGCTATTATTGGAGCACCTGGGTGGCTCAGTTGGGTAAGCATCCAACTCTTGATTTCCTCAGGTCATGATCTCAGGGTTGTGAGATCAAGTCCTTTGTCGCACTCCACAATGGCCATGGAGTCTGCTTCAGAGTCTCAATGTTCTTCCCCTCCTCTTTCCCTCCCTCTCAAAAAAAAATTGCTATTATTGTCACCCTGGTTGTTGAAAATATGCAGTTTTATACTACACAAAGCACACAACATCCTAATTACCATTTCATCATTTATGAGTTAAACTTCATGCACTATCAGCTTTGGAAAGCTATGATTTGTCCCCTTTGGGGGGCATTGGATGATGGTGTGGGGAGTTCAGACCTCCTGGTAGCCTCTAATCAGATACTGTTCAGACGAAATGTGTCTCAGTAGGACATAATATTGAAGAACTGTAGGAGTCAGACAACAACAGAAAGTTTAGGCACCAAGATAAGAAATCAGGAAAACGCATCCCTACTTTTTTTTTTTCATACATTACAATTTTATTTTTGTGTACATGTTTGTTTAACAGTCACTGAATTTCCAGGCCAGGTTCAGGTAACTGAAGGGCCTTTATAATTAGTTTATATTGTCGAGATCCAAGGTATGCTGCAAACATAGTCTGGAGTAAAATGGGAAATAACATCTTTCTAAAGACAGGCTTAGAAATTCTAGTCCAGAAAGTTAAGATGTTTCCTTTCTCTGGTAGCGGGGCTGACGCATACCTGGCTGCTAGGCCACCATTCACAGGAATAGCCAAGATAACAGGGTACAGACCACCCAAAACAAGACCAACCAATCCACCCCGTGTTATGGTACAGGTTTCACAGTTCAAATCACCTGTATTCAAAGGTAAACTTACAAAACCTTTGTAAGATATGTCCGCAGTCAAAAATGGGATCACTGCCATTGGTAAGCCAGCAACTATACGGGCCTGTGTCACATTTAAGATGTGTCGAAAAAGACTATTTGCTATTAGACCACAGAGGCCAGCATTAAGTCCAACATATGTTGATCCATGTTCAAACAGATTCTTTTCTGCTTCTGGGAGTTGGTGAATTTTTCTGGTTATGATATTGAAAATTAAGTCTTCCTTCACAGTATTATCTGGTTCATGATTTTCCATCTTGAGCCTTATGCTCTCCTCACAGCATTGGGTGCCTCCACCAGTCCTCCCTGGGCCACGCTGGGGTTCACTCCAACTTTCGCATCCCTACTTTTACCTAAAGAAAGGAGGATGGGGATAGAAAAAATAACACTCAAGGGAGTCCACCCAAATTGTCATTTTTCTTCAGCTGACCCTGCACCGAGGTATCAGAGAGGAAGTTTTATGAGCCATCAATAATTAATACAAAGAAAATTGCTTTGAAATAATTAAGTCAAAATTGGGGGTCCAAAATATTTATCACCACCAATACACACAGATAACCCACATATATTTGAAAATGAGAAGTGGTCCCTTGATGTAGCCTCCTCTAATAGCCTGGTTAACACTGGACTCTGAAGTGAAACACACCAAGTAATGTAGATTTCCAAGTGCGGCATGCATTCTGCAGTGAGCACATTTAACGATTTTCTCATTTGATACTTAATGAGATTTTTCATACTAATTGCTGGCTTACAAAAGTTTTCAAAAGAAGACAGAAAATTAACAAAATAAACCATGGCAATGATCCCATGCTGGGAAGAATTGAATAAGATACCTTTGGTTCCAGAAATCTGAATTTAATTAGGATGTTAACCAAAGTATGTTTCACCAAATTAATTTTAAAAAAAAGAGTTTTAATACAGAAATGCTAGATCATAACAGAGTTTCAAAACTCTGCACCTCTTGCAGACAGACCTGGCCATTACGGAGACCAGTTAACTGCAAACCACCATTGCTACATTTGAATTTAAATTTCTGGTGAAGTTTCTAGTAAAATACATTTGAGGTGGTCTCTATCAGAGTCATGAACTCTCATTACCCAGAAAAGCCTATGAAATATATCCTAGCAGCTCTCTAGTTTAATTATAGACTGTTCCACCATCTATATAACCAAAATGATCTTTCACATGATGTTTTTCTAGTATAATATATTTGAAATAAACAGCATATGTAATCCCATTCCATTCTATACCCTTACATTAAAGGATGAAATGAAGCTGTTTTAACTTCCTGACTTATGCTTCCAAGTATTTTGTTTCAAAGAGAAAGAGAAAAAAGAAAGAAAGAAAGAAAGAAAGAAAGAAAGAA
Organism: Ailurus styani; assembly: GCA_002007465.1. NCBI lineage: Eukaryota > Metazoa > Chordata > Mammalia > Carnivora > Ailuridae > Ailurus > Ailurus styani. The sequence continues at coordinate 212,136 of LNAC01000403.1, read as the reverse complement.
AGAAAGAAAGAAAGAAAGAAAGAAAGAAAGAAAGAAAGAAAAATGGATGGAAGGAAACCTGCTAACAGTCTATGATTAAATTTAACAGCTCCTGAGAGGCCACCCCAGCATGTCTGTAACCTAGTTGGGAGACTACATGTGGATGATTGCACAATCAATTGTTTTTGTTCTTTAATAGGATGCATGTGCCAAAAGATAAACTGTTTAGGTTCAAAGGGCAGTGAATTCATTAAAAGAAGTTCCTAATAAAAGTGATTCAAGCTTTGTATTTAGCTTTTAATACAAAAAATTAATTAACATTTGCATTATGAGAGCTGACCTCCCCAGGGAAATATAATCAATTCTCCCAATACAGGATGGATTCCGCAGAAGACATAATTTCTTATTGTGGTGCTAATCAATCATGTCAGTGGTGCAAGAGAACTGTAAATGATGCGCAAAACTATTAAACTCTAGACTCTTTTAAAAGCCAGTTGTCAACACCATAGTATATAAATATATACTTACATTGGGGACTGTTTAATTATAATATTGATTAAATTATCGCAGTCTCTGGCATAATTCATGATGATGGTGTGCTATCTGGAAAGAATAAAAGACAACTGAAAACACATCTATAGTTTTGCAAATGTAATTTCACAAGGAAATTGTGTTAATTATAGCAGCATGATACATGCTTCTACTGAAGAGACCACATTACTAAGGAGAGGACTATAACTCAAGAAAGAGTCGAGATGATTTGAGGCCATTTTTAAACCATTATTTTATTTGTGTTCATTTGAAGCATTCCTTTTTTTAAATGTGTCCCTGATTGCTTTTTTTTAATCGAGGTAAGATTCACAACATAAAATTCACTATTTTAATCATTTTAAAAGGTACAATTCAGTGACTTGTGGTACATTCACAATGTTGTGCAATCCTCACCACTATCTGATTCCAGAATATTTCCATCACCCCAAAAAGGTACTCTGTACCCACTCAGCAGTCATTCCCCATAAATGGAATCATATGATATGTAGCTCTTTGCGTCTTTCTTCTTTCCTTTTGAAGACTATTCTCAAGGATCACCCCTGTTGTAGCATGTATCAATAATTCCCCTCTTCTTATGGCTGTATAATATTTCCTTGTAGGAATGTAACACATTTGTGAATCCATTCTTCAATTGATAGACATTTGGGTTGTTTCCACTTTCTGGCTATTATGAATTATGCTACTGTGAAAATCATGGGCAAGTGTTTGCTTGAACACTGTTTTAGATTCTCTTTGACACATACCTAAGAGTAGAATTGGGGGTCCTCTGCTGTATGTTTAACATTTTGGGGAATTACAAGCTGTCTTCCACAGTGTCTGTGCCATTTTACATCCCTATCCCCAATGTATGACTGATGATCATGAGCATCATTTTATGTGATTATTATCTATTTGTAGGCCTTTTTTGGAGAATTCTCTATCCAGGTCCTTTGCCCATTGTTTAGTTGTGGTTGGGGGGCGGGGGGGAAGAAGGTGTTTCTGTTGTTCGGTTTCACAAGTTATTTATATAGTATGGATTCTAGTCCTTTATCAGATTTATGATTTATAAATATTTTCTTCCATTCTGTGGGTTGTCTTTGAACTTTCTTCATAGTGTTCTTTGATGAGTAAGAGTTTTTCATTTTTATGAAGTCCAATTTCTTTATTTGTTGTTGTTGTTGCTTTTGCTTTGGTTGTCATACGTAGGAAACTATTGCCAAATCCAAGGCTGTGAACATTTACATCTATGCTGTCTTCTAAGGGTTTATACACTTAGCTCTTACTTTTAGATCTTTGCTCCATTTTGAGATAGTTTTTGTATATGATGTGAACTAAGCAAGGGTTTAGCTTCATTCTTTTATGTGTGTATATCAGATTGTCCCATAACAACATTGAAGAGGCTGCTCTTTCCCCCACAGAACAGTCTTGTCATCCTTGTCAAAAATCAATTAACCATGGATATATAGGCTTTCTGGATTTTTTATTTTATTCCATTGATATACATATGACAGTACTGCATTGTTTTGATACGGTAGCTTGTAGTAAATTTTGAAGCCAAGAAGTGTATGTTTTCCGAAGGTATTTTCTTAGAAATTGTTTTGGCTATTCAGGGTCACTTGCAATGCCATATGAATTTTAGGGCCAGTGTTTCCATTTTTGTAGAACACTGGGATTTTGGTAAATGTTGCGTCAAAGCTGTACATTCTTTTGGGTACTTCTGCCATCCTAAAAATATTAAATCTTTCAACCTACAAACATGGCATGTCTGGCATGTCTTTCCGTTTATTTGGTCTTCTTTAATTTCTTTCAACAGTGTTTTTTTGGGTTTGTTTTGCTCTTGTTGTTTTTTTTTTTTTTTAGTTTTCAGTGTATAAATCTTCCACTTCTTAGTTTTAATTTAATCCTAAGTGTTTTATTCATTTTGATATTATTGTAAATTGAATGGTTTTCTTAATTTCATTTTCAGATTATTCATTACTAGTGCATAGAAATACTGCTGATTTTTGTATACTGCTCTTACAAATACTACTAATTTTGTATATTGATTAGTTATAATAGTTTTTTGTTTTGTTTTATAGATTCTTGGGGTTTTCTTTCTATCAGATCATGCCATATGCCAATAGGGATAATTTTACTTTGTCCTTCCCAATTTGGATGACTTTTATTTATTTTCTTGCCTAATATCCCTCGTTAAAACATTCAGTGCAACGTTCAATAAAGGTGATTAGAGTGAGCATCCTTGCCTTGTTTTTGATCTTAGGGGGAATGATTTCAGTCTTTCACTATTAAGTATATTTTCTGTAAGTTTTTCATAGATGTTTTTTATCAGGTTGAGAGACTCCCCTACTATTGCTAATTTGTTGTATATTCTTATCATTAAAGGGTGCTGAATCTTGTCTATTTTTTTTCTGCCTAGATTGAGATGATCATGGGGCTTTTTTAATCCTTTATTCATAACCTTGATTGATTTTTCTATGTTTTTTTAACGATTTTATTTATTTATTTGACAGAGAGAGAGATTACAAGTAGGCAGAGAGGCAGGCAAAGAGAAAGGAGGAAGCAGGCTCCCTGCTGAGCAGGCAGCCGGATGCGGGGCTTGATCCCAGGACCCTGAGATCATGACCTGAGCTGAAGGCAGAGGCTTTAACCCACTGAGCCACCCAGGCACCCCGATTGATTTTACTATGTTGAACTCACCCTGCGTTCCTGCGATAAATCATGCTTAGTAATGATATATAATCTTTTTTTTTTTTTAAGATTTTATTTATTTATTTCACAGAGGGAGAGAGATCACAAGGAGGCAGAGAGGCAGGCAGAGAGAGGGGGGGGGAAGCAGGCTCCCCGCTGAGCAGGGAGCCCGATGCGGGACTCGATCCCAGGACCCTGAGATCATGACCTGAGCCGAAAGCAGAGGCATTAACCCACTGAGCCACCCAGGCGCCCGATATATAATCTTTTGAATAAGTTACTGGATTCAGTTTGCTACTACTTTTTTGAGAATTTTTGCACCTATATTAACAAGGGATATTGGTCTGCAATTTTAATTTCTTGTGATGTCTTTGTCTGGCATTGGTATCAGGGTAATGCTGGCATCAGAATGAGTTAAGAAATATCCCTTGCTCCTCAATTTCTTAGACAAGTTTGGGAAGGAGTGGTGTTAATCCTTTTTTACACATTTAATAGAATTCAGCGGTGAAACCATCTGGTTCCAGGCTTTGTTGGAAGATTTTTAATTACTGATTCAATCTCTTGTTACATAGGTCTATTCATATTTTCTATTTCTTCTTGAGTTAATTTTGGTAGTTTGCACGTTTCTAGGAATTTGTCGATTTTGCTTGATTATCTAATTCAGTGGCATGCAATTGTTCACAGTATTGTCTTATGATGCTTTGTGTTTCTCTATCATCAGTAATCATGTCTCCTGTCACTCCTTATTTTAGTAATTTGAGGCCTTTCTCTTGTTTTCTTTCTCTCTGTCAGTTCATCTAAAAGTTTGTCAATCTTTCCAAAGAACCAACTTTGGGTTTCATTGAATCTGTACTGTTTGTATAGTCACTATTTTATTTATCTCTGATCTAATCTTTATTAATTCATTTCTTCTGTTTGCTTTAGATTTAGTTTGATCTTTTTCTAGTTTCTTAAGGTGGAAGTTTAGCTTATTGATTTGAGATCTTCCTTTAATGAAGGCATTTATAGCTACAAATTTCTCTCTGAACATTGCTTTGTACTATTAGATATATTTTGGTATACTTTATTTTTGTCTTCATTCATCTCAAAGTGTTTTCTAATTTCTCTTGTGATTTCTTCTTTAACCCAGTGGTTGTTTAACTTCCAAATTATTTATTTGTTATTTGACTTCCACATTATGGGCTTTCCAAATTTCTTTATTAATTCATAATTTCACTCCATTGTGTTTAGAGGAGANAAGTGTGTTATTTGACTTCCAAATTATGGGCTTTCCAAATTTCTTTATTAATTCATAATTTCACTCCATTGTGTTTAGAGGAGATACTTTGTATGATTTCAATCTTTTAAAGTTTATTAATAATTGTTCTGTGGCCTAAGATATGGTCTATCCTGGAGAATATCTCATGTGCAATCAAAAAGAATATGTATTCTGCTATTATTAGGTAGAGTGTTATCTATATGTCTTGTTAGTACTAGTGAGTTTGTTTTTCTAGTCTTCTATTTCCTTCTTCATCTCTTGTCTAGTTATTCAATCTATTATTGAAAGTGGAGTGTTGAGGTCACCAACTATTACTATTGAATTACTTTGCCTTTGAACTCTATCTGTTTGTACTTCATTAATTTGGAAACTCTGCTGTTAGGTGCATATATACTTATAGTTGGTATATCTTCTAATGAATTGACATGTTTTTGTTGTTATATAATATCCTTCTTTGTCTCTTGTAATAATCTGTGTTTTAAGGTCTGTTTTACCTGATAGTCTCACCAGCTCTCTTCTGATTACTGTTTGCATGGAATTAACTATTTTCATCCTTTTGCTTTCAAGTTGTGTTTTTTATTCCAAAGTGGTTCGCTTAGAGTCAACATATAGTTGGATCCATTTTTTTAACTCATCTGCCCATCTCCACCTTTTCATTGGAGAGTTTAATCTATTTACATACAGTAAAATTACTAATAAGAAAGGACTTCTGCCATTTGCTATGTTTTCTATATGTCTTACATCTTTTATTTCCCAAATTCATCTATTACTGCCTAATTTTGTGTTAGACAAACATTTTTTAATATACCACTTTGATTTCTTTCTCATTTCTTTTACCATATATGTTTTTAGTTAGTTTCTTGGTTGTTGCTTTGGGGATTACAATTAATATCTTCATTTACAACAATCTAGTTTGAATTAATACCAACTTAGTTTCAATAATGTATAAAACATTTGCTCCTATGTATCTCCACCACCCACTCTTTATGTTATTATTGTCACAAATTACATCTTTGTACCTGTGTTTGCAGCAACATAGATTTATAATTATTGTTTTATGTAGTAGTTTTTTAAAAATAATATAGAAAAAATGTATAAGTTACTAACCAGAAACACATTAATACTGACTTTTATATATTTTTATTGGTGTTCTTTATTTCCTCATGCAGATTTGAATTACTCTCTAGTGCCCTATCATTTCAACCTGAAGGACTTCCTTTAGCATTTATTGCAGAGCAGGTCTACTGGAAACAAACTCTCTTTTTATTCTTCAGGGAATGTCTTAATTTCTCCTTCATTTTTGATGGATAGTTTTGCCATATATAGAATTTTTGCTTAATAGTCTTTTTTTGTTTGTTTTCTTTTAACACTTCAGATGTGTCAGCTGACTGCCTTCTGGCTCCATGATTTCTGGTGAGAAATCAGTTATCAATCTGATTAGGGATAAGTTGCATATAGCAAGTCACTTCCCTCTTACTGTTTTCAGTATTCTCTTTCTTTGTCTTTTGCACCCAGGAATTTGATTACTGTATGTTTTCATGTGGATCTCTTGGGTTTTTCTTATTTGGGGTTCATTGCCCTTCTTGGATGTGTGGATTTTAGTCTTTCATTAAATTTTGAAGTTTTCACCTATTATTTCTTCAAATATTATTTCTAACCCTTTCTCTTCTGTAGGAGTAACATTATGCCTATGTTAGTATGCCTGATAGTGTCCCACTGGTATCTCAGGTTTTGTTCATTTTCTTCATTCTTTTTCCATTCTTCTCCTCATATGGACTAATTGCAATTGACCTGTGTTCAAGTTCACAGACTCTTCTGCCTGCTCAAATCCATCATTAATCCCTCTAATGATTTTTTTAATTTCAGTTATTATAATTTTTAGCTCCAGAATTTCTACCTAGTTACTTTTTATAACTTCTATCTTTTTGCTGATATTCTTTATTTGGTGAGACGTTGTTCTCACCGCTCCCTTAATCCTTCATACATGGTTTTCTTTAGCACTTGAACATATTTAAAGTAGCTGATGTAAAGTCATAATCTACTAAGTACAACATCTAGGCTTCCTCAGAGACAGTTTGTATGCATTTTTATTTTTCCAGTGTATAGACCATACATTCTAATTTCTTTAAATACCTTACAATTTTTTTTTTGGAAAGCTGGACATTTTGAGTATTACAATGTGGCAATTCTTGAAACCAGATCCTCCCCCTTTCTCAGGGTTTGTTATTGCTACTTTTTGTGGCTACATTTGTTTGTTTGAACTAATTTTGTAAAATCTGTTTGTTTGTTTGTTTGTCATATATAGACACTGATGTCTCATTAGCTTACCTTAGTGGTCAGCTAGTGATTTGACAGAGATTTCCTTAAACCTCTAGGAATCCCTTCCCAAACCGCCCCCCCCAAAAAAACCCTCCCAGTTTTTGCAAATAAACTTTGCAGAGTAAACCTTCAATACTCAGCTGAGCAATTTATAACTCTGCTCTAACTTTCACTTTCTGCTTGTACAGAGTCAGAAGGTCAATGAAGGTGAGAGTTTAGTGCTTTCTTGGGTATTTCAGAGTATGCATCCCACTCCATGTGCATTTGGACTTATAAACATGTTTTCAATATGTCTATTATTTGCTCCAACTATTATCCCTTGCTCCAAGTAGCAGCCACTAATAAGGTTGCCTCGTTTCCAGAGTTCTGATAAACTTTATTCTGAGTGTGTTTTGTCAGTTTATTTACTGTTTTTGTGGAAGAACAGGGCCTTGGATGCCTGTCTTCCATTTTTACTGATGTTACCTAGAATATCCTCTTTTATATCACATAAACAGCTAGGGTAGAGAAGAGAATTCACCAAGAAACTGTTTTATTAGACATTGTAGCTCATAAAACAGTGAGTGACATCTAACTTTGGTATTTTGTCATATTGCCTATAGCTGATGTTTTACATGGTGGTAAATCATTTGGATGGTAGTAAAGTTTGCAAGGGTTATAGAGGCTGTACTGCAGGGGAAAAGCACACTCAAGTGTATCGACTAATTTGCCCCTGGGTTGGAATTTTCTAGTCCCAGGGACTCCATATTTATTATTCAAATTCCATATTTATTGTTCAAATTTCTGAATTTTAAAAATAGGGCAAGAAACTATGGTTCTCAATTTAGTACATATAGTCTATTTCCACTTTGTATCCAAGTATGCTTGTTTTGTTTTAAACTGAATGCTCCAGTAGCACACCTCTTAAATGGAGTTATAAATATGGGGGGTAATTTTTTCAAGATAAAGAAAGAAAAGAAAAGGAAGAGGTAAGATGAAAAAAAATTACTTGAGGTTATATATCAAGTTGGAGCTGACAAGATTTAGACATTTAAGAGCAATCCAATTCTGCTTAGTGATACCTATCTCACTTGCCCATTTATCCCTCATTTGCCTAACTATGTATCTGCAACCAAACATCTATTCAATACATATTTCTCAGATTAATATTGTAGTTGTAAATGATGGGAATGCCAACTTCATAATCTATAAGGTACTCTATTCCCCCTCTGGGCATGGATGGATAAACAATATAATATCAAGATTATCTTCTGCATGTCCTAGAATATTAAAACAAACTCTGAAAATTAAAGACAATAACAGCTCCATAAATTTATGAGTTTCTCTCATTTAAGGCCTTTGTTTTCTTTATGAAGTGGAAAGTATCATTTGTGAAAGTAGAATAGATGGTGACGGGTTTGAGGTTCATGCCAGATACTGATCTCTGCATATGAAATCTCATGATCACAACAGATCCTGAGGCAATTTCTTTTAGATTTCCTTTATACAGATAAGGAAATGTAGTCATAGAAAAAATAATGTTTAATAATTTGCCCCAAGTCTCACATCTCGTAAGTGATGAATTGGAATGTGAATCTAGTCAGTCTGATCATAGAGGCCATGTCCTTAACAATTACACTACCCTCTTGAGTTGAGTTTATGACTATTAATTTATGGACACAGGTCTCTGTGGTTGTATGGATTTTCTCTCCCCACTGCTCCTCAATCCAGGTATGGGCATTTTAATATAAAATTCTAGATTTGACTGTTTAACAGGCAGATGTATTAGAAAAAAATAAAAGAGTAAGGAAATGAGATGAATGATAAGAGAAGGATTACAGTGCTGAAGCCTAGACACCAAGTAGGGAAGAAGGGATGGGCAGGAGGTAGTTGGTAGCTGTGAAAAAGACATGGGATTTTGGAAGTTTCAATGAGATCTGAAAGCAGGGCCTGTGGGAATAAGTAAGAGAGAGCTTTTAGGATCAGAGATGATGGTCAGAGAGTAGGTTTTTTGTGCAAGGTCTCACATGTGGAACAATTTGGAGAGATCATAAGGTGGACATTTTTGTCCCATGTGTGGAAGTCTGAAGATTACTGGAAATGATGGTCAACTGGAAAGAACTCCAGAACTTGAGAGTCCAGATTGTTAAACTGGATGTTCACCTGGATGTTTAAAGAAATGTAGAAGAGAGTGGATTCCAGGAAAGCGAAAGACCTTTGAACAGGTCGTGTTTTGAGCTCATTTACTCTCTATCTGGTTACTGACCCCCTTCCTTTCCAGTCATCCCACAGGCTTGTCCCTCATTGTCATGGCTGACTTAGAATAGCTAACATGATATTATCAGTCACTATATTCTTGTAGGAGAACTTCTGTGATCCCAAAGAGTCTCGTTTTTGAGCATTCCAATTCAGGGAGAAGAAAAGAGATGCACATGTTGTTTATTCACAGCATGTTCTTACTTCCAAATATTTTACTCCTGAGCTTATCACTAGAAAGAGTTCTCTGGTAAGGGAGGGAGGTGTGAGAGCTCTTGGGTTTTTATTCACAAGTTTTTGTTTGTTTGTTTGTTTTGTTTTGTTTTACAATTTATTTGTTTGTTTGTTTTCTCTCTACCCAGATTCAGATTTTTCCATAGCATGAAGTTTAGTAAGGAAAGCACGCTTTGAGGATCTTTCTGTGCCCTCCCAGCCCAGCATGCATTATTTACTTAAAAGTCTATGCCATTAGCCACAACCCCCTCAGTAAATTCCAGTGGCTTGACTTTCCCATAATTGTACGGAACCAGCTCTGCGCCGTCCCTGGCATAAAGAGAAAGAAACTTGTCTTATCAAGTCTCAGCTCTCATGGAACCATGGCTGACTGCTTGAGAAGTTCTTATGTGCTAGAGAAACATCAGTTCAGCCATTTTAAATATAAATTTTGACAAATGTTTTCTAGAGCAATGGCACTACTAATGCTCTCCCCTGCTCCATTACACCCTCCCTTTAGAGGCTTATCTGGGAATCCATACAGACCATGTGTGAGCTAGAAAGCCCTAAGGGGACTGGCAAACCCCCGCAATTACATGCAAAGCTGACAGGAACCAGCTGACAAGCAGGATGCACATGTGCTCAAGAGACGGGAACCATAAGGTAGGAGGGAAGGAGGTGAGCATTACTCATCACTCTAAGCCAAAATGACAAATCAGTTGGATCCAGGATAACGTGGAAGGAAATGAGCTAAGTCCCTGCAACCCACGACTCATCCCTGACATCCTCATGTGACCTCCTCACCCAGCAAAGATTATCATTCCCACATAGCCCGAATAGAAGAATGAGCTTTCAATAGCTCACGGCTCCTCATTCCACCATTGCTGGGACACCTGGAGAGTGTTCTGGAAAGGAATTTACAACTATTCTATCCATGGCTATCTTGGGGTGTTAGATTTATGGGTAATCAGCATTTTTCCTTCTAATTTTTAATTTTTCTATTTTTTTCTATAATAAACATGCATATTATAAATGAAATAAAAGCTTATTGAAACACCCCCCCCTTAGCTTAAAACTAGGTCCTTTTATCACTTTATCTATAAGATACAGCAGACTCAAAAACTCTTCTAGCAATTCCTGACCCAGGATTTCTGGCTGAAGGAGACAGGGGCTTCTCCATGGCTTCTCATTTTATTAAGAACTGACTCACACAGAGTACCCCCTAAGCAAATGCTAGAGTGATCTTGGCACAGGACAGAAACATGAAAGAGTGCACATCACCATCAGCAGCAACATCCTTTAGAAATTCTTACAGAATTACTTGAAATAGTTAGACAGCTAGCCTTTTAAAGAAGAGAAAAACTTATAAAGTAAACTAAGTCAAATTCTTCTTACCATCCTACGTCCATCCAAATCATCTTTACTCACTGTCTAGTCACACACACCCCTGATTGTGAAAATCAAGCTTTCAAGAGCTAGATTTTACCTTTGCATTATTCCTTTCATTTCTATAAGATATGATTCCTCTATCTACAACCCTGTAAAGGAAATATTTTAATTGTCATATCATGGTTTGAGGAAGAGGAGAAGATGAAAGAGAGCTAGAAAGAAAGTTTGGATCATCAAATATTTAATTTTTTTCAAAAGCACTCATTTGAAGTGTATTCAAACTTCCTAAAGCTGAAGTACTGTGGATGCAATTCACCTTCGATTCTGATTTAAATAATATACAACCTGACCTTACCCTACCTTACCCCTTAGAAAAAAGGATGTGAGGAAGACTGCAGGTGTGCATAGTGGGCGTATAAACCATTATATATGGAAACTTCAAATAAGTTTTAGTAGAATGAAACCTCTGTAGATTAGAAATGCACACTTTTTATTAATTTAGTAGAACTTTATAATCACCCTCCTTATCTCTGCCACAAGGGAGCTGTTTCTCTCTAAACTAGGACAAATTTACATAAATTAAAATCTTGCTTTGTTAAGTTTCAAGTTTCAGAGGGAAGGAATGAGGGAATCTATTAATAATCTACAATTATTAGGTATCTACTGTGAGCTGGCACTTGATACTTGGTTTAGGGAGATATCTCACTTTATTTTTGGGAAAACCTCTGAGTTGAGAACACCGAAGTCCAGGGGCTAAGTGACTTGTCCAAGATCACACAGCTACTTAAGAAGACAGGCTCAAATTTAAGGTCTATTGGAGTTTAAAGCCTTCAACCTCTTTCTTTTTTTTGTCATTCTTAAGGACATTTGTTTTCCTTAGTTCCAATAACTAATGCAAATTCTGAATCATGAGCATTCAGACTTATGGGGGAAAAGGTGCATAATACAAGAAATGTAAGAGCAATGAATATAATAAATTCATCATGGAAACGTTGCTTTAGCCTGATGACTGTATACCTTCAATACAATGTTCTCTTTTCAGATGACAAAAGGAATCTATTCTAATGTTTAAATGTTTTTAAAACATTCTAAATGGTTTCTTTTGAGACTGTAATACCTTTGGAAAGGAACTTCTGGTATTGCTTAATCATGTACTCTTTCTGCTTCAGAGTTATAAGGACTTACATGTAAACCAAATTCATTCACATGCTCCTAACTTATTCCCCTTTCTCCCCATTTTCACTCACTTAGACGAGTCTAAGCCAGGTTTTCAAAATGGCTTTTCATAGTTTTTCATCTTTTGAGATTTAAAATTTAAATTTATGTCTTTGCTACCCCAGGCCTTCTCCCTTTCTAATTTATTTTTCACTTACTTCAAGCCATCAACATATCCCTGCCACCAAGTTTGATTTATATTGCCCAGAAACATAATCCAATCATGAATCTTCCTTGGGAATGCCAACATGGCATGAGAGAGAGAGCTCACTTTAATGATCTTTCTAGAGTTAGAAAACAAAAAGCAAAAAATCAGTGGGACTTTAAAATACTTTTAAGCAAACCCTATAAGCTTACAGTAACATAAGAAACCTGGCTCTTCAACTCCAAAACTGAAAAAAAAAATACAATTCTTCAGATGATTGCTCTTTGGTATTCTTTTGCAGGAATTGGAATTGGCCAGCTGAAGTTATAAATAAAAGACCCCGAATATCCACAGTGATTATTCCACCTCTACTCTAGGTCCTACATGCTTGCCTTTCCACTAACATCAGGCACGTCCCATTTTACCCAAACAGGTGAACTTATCTGGTCCTTTGTGCTATGTCCCACCACTAAATGAACATAGATACCCCCTGAGCCCAGGGTGGTTGTGGGGGTTCTTCGTGTTGCCAGTCACTGGGGTTTCAGCTAAGGAGCATATTTGTTAGCGGGTCATTGTGGTGTCTCCCGTTCACCATCAAACGTCAGCTAGGGTAGGAACCAGGGAGGCTTCAGGCCAAGGGTTCATAGACCATCTAACCACCATTCTATACTTAACATGATTCAAATTTAAAAACTTTCGGATTTGGTGTCTCTTTGTTCCATGGCTAGATTCTTAATTTACAAAGACTAAGTTAGCCAGTACAAAATTAGTGTGTCAGTCAATAGAAAGCTCTATTTTTTACTCAGTTTAATTAAACAAACATCAATAGTACACACACTATGTACAAAACACTATGTTATATAACCTAGGTCTATCAAAAAAAAAAAAAAAGACGATCCCTGCCATCAAAGTACATGTTTTCTGAAATTGACCTGGAAGTCTTCATTGATGATCATTCATTTATTCAATATTTCAATAAATATTTCCCGAGTTCCTACTAAGTACCAGGCACTTTTGCAGTTCTGAAGGGTTCATTAATGAACACAGGTGAAAAAAACCCCTGCTTTCATGGGATATTCATGATTAGATAAACAAAGTAAATAATAACTAAGAAATGGGCCCAAATCTTGGCTCTACCACTTATGAGAAGAAGGTCGTATTTCTGAATCTCTCCATTGTTTAATGTTCTCATTTTTAAACTGTGAATGATAATAGTACCTCTCCCATAGTGTTGTCATAGAACTGTATCTACCACATAGTAAGAGCTGCTATCATTATCATTATCAACAGCATCACCATTATAGGACTCTTCAGACAGATGTTCAACCCCTTTGACCCTGAGGTCAATGCCTAAAGCTACTCTCTCTCAACCCAACTCTGCCAAGAAGCACTTAAACCTAATGAAGACCAAGATGGTGTTTTTATTTACTTGCTCATTGTGTGTGTAAGGGACTGTATTAGATGCTGGGTTCACCAGAAGCAGATGCTGTGATGCATTTTGAGGAGCAAGGTGTTTATTAGGGATCATTACCTGTGCAAGGAAGAGGGAGGAAGCAAGATTGGACAAAGGGAGAAGCTGAACTGTAACTCAAGCCCGGAAGATTGTCAGCCATCAGAAGCTGACAATCTGAAGCTAGTGATGCCCATTGGAATAGCCTTTTTTAGGCCAAATGTCTGTGTCTTTCTATCCCCATACTATCGCTCAGTGGGGAATCTGAAATATTTAGCCAGGGTGTCTCAGTGTCCCCCACAGCCTGAGAAAGGCCCAAATAAGAAAAAAATATGATCTTAAGCCCTAAAAAACTTACAGTTTAGGAAATGAAAGGAAGCTACAGGGATAATAATAACAGTGAAAATATGTTCAGGCAACTCTTTAACAGAAAGATTACTTCTGGCTGAGATAAGAACAAAAATAAAAGTATTAACTCTTCAGGCTAAGAAAATGTTCAAAGATGAATTGAGCAAGAAATTAATAAACTCTTGCATGATTAGTATATTACTGGTTCTTATTTCTTTGGATTTTATTTCTTCAATTAAATTGACATGAGACTATCTGATAGTTTACATCAATGCAACACAAAGTATGGTCCATAGATTGTGATGGTCTGCAAATTGTTACCAGCCCTTAACTAGATAAGTATAGAGAGTTAGAGTAAGCATTTCAAAATTTTTTAGCAATTTGACATAGTAATTTCCTATCTTGTAGGAAATTTGTATTTTGGTATTTTTTGTTCACTAGTTTTGTTTTGTTTTGTTTTTTACTTCATTTTTATTTTTTTTATTTGAGTTTGATTGACACACAATGCTACATTAGTTTCAGGTGTACAATGTAGAGATTCAATTTCCAATATGGAGGGTCCTCAAAAAATTAAAAATAGAAATCCTGTATGGTCTAATATTTTTTACTTCATTTTTATGATAATGTATTTTTAATGTATTTTACAAAGTGGTTAATCTTTAATGGATTATACATTTTTAAAAAAATAATACATGTTCCTTTACCATGTAGTTTAAGAGTCACTGGTGAATATCTTATGTATCTTATTTTTATTAAACATGGTTTTTAAATTTTTTAAAATATATTTTCTTAAAAAAAATAAAATAAAATATATTTTCTTAAATCTAAATTCCTGTCATACTTGTGATTGTCAATTTAGAAGTAACAGTGTTTGTCATTTAGTGAACAAGTGTACTCCTCCTATAAATTGCCTAAAAAGGTAATTATTTTTATGTTATAATAAAAAAGACATATTTAGTGTTTTCCTCCTGAAACACTTAGTCTCTGGAACGATAAGAATTACTTATGAGCTCACTGGTGGCTGGAGACCCCAGACAGATTGAGGAAGGAAGCAGGTCAGGAGAAAGACCAAACCATGCTTCGAGAGTTGAAACTCTTGGTCCTATCCCCAGTCTCCAGGGAGAGGACTAGAGATTTAATCACCAATTGCTGCTGATTTAATCAATCATACCTACATAATGGAACCTCCATAAAAACTCTTGACAGGGCTTGGAGACTTTCCAGTTCGGTGAATATTTGGAAGTGCTGGGAGGGTGGCTGGACCATCTCCTTCACCCTCACCCGTGCTCTGTGTATTGTTTACATTGGCTGTTTCTGGTTGTATCCTTTACAACAAACAGGTAAACATCAGTGAAGTGTTTTCCTGAATTCTGTCGATCGTCTAATGAATTATTATACCTGCAGAAGTGGTCAGGGGACCTCTGAATTTGTAGTAAGCCAAGCAGAAGCCAGAACAGTAGGCTGGATTTATCCACTAGTCTACTCAGAGGCTCCATCGCTGGTATAATCTCTACACACATGTGCAAAGAAGCACACACTTATATTGGAATAAATCTGATCTCACGTTTCCCTCTCCTATTCCAGCTTATTCCCTAAAGAGATGCATGTGAAAACCTGAAGTGTTTTACTTTCCTAGGACAGAACAAAAGTTAAGAACTATAACTGCTACTTGCCATCAATGAGAGGGAAGGCAGAACCCCTGATCCGCACTTCTGCACTGTTGCCAAACTGCCTCTTCCCTGTGGGCTGATGACTTCTGCGTGCCATCCCGAGTATCATTCCAATCTTCGCATTGACAGAAGTCATATGTAGGACCCAAGTAGATACTTTCTTTTTAAAGAACCAAGAGAGTTGCAGATCTCTTTTAAAAAGGAACACTAACGCTTACCACACTCAGCTGATGTTCAATTGCCCCTTTATAATTCTCTAATAAGGAATGCCTAAGGCAATCTCCCGTTTTAAGCATTATAGAATTACTGAATAAAAGTAGACATATTGGATACCTTGAGTCCAATAAAATTTGCCACCCACTGATGTGTAACTTCACGTAACCTGGTGTTTTAGAGTAAATGGAGGTGAAAATCAGAACTGTTGGTGGGAATTCCCAAGAGTACCAGAAAACTAAAAACCCAGATAAATGCAGCATGCTGGTAATGAGATGAAATTTGGGGATTAACTGGTCTTGGCTTCCTGAAATTGTGACCATAGAAATCTTAGGTTGAAAGATACTCTGTAATATTTGCTGATACAAAGGTCAAGCAATCAAATAAATTTTGGAAGTGTTGGTTAAATAAACTAAAATCAGATCTATATTCTGTTAGACTTCTCTTAGTCCTTAATGTGCTAACATGCATAGTCTACTTCTGAGAGGAGCATATAAAAAGTATATAACACTCCAGAAAAGGAATGGGGAAATGAGAGAACAATTTCACAGGATTATTTCATCATCGAATTCTTTCCTTATGAAACATCTATGAACATTTCCTGGAATACAGTTTGGGAATTGCTGACCTAGTTTGGTTTCATCTTAGTAAAGTGAAGAAAGAGACTTTGTGAAAGAAATTTATGTAAGACTAAAAAGCAAGCCAATGACAGAACTAGAACAATAAAATCAGAATTTTCTTCACTCTCTATACATCATTTCTCCACTCTCTATACATCAGGAAATATTAGAGGGATGAGGGGAAATCATGATTATTCATAGAATTATATCAGGTGAACTCTACCTATGATGCCAAAAGTTATAAGGAATTAGAAACATCTACCTTTGTTTTGACATTGACTCAATATATTTTTAAATCAAAATAATTGATCGATAATACAGAATCAGAGAAATTATTGACAAGGGAACAGTTAGTGGTAAGTAGTTTGACTAATTATCATATTGAATCAATCTTCACAACCTCTGTAAGACAGCAAATCAGTTTGATGGCAAATAGAAGAAAACTCAAAAAAAAAAAAGCAAATAATGGCTTAAAAATAGAGGTTTGTTTTTATCATGTTAAAACCCATCTGGAGGTAAACCTCAGGTCCAGACACAGGAGCAAATCTACAAGGATTTGGGCTCTTGCTGTCTTCATGCTCTGCCAGCCTCAGTAGATGGTGCTCATGGTCATGGTCACTGCTGCACCTCTGGTATCTTGGCTGACCTCCAGTATTGAAGAGAGATTGAGAAGGGGAGAGAAGATTCATTCCAACTGGGTCAGTTCTATTTGCAATCAGGAAAACAGTATCTTTCCTGCAAACCCTACCAAGTAGTCTTCTGCTTATATTTGCTTATATCCAATTGGCCAGAAGTATCCCCATAAGCAACCCTGGAAAATTGCACTGGACCAACTTTTCTTTTAAAGCTAGACACATTGTTGCTTCAAAGCAAATCAGGGCCATACTAATAAAGAGAAAGGATACATGGCTAGTGCTAAAGTGACTAGGGATGTCTGCCCATGCAGGAATTATTATTCCTATTCTCATATGAGGAGACCGATACTCCAGAGATAAATATTTAGTCAACATCACATAGGTAATAGGTGGATATCAGAGGATGAAGCCAGACCTATCTGGGACCTCAAAACTGGTGTATTTCATCAAAATGTAGCTTCTCTAGGAAGGGTACAGAGGCAATCAGGAAGCAACATTCAAATATAGCTATTATGTAAAAGACCTCCAGAATTTAGACAGGAAAAAAATCTTGGCTTTGGCATATTAAAGGAAAGGAAGGCAGAGGTCTAGAGTGCCTGTGTGTTCAATTGATTCATCTCACAAAAGAAGCTTTAAGTTGGTGAGTAAGCTTCATTTGTTTTGGCCTCTATTGGGTTACAAGGAACATATATACTCCCCAAATTCTTCTGAGTCCTCTGACTAAAGTCGTTAAGATTTTTTTCCCACCAATTCCATTCTCCATTTCCTCCTCTCATCTTTCTCTCAAAATGCATGGTCAGCACACACACACACTCCCCCCGACTCCCTCCATGAACCTTTGCAATACATCCAATGAGGTGGGAATTTTCCAGACTAATTTCCTCTACTAGAGTCCAAGAGAAATGAAGAGAAGATGCAAAAATGACCCTCCATCCTAGCTGCAGGAAAAGTTTGTGTTGCTAGGAAACCAACGGTAGGTGCTAACCATCCCTCACTAAATGAGGGCAGCTCCCAGCAGAAAAATTCTTTTTGTGGAAGAGCCTAGACCATGATTTCACTTCCTACCTCCAACTGGCTCTGTCCACATGTATGCTTTTATTCCCCAATAACAAGCAGCAGAAATGATTAAAAATAATTTTAGGGATGTGAAATTGCCCCTATGAGGAAGATCAGAGGAGTTGTGTAGCATAATACAAAGCCATAAGATTGAAGAGTTTCTTACTCTTCGAACATTTAGACCACTGTTTCGAGAGTGTGCCATTCTGCAAGGGAGCAGATTAGAAAAACATTTAAGTCAGGTATGGGTGAAATATATGTTGGAAAGACCAGTGCTCGCAGTTTTTACATTTCAGCAGAGATAGGCATACAGATAGGTAGAAGTAGTTAATATGTTGTTGTCTGCATACAGCATATCATTACTTCTATCATTAACAAGGTACATCTGCTGAATTGATTTTCTTATCTTTTTTTGTCACAGACATCTGTTGTAGGTTGTTTGCTTAAGTCTGGCCTGAAGGTAGCTAAAGTTAGAAGTCTAGGATTATATCATTTCAGAGTGAGAGAAAGGATACTAGAGGATGATAGGGCAGTTTAGAAAAGAATAATTAACTCATTCATTGAATAATTATTTGCACAACAGTCATGTGCAAGGCTCCTTCTAGATGTTGGCACAAAAAGGTCTGACCTCAGGAAGCTTCTATTTCAGTAGATGAAATAATTAATAAATAAAATAATTGAGAAAAAATATGTGTTGGATAATACTATGCCAAAAAGAAAAATACTGTAAGGAAAGGAGATATAAAATATCAGGGCAGGTGCTGAAAGATGAATTCTGAATTAGAATCTGAAGTGAGGGAGTGAGGCATGCAGATGTCTGGGGGGAAGAGCATTCCAGGAACAGTGAAAAGCAGGTGAATGGCTCTGTAGCCAGGGTGTATCTGAATTGTGCAAAGAAGAACAAGGAAGCCAGTGAGGCCGGGATAGGGGTAATGATAAAGAGAACAGTAGGAATGGAGTCAGAGAGTCATAGGGTGGAGGAGGGTATAAATGTGAGAAGTGGGGGGATCTTATAAGGCCTTGTATTTCATAGCAGGACTTTGGCTCTTCCTCTGAGAGAAAGGGTGTGACCAGAGTCAGTACTCACAGAATAACCATATGTTCTTCTACATATCCCAGTCTCCGCTGAAGCTGGGGTCATGCCAGGTGCCTAGCTCTGAGCAGAAGTGATGTGTATCACTTCTGGGTCAAGGTAGTAAAGAGACATTCTGCTTCCTTCGTATCCCTCTGCTCTGCTCCCATGGCCTTTATAGTCAAGTGTGCTAGGTGGAAATGGTAAGAACCATCTGACCCACGTCAGACATCACCCGAATGAAAATAAAGCTTTGCTACCGTATGTCACCGAGATTGTTAGGGAACATCTGTTTCAGCAGCAGAGCTTGGCCTGCCTGATGTAGATGTGGTGCTATTAGAATAGTTTTGAACAGAAGTCTGACATTATCTACCTTATATTTAACAAAATGACTCCAGCGGCCATATTAAGAATAGTCTATAAGGTTAGGGGGTGAGGGGAAAGGGGGAGGAAGAGCGATGTAGTAGGAGTCCACTGCATTGGTCCAGATGGAGATAGTGGTGGTTGGACAAGGTTTATATTGGTCAAGGTGGTAAGAAGTGGCCAAATTCCAGGTATGTTGCTGACAGACTGACAGTGAGGCATGAGCTCAAAGAGAGACAGAGGTTTTTGACCTGTGCGAGAGGAAGGACGCAGTTGCCATCAACTGAACTGGGAAGGCTGAAAGAAGGGAAAAGACCAAGGACTGAGTTTGACATTAGAGATGCATATTACTCATTCAGAGGAAGGATATCAAGCAAACAGTTGGAGATAAGCTTCTGAAGAAATGGCTTGTGGTATATATTTGAGAGCCACCAGCACATAGATTATTTTAGTCATGAGACCGAGTAGGGTTTCTCAGAGGATGAGTATTACAGAAGAAAAAGGAATCCTATGAGTATGATGCTTAGTGAAAAAGAATAGAGAGTCTAGAAATGGCAACTAGGTCAACTTATGCTGGTAAACCTCACATAAGACAAAGCAGACAACTGCTATGCTGAAAAATACTTTGGCAGATCCTCTTCTCTTCAGTATTCTGAAGCTGGGAGCCAGGATTTATGGTGACAGTGGATTCAGAGTAATGAGTTTTCACCAGCGAATAAGGAAAAGCCTAGAAAGAAGTTACGTGAAGATGTTGATGTGGGACTAAAGTGTCTGTGTGCAGAGGACAATCAAAGTACTGTCTGCACATAAAGAGCAACAATTACCGATGAGAAGAGAAGGCATTTATCAAAATGACACCATCCCTCACTGTCAGGCATCTTGGCATTTGAATCCTAAGCCCTGTCATTCGCTTTGCTCATGCGCTGACCACACAGCCAGCCACAGGGCAAGATCAGAAGACTTCTCTCTAGCGTTCCCTCTGGAGGAGAACGGGTGATAGCTCCACTCTAACTTGGCTCTATTCGCCCATGTGCAAACACCACCCTTCTCCTGGTGAAGGACCTGAGTGGCGGGTAAATTAAATAATGTGAATATGTATGTGTGTTTCCAATTATGTGTTTTCAGGATAAGCTAATGCAGAAACAAACAACTGTGTGACCTTAGTGACTGAACACAATAGAAAGTTTATTATTTAATTTGATCAAAATCCAATTGGATATTTGATGAGTGCCCTTCCATGTAGTTTTAATATACACTGTCCATTATATAAACTAATATTCATGGTTCTAATATACGCAACTCCACCATTTTCTAGGGCCTCGGTGTTTTTCACTAAGACCTACTGCATCAACGCGGGGAATGAGAGAAGAGAGGGTGTATGGAACATTTCACAGGAATTTTTAAGATATCACACCTGGAAAAGGTCTTCATTGTTTCCATCCATATTACATTAGCCTGAACTGGGTCCATGGTCTCACTTAACTTCAAGGGCAGATGGGAACGTCTGTCAGCTGTGTGTCCAAGAAGAGGAATGGTTGGGTGAGTGTCTAACCATTCTCTGCTACTGTGTGAAAAGCTGCTCTATTATCTACATTCTTACCCAGATGTTGGCTTGATTCATGAATCTCAACTTACAAATTCAACCCAACTTTGTGATAAAACAGATGCAGGCAAAGGTTCATCGAATTCAAGTTTATTCATTTCTATTTCCACCAGCCATAAGACTGAAATAATTTATCTTTAGAATATGATTTTGGAACTGGTCCAGAACATTTATCAACCAACTATTATTAAATAATTAATCCAAGTTATTGAGCTTTTCTGACCGTGGTTCTGAGCACTCACAAACTAAAGATAAATAAGAAGTGGCCCCTGTCCTCAACGACCTCACAGTTGTGAGGGGGGAAACAGAAGTATAGGACAATCTTACAGGTAGCCGAGAAAGGAGTGATAATTAATTCTAATTGGCATAGTAGAGTTTGGAGCAGAGTTCTGGGAAAACATGAAAAGGAGATGGCACTTCAAATGAAAGTTAGAAGCTGAGAGAGAATTCTCCAAGCAGAGAAGAAAAGAAAGAGAATTACAGAAGAAGGAAATCACACCACTCATCAGAGCTGAGCTCTGAGAGAACCACAGAAGGGACAGCTTATTGTGAGATTGTGAGAGACTGTAGGAACTGGACTAAGAAATTCAGACCTTGTCCCAGAAGCGAAGCCATCCAGAGTGACAAGGTTCAAGTCATATCTCAGAAGGATACTTTAGGCAGAGAGACCATAGACTGCCCCGGGGAGGGACAGAGAGTGATCAGTTAGGAAGCTCTTACAATTGCACACATAAGCATGGAGAGAAGGTACGTTTAATGAATAAGACTTCTACTTTGAAATATAAAATCAATAGGCTTGGCAATTTTGAAGGGTGCTAGGAGGGGAAGGAAAAAGGAGAGTAAAAACTAAGCGCATTTACCTTTGTTTCCCTGATCATTGGCCTGGTGCCCGGAACATAGCAAATATTGATTTCTCGTTTCTGACCAAGGGAAGGGGTTTCAGAAGATTGAGAAGGTTTTTAGGTATAAAACAAGTTTCTTTCACTCTTTAAAAGCTCTCTAATCCTGGAAATTTGTTTAATAAGGATTAAATCTTTCATTGTAACACACTTGATTGTTGAGGCTGTGGGAAAATGGGCACTGTTGAACATTGCCAATGGGAGTGTGAATGGGTACAAATTCAGCTGAGGATGATTTGGTGGAATCTGTTAAAATTACAAATGCACATACCCTTGGACCCAGAGATTCCATTTCTGAGAAGTTTTCCTACATATATATGTGTACATATTCACAATGACTTCTGAATGAGTTTCCCATTGCAGCCTTGTTTTTAACAGCAAAACACTGAAACTCAAATGTTCCTAAACAGGAAACTGATTAAATAATTTATGGTGTATCATGAAATGGAATTCTGTGTGAGTATAAAAATAAAAAAAGAAAAAGCATACTTCCTATGGATTGATAAAGATCTTCAAGATGTATGAAGTAAAGAAAGTAAAATGTGAATAGTGTACATAATATGTGACCTTTTAAGTAAAAAAAGAGATCTGAAGTTATATTTATATTTTCTTTCTGATGCATAAAAATTCTGGAACCATACAAAAGAAATAAGAAAGGTCCTTAAATCATATGACTATATTACCTATTCAAAAATTAAACTAAAATTACCATCTCATTCTACAATTATTTATCATGTAGGGGTGCCTGGATGGCTCAATGGGTTAAGCATCTAACTCCAGTTGATTTCAGCTCAGGTCATTATCTCAGGGTAATGAGATTAAGCCCCGTGTTGGCCTCCACTCTGGGCATGGAGTCTGCTTGGGATTCTGTCTCTCCCTTTGTCTCTCCCACCTCACTGCATGCTCTCTCTCGAAAAAAAAATTTTTTTTTTAAATACAAGAAAATGTAAAACACTTTCTCACCGCCATACTTGTTTCTTTTCCCTGAGTCCCAAGTAACCTACCAACTTAAATTTAAATCAAGGAGCACATAAGATTNGAAAAAAAAAAAAATTTTTTTTTAAATACAAGAAAATGTAAAACACTTTCTCACCGCCATACTTGTATCTTTTCCCTGAGTCCCAAGTAACCTACCAACTTAAATTTAAATCAAGGAGCACATAAGATTAGATTATTTCTGCGATCACCAAGACCGTATGGTACTGGCACAAAAACAGACATATGGATCAATAGAACCAAATAGAGAGCCCAGATATGGACCCTCAACTCCGTGGTCAACTAATCTTCAACAAAGCAGGAAAAAACAGCCGATGGAAAACAGACAGTCTCTTCAATAAGTGGTGCTGGAAAATTGGAGAGCTACACACAGAAGAATGAAACCCGACCAGTCTCTGACACCAGACACAAAGAGAAACTCGAAATGGATGAAAGACCTCAATGTGAGACAGGAATCCATCAAAGTCCTAGAGGAGAACATAGGNCACACAAAGAGAAACTCGAAATGGATGAAAGACCTCAGTGTGAGACAGGAATCCATCAAAGTCCTAGAGAAGAACATAGGCAGTAACCTCTTTGACATCAGCCACAGCAACTTCTTTCAAGACACGTCTCCAAAGGCAAGGGAAACAAAAGCAAAAATGAACGTTTGGGACTTCGTCAGGATAGAAAGCTGCTGCACAGTAAAGGAAAGAGTCAACAAAACAAAGAGGCGACCCATGGAGTGGGAGAAGACATTTGCAAATGACACTACAGATAAAGGGCTGATATCCAAGATCTATAAAGAACTTCTCAAACTCANGCCCAAAAAACAGATAATCATGTCAAAAAATGGGCAGAAGACAGGAGCAGACACTTCTCCAAACAAGACATACAAATGGCTAGNGATAATCAAGTCAAAAAATGGGCAGAAGACAGGAGCAGACACTTCTCCAAACAAGACATACAAATGGCTAGCAGTCACATGAAAAAAGGTTCATCATCATTAGCCATCAGGAAAATTCAAATAAAAACCACATTGAGAGATCACCTTACAGGGGTGCCTGGGTGGCTCAGTCGGTTAGGTGGCTGCCTTCAGCTCAGGTCATGATCCCAGGGTCCTGGGATTGAGCCCCACATCAGGCTCTCTGCTCAGCAGAGAGCCTGCTTCTCCCTCTCCCTCTGCCTGCCGCTCTGCCCACTTGTGCTCTCTCACTATCTCTCTGTCAAATGGATAAATAAAATCTTTTCAAAAAGAGAGAGAGATATACCACCTTACACCAGTTAGAATGGCAAACCCTGATAAGGCAAAAAACAACAGATATTGGAGAGGATATGAAGAAAGGGGAACCCTCTTATGCTATTGGTGGGAATCCAAGGTGGTACAGCCACTTTGGAAAANGAGATATACCACCTTACACCAGTTAGAATGGCAAACCCTGGTAAGGCAAAAAACAACAGATATTGGAGAGGATATGGAGAAAGGGGAACCCTCTTATGCTATTGGTGGGAATCCAAGGTGGTACAGCCACTTTGGAAAACAGTGTGGAGGTTCCTCAAAAAGTTAAAAATAGAGCTACACTATGACCCAGCAATTGCACTACTGGGTATTTACCCCAAAGATACAGATGTAGTGAAAAGAAGGGGCACATGTACCCCAATGTTCAAAGCAGCAATGTCCACAATCGCCAAACTGTGGAAAGACCCGAGATGCCCTTCAACAGACGAATGGATAAAGAAGATGTGGTCTATACACTCAATGGAATATTACTCAATCATCAGAAAGGATGAATACCTGGCTTTGCATCAATATGGATGGAACTGGAGGGGATTATGCTAAGTGAAATAAGTCAAGCAGAGAAAGTCAATTATCATATGGTTTCATTTATTTGTGGAACATAAGGAATACCATGGAAGACATTAGGAGAGGAAGGGGAAAAATGAAAGGGGGAAAGCAGAGGGGGAGATGAACCATGAGAGACTATGGACTCCAGGAAACAAGTTGAAGGTTTTAGAGGGGAGAGGGGTGGGAGATGGCTTAGCCTGGTGATGGGTGTTAAGGAGGGAATGTATTGCATGGAGCACTGGGTGTTATATGCAAACAATGAATCATGGAACACTACATCAAAAACTAATGATATACTGCATGGTGACTAACATAATAAAAAAAAATCAGTTCATCATGAAAAAAAAAAAGATTAGATTCTTTCGTAAGAACAGTCTGTGAGAAGAGGATGTATAGGTATAGGGAACAGAGAGTCAAGTCTTGAGAATTCCGAATGCCTGAAAAAGTGGGATAAGGGGTGCCACACTAGAAAGAAAAGTGTGGGGGAGAGAAACAGAGTACCTAAGAAGATCTTTATTTGCATTATATTATTGCAACATTTAAAATACATGGATAATCTGTTGGGCTATTCATCACAAAGATGCTATTTCTTTAGGGTTTTTTCAGTGACCATGACATGGCCATTAGTTAATCAGAAGTATAGGCAGAGTTTTTTAGAATTGAAATATTAATAAACTTGAGGTTTGTGGTTGTTTGAAATATTCCCCTAGGTGTATCATAAAAATTGGATCTCTCTTAAAACTGAAGGTAAATGTGTCTGGACTCTGGCAATTTACCAGCCTATGAGTCCTTCATCTGAAGAATATTAATAGATGTATCTAGGCAAAGGTTGGTGTTTGGCCAATATCTGTGGAAGCAAGAAAATTAACTATTGCTACCCAATCAGCACAATCCTAGGAAACCAGAACCTATCAGAATAATAGATTCCCTCACACTTCCCATTTTACATCACTTACATTCTTGAACAGTCATCCGTGATCTTAGAAGATTTTATTATAGGGGCACCTGGGTGGGTCAGTCAGTTGAGCATTTGACTTAGGCTCAGGTCATGATCCCAGGGTCCTGGGATAGAGCCCCAGGTCAGGCTCACTGACCTGCAGGGACCTGGCTTGCAGACCCAGCAAGGAGTCTGCTTCTCCCTCTCCTACTGCCCCTCCCCCCGCCCCTGCTGTCTTTTGCTCTCACATGCTCTCTCTCTTAAATAAATAAAATTTTTTAAAAATATTTTCTTAAAAAAGAAAAAAAGTTCTTATAGCCAGAGATAGACTATAAGCAACTTATGTAAAAAACAAAACAAAATAAAACACAGAAACAAACAAAAAAAATGTATTCCCCTAAAAGTAAAGTTGCTCACTTTGTTCACCAATAAAACTTTACAAGTAACTAAATAACATACAACCAAAAAGGGAGTGGAACCAGTAAGTAAAGGAAGAGTCTCTTAATTTGTCTCCTTACTATACTCAGGAAATCTTTGGAGAGCAATATGGAAGACACTTGCTGATAATCTTAGATCAAAATCCACATCATAGGACACCAGGCTGCTGGTTTTAATTATACAAGCCAAATTTCCATCACGGCAAACACTCATTCTGGAGTTAAGAAAGAAGCTTTTATCATTTGTTCTCCAGTACGAATTCTTCCTTTCCTACTGTCAATAAAACCTCTTATTATATTCTTTTTCTTCTACCACAAACATCTCTGACATTTCTCATGACTTTCTGGGGAATACACTTGTCGCCTCACAGAAGAGGGAAGGCTGGTATTATCAGTCCTCAGCACATGACCTCAGACCACAGGAAAGGAGACACGGTGAATGTCCTTCCCACAGATGGCCTGGAAAAACCTTGTCTAATGACTGTACACTTGAAGTTATGGCAGATTTTGAAGCCTCAGTTTTTTCATTTGCTGCTTCTGCTTGGAAGCCTCCCCCGATCCGTCTGTCTACACTTCAGCCTCTACTACTAATCAGGAGAAACTCTTGACCTTGGGCATGGAGTGTAAGTGTCTTGACATTATTGTTATTCTTTACTAAGAGAAATTAGATTTGGGTCCTGACAAAGGGTAGGGACGGGAGCAGGACCAGGGCCTTCCAGGTTGTTGGGTTCTCTATCCTCTGTGTCCCAGAAAACTGTGCCCACTCAAGCCAACATCTTTGGTAATATTCCCAAGCAAGTCAAATGTGATTTTTTTTTTCTGTTGCTAATCATTGCATAGCTTTAGGTATCTCTTTTAGTCTCTTGAGTTGGATAGAATCTCTCATTCTTCCATGCTCTCCCATCATGGCATTTTTTTGTTTTTGTTTTGTTTTGTTTTGTTTTGTTTTTTTAAAAGATTTTATTTATTTATTTGACACAGAGAGCGAGATTACAAGTAGGCAGAGAGGCAGGCAGAGAGACAGGGAGAGGAGGAAGCAGGCTCCCCGCTGAGCAGAGCGCCCGATGCGGGCCTCGATCCCAGGACCCTGAGATCATGACCTGAGCCAAAAGCAGAGGCTTTAACCCACTGAGCCACCCAGGCGCCCTGTTTTGGTTTTTTTGCCCTGCTATATAAGATGATTATCTTCCACCCAGTCTGGTCCCTGGCTGGTAATTTTCTCAGAAACAGAGGCCATACCTTAGTCACCTGTAGCCATCAGAGCTCCTGACACAACCAAGACACTTGGAAAGCTGCAGGTTCTCATGAAATATCTGCTCAGAACTTCAGAGACATGTGACAGGAATCGTTCCTCTGATATCAGTATTTAGAGCTGCAAAAGAACTTAGAAATGATCAAACAATTATACATTTTCTTTAGTTTCGATTCTGGTATTTCCAGCTGTATTGTAAATACTCACCCCTTGGGCCAATATTTTTTGTGGTTTTAATCGTGATTACATTTTTTTATTTGTCACATTCATGTATGATATAGTTGTTAGGACGAGGGACTATTTGACATTTTTTAAAAAATGAAAATCTCTGAGCTGGCAAGTAATCCTTTCTCTGTGATTTATTTGGTTGAAAAAAGAAAGCTAAAATGGTTTGCCTTAATTTAAGGTTACTATAGCTGACCCTGTGGTTCTTGGTCTTATCAAGAGAGTGAATCAGTCAATCAAACCATAAGGTTGATTTCACAAAACATGTTGGGGATCAGAAATGACCGGAAGGAAACCATCAGCCAAAGCATGGACTAGGGAGTGCGGCAAGTTATGTCCGAGCGCTTACTACACACAGCAACTGTTCCTGCCTTCATGGAACTTTCTATCAGTCCAGAGAGATGGACATTAATAAAATAATAAACGTATTTAGACATAGAAGAAATTCTCTTAACTACACACTGCTTATCAGTTTGAGGGATTAACCAACACTCTCCACTCTATAAAACTTCCTGACTGATGCTCTCAGCCTGCGGACCACTCTTTGCCAGAAGCCTCAGCTCCCCTGATCCCACTGATTACGGTCTATGCTTTCCAGGACTCAGCTGTATGTGTTCCCAAACCCATTGATGCCAGTTGTATAATTTATTGTAGGTAAACAACTTAGATACATATTATTCAAAGCTATGAAACAAAAGTGTGAAAAGAGTTTTTCTATGAAAACTATACGAATGCTATAGAAAGCGGCAATCAAGACAAGCTACTTGTTTATTAAGTGTGGCTGAGGCAAATATAGAAGACTGGCAAGAAAAACACAAAATATACAAGACTCTGGTTTCAGATTGCCTCTCAAATGTCTTTTAGTTCTCTCTACTTAAAAAGAAATAGAAAATGTAGATATTGCATTTTTATGTGTGATTGATACAAGAAAGGTGATGGAGGGGGGCACCCACGTAGCTCAGTTGGTTGAGGATCTGACTCTTGATTTCAGCTCAGGTCCTGGTCTCAGGGTCATGAGATCGAGCCCAGCATCAGGCTCCATGCTCAGCAGGGAGTCTGCTTGAGATTTTCTCTCCCTCTTCCCCTCCCCCACTCATGCACATTTTCTTCCTCTCTCTCTCTCTCAAATAAATAAATAAATCTTAAAAAAAAAAAGGTGGTGGAGGACTTTGGTCAGTAGACTCAAACTCAAGAAAAAGGCCTGGTTCTACATCATAAGATTGGAAAATAGATGAATATTTTTGTTTTAACTTAACATGAAATATTTAAATATATGTTTCATCCTCCCCCCCACCTCCAAATTCACTGCTTTAAAAGACTTGATTAACCAACTACCAGTGCTAGATGAAAGCACTTCCCTTGAGTAGGAAATGCTGGCTGTACATGTTTCTGAGGTTCAACTGGACATGATTTTTCTCCAGCCAATCCCTCCAAATAACATGCAGACACTCAGTGATTGGGGGGAAGATGATTTGCAGGTTTATAGGTGACAAGTAATAAATTAATTATAAAAGTTACCTAATATTATAAGTATACACTCTAAACCTTTTGAAATTTTTCTTAAAAAATTTACCAAGTGTACCATTTAACACACATCACCTATTTGGAACTTAAAAAAATTCAGGAAAGAGTATTTGCAAAGTTATGAGATCCTGAATTGATCACAAAAACAGACTTCTATTTCTAATACCCAGAATCAGGCAGAAAGAACTCCATGCCTCTGTCCATGCCTCAGGAGTATTTCTTGAGATCACTAAATGTTACCTCTAAAAATGTTGTTCATTTTTCATGATGAAATATATAAATGGAAGCATACAATTTGTGAATTTTTTATTCATAAGTATTGAAACTTCCAGAAATATGCATATTACACTGGGTCAGCTAGCTATTGTTTGATTATAGTTACAGTTCTTGCTTTAAAGAAAAAGCATAGTTGGGCACCTGGGTGGCTTAGTCATTTAGGTGTTCAGCTCTTGGTTTTGGCTCAGGTAGTGATCTCAGGGTTGTGAGATAGAGCCCCACATTGGGATACATGCTCAGTGGGGAGTCTGCTTGAGATTTTCTCTCTCCCTCTCCCTCCTCTTCTGCCCCTCCCCTCTCAAATAAGTAAATAAATAAAATCTTTAAAGAAAAAGCATAGTGTGAAAGGTGCCCCTAGCAAGAGGGCTCATGCTGGTCAGGATGTCCATGGAAGGCTGCCTTGAGGAGGCAGTGTTAAGTTATGGCAGAAAGGATGAGAAGGAGCCAGCCTGGCCATGTGGGGAAAAAGCCAGGTATTGGAGAAGAGCAATTCAAATAGCCAGAATAGTATATGCAAAGGTCCTGAGGCAGGAAGAAACTGACCTTTTTAAGAAACCAAGTGGTTTGTGTGAGTCCAGACCGACTAGAGCAGAAGGGGAATACTGAGAGGTGAAGACATAAGATGGAAGAGAAAGAGGGTCAGAGACTCATACAGAAGGCAATAAGAGAGGGAGAGGAAGCAGAATCTGCCCCTTAGTTCACATAAGACGTGGTCAGCTTCCCTTCCAAGTACTTGAGAACCCAGATAATCCCACAGCCTAAAGAAACTGAGGTCAGGTGAACTACTTCCTCTCTTCTGCCATGAAAGAATCTAATTCCATCCTATTTTCTGAACTACCAAAATAATTTTGTTATATGCCAAACATGGCCACCCTGCTGTCAGATTATTCCCATAGTTACGACAGCATAATCCATCTCTCCCACCTTACACCCACACAGATAAAGCCTTTCTTTGCAGCTACTTCAGAGACTACCTCAGCATTTCCCAGATCCTGCCTTCACTGGAACACTC
>LNAC01000403.1:0-172175 GCA_002007465.1 Ailurus styani | reverse complement strand
GAGAGAGAGAGAGAGAGAGAGAGAGAGAGAAAGAAGGAAAGATAGAAAGAAAGAAAGAAAGAAAGAAAGAAAGAAAGAAAGAAAGAAAGGAAGGAAGGAAGGAAGGAAGGAAGGAAGGAAGGAAGGAAGGAAGGAAGGAAGGAAGGAAGGAAGGAAGGAGGAAGGAAAGAAGCAAAGAAGGAAGGAAAGAAAGTACACTTACTGCATTATTTCATGTATACAGAGCTCGAAAACAGTCAAAAATAATTCATGATGGTAGATGTCAGAATGATTACCTTTGAGCAGGGCCAGATGACTGGGAAGGGGCATTTGTTAAGCTAATGGGACTTAACACAGTGCTCTGAGTGTGGTTACATGTGTATTCACTGCTTTTTTTAGGTACATATATATGCCACACTTCAGTAAAAAAACAAGTTACTTACAAAAAAAAATTAGTATAGCCAGACAATGGTATTCACAGGAATAGATGCCATATAAATCCAGAGAACAAAAGCCCACGAGAATAATGCCTTTGTAGAAGGTAGTGAAATAGGAAGAGAATAAAATATATTTATTTTGACATAGAAGACTCAAATAATTTTACCAAAATATTTCTATAATTATTAAACCTCTATTATTAATGGGAAGCAGGTGATGCTGCTGCTTTGTTTATTTTCATAAACAACATTTTGATGGGTTAATAGCAATGTATTTTTATTCTGGAAAAGCCTGCACAGACCAGAAATATTAGCTTAACACAGCACTTCTCAACTTTTTCCAGGCTGACACAGTCAAAGCTTTGACAAACTACCATTATGATGCTCCCTTTAACTGAATTTGCATACCACTTTGCATAATAATTGATGCATGTATTACTTTAATATCTTTATCAAATGCCTCCCCACACAAGATGTGCAGCTTCCTTTTGCCCTTGGCTAAGCCAGTGGGTACCAATGGTCTCAAAATGGCAACAGAATGGGGAAAGAATAGGGGAAACAGTGAGATCACAGGACTGCAGGTACAGGACAGATTTTGGAATTCAGAGGAGTAATCTAGATTCACGTAACGGAGGAGACATTTATTCAATCCATAAATAAGGATTAGAAACGGCAATGTGCCGGGCACTGTTATAGGGGCTTCTCGTTGCTACTTATTTCCACAGGTTAGCAATGAATTAACTCAAGTGGACCCAGGTGCAGGAATGGATCAAATATAAGATTGGGTCATGCCAAACTAAGTGTTGCTCACACCTCTGGGACAAATTCAGGATGCAAAATTGCCAGAATGCATCCTAGAGATCACATGGTTTGGCCTCCTCAGTTTACGACCCAGGAACCTGTAGACCAGAATGCGCAATCCCTTGCTAGGTATCATAGCGATCTAATTAGTACCAGAGGTCTGAGTGTTTCTCCTAAAGAGAAGCTAAAACAAGTGATGACAGGCCTATCTCTGAGGACTTGACTAGTCTCCTGGCTAATCTTTGTGGCGTTGAAACCCTTCCTATCACAAAGAACAATCTATGAATCTGATCAGTTGACTAAATCAGCCTTTATTCACTGTCCAAAAGCCTTTGGCTTCACATAAAATCAGCAGAGAAACATGTTGGAGAGAAGCCACGTCTCTGTTTGGATGGCTCTGTAGATTTCTTGTCGCCCTGGAAGTCACTTATCTGACGGTTGATAGGAGACCCACTGAGTCTTATTTTTAAATGCCTGCCAAGCTTCTCACCTGGGGTCCAACACTCAGTGCTAGCCTAGTACAATCTGTACATCTCAACATCTGCTCTCGTGGCTAATACCAGTCAGGCCCAAGGAAATGTTTTCACCTATCTGTCTCCCGCTGGCCTAGGAAACCAAACCTGAAGGCTATGGGGCCATGTGTATTGTACTGTCCCCAGTAACAGAGGCAGACAATGCAAATAGGATGGAATGGAGGAAGCTTAGGTAAGAGACAAATCAAATAACTTGTGAAATCTTCCTCTCAACACCAACACAATAACTTCTTACAAAACAAAGTATAATTTCTTTGTCAAGTCAAGTATCTCTTTTCTTGCTTCTCTTCAGGTTCCAATTTGTGATTCTGGGGAGTACTAGGGAGTGTGCAAGGTAAGTTCAGAAGTTACACAGTGGCTGGTGGAAGATTTTATGATATTAAAGAGTTTACTTCACTCTTAAACATGTGTGCATACACATGAATTTTTTTCATTGATAACTAATTGGACATTGGATGTAAAAGTGCAAATACTTATAATTTTACAAAGTATTAAATAAGGTATAACTAAATGTTTTTATTGAATTATGATTGACATACAGTATTATGTTAGTTTTAGGTATGTGACATTGTGATTTGATATTTTCATACATTATGAAATGATCATCTCAATAGATCTAGTTACCCTTTGTCACTATACAAAGTTGGGAGGTTTTTTGGTGGTTTTTTATTTTGTTTTGTTTTGTTTTGTTTGTCAGAGAGAGGGAGAGAGAAGAAGTAAGAGGGAGAAGCAGGCTCCCCACTGAGCAAGTAGCCCAATGTGGGACTTGATCCCAGGGTCCTGGGATCATGACCTGAGCCAAAGGCAGACACTCAACTGATTGAGCCACCCAGGTGCCCCTATACAAAGTTATTATAATATTATTAACTGTATTCCTTATGCTATATTTTATATCCTGGTGACTTACTTATTTTATAACTAGAAGTTTGGACCTCTTGATTGCCTTCACTGTTTTTGCTGGTTTTCTCTACCACCACTCTCCTCTGGGAACCACCAGTTGGTTCTCTGTGTCTATAAGTCTGTTTCTGTTTTGTTTTGTCTTGTTTGTTCATTTGTTATATTTTTCAGATTCTGCATGTAAGTAAAATTATATAGTATTTATTTTCTCTGTTTGACTTATTTCACTTAGCATAATACCCTTGAGGAGGTCCAGCCTTGTTGTTGCAGATGGCAAGATCGCATTCTTCTTCAGAGCTGAGTAATATTCCATTGTCCATCTCTACGCCATCTTCTTTATCCATTCATCTATCAATGGACACTTAGGTTGGTTCCATATCTTGGCTATTGTAAATAACGCTGCAATTAAATATTAGTACCAAAAATGTTCAATAGTACAATAGGGATGCAATCACCAACCTCAGACTGCAGAAAATTCTACAGAACAAACAAGGCAGTTCTCTCAATAATTAAAATGAAAAGGAGAGAGAAAGATAGCAACAAAGACAGAGAGAAAGAGAAACACAGAGACAGAATGGAAAAGAAAACCAAAAGAGACTTAATAGATATTTCAGCAAATCATAATGTGTGAGCTTCATGTGTGTTTCGATCCCAGTATAAAATATGTATATAGCATTTGACACGACTGAAATATTGAACACTTGCTAGTTATTTGTTGATAGTAAGGAATTATTGTTATCTTTAAGGCATGATGATGATAATGTGATTGTGTTAAAAATCTCATCTTTTAGAGATGTTGGTGACACATTTAGAGATCAGATTATATGACATGTGGGATTTACTTCAAAATAATAGGAGGTGGTAGGGATAGGAAGAGGAAATAAGATTGGCCAGAACAGAGCAAGTAACTGAAGCTAGGTAATTAGTCTGTGGGAATTCATTATATTATTTTGCCTACTTTTGTATGTTTGAACTTCTCCATAATAAAAAGTTTCCAAGAAAACAAAGAAAATGATTTTTAAATAAAATTTTGTGACTCAGTGTAATAATTTCATTAAGAATGTTGATACTTTTTAATAACACATTTCCCTTTTAGCCTTGTAGATAATTTCAAATAATTTAGAGAAAAATTTACTGCTTTGAAAAGTTTAAGTAATAATTTCAAATGTTAAAAATGTCCCTTTACTTGAATTTACATCACTGATGAAAATATTTTCAAGTTTTGTTAGCCGTGAGTATACATAGACATGTTCTTTTTTAGATATTTTAGGTATGTACTTAATATACATGTTCTTTTTTAATCGTTTAGTTTCTCGAGAATGAGTACAAACTGAGAACACGATAGAAATGAAAAATATAAAAGGAAGGCTCAGAAAAGAGCTTAGAAAAGAACAAATCGCTAAGAAGAAAAACAGAAATGGAAATTTTCCAAAGAGGTGGTTGGCTTACATTTTTGAAAACTGGAAACAATGAAAAAGAGTAGGCTGTGTTAAACATAACGCACATAAAATTCACAAGGAGGCTATTACATATTTGATGTAATTATTCGTCCAAACAATGAAAACGTGCAAAACTGTTCCTGGCATCAAGCCTCAGTTCGTACAGCTCAAATAAAATCCCTGTGTTTTCACATCTTTTCCTGCATGAGGACTGAACCACAACACAAGTTAATGAGAGTGGGCGAGGACCCGGGTTCAACTCCTGCCCCAGGCCCCAGGCTGCCGGGAAGAGGCTGCCAGGAGATATGTAGGGCCCCTGAGTGGTAGGTAGTCCCTTTCAGAAAATAACTCCCAACAAAGCAGTAATAATAACTTTAAAACATTATATTTTGTATTCCAGGATTTCCAAGAAGAAAGAAGAGTTATGAAGCTCTGATCATTTCCAACTTTGGGGAAGTCTCATGGGAGGAGGTGGGACTTGTCTGAGCTCTGATAGGAGAAAGAATATCATTAAATGGATCGGAGAAAGATTATTCCAGACACAAGACCCTACAAAAGTGCAGAGGCCAGAATAAGGGGTCCTGTCCCGAGGACGCTGATGAATGGAGACAGGCCTCAGTCAGTTTTACACCAGGAGTGCAAATTTAAGCTGGATTAGTCTGGCCCCACTAAGGAAATGCTCAGGAACTGAAATACTATAGCTGCAACATGGCTAGCAGAGGAAATGACATGGAAGCCTGTAAACCCTGAAGGCTTGAGCAGG
The DNA here is from genome assembly GCA_002007465.1 of Ailurus styani. Classification (NCBI taxonomy): domain Eukaryota; kingdom Metazoa; phylum Chordata; class Mammalia; order Carnivora; family Ailuridae; genus Ailurus; species Ailurus styani. The sequence goes on along the minus strand of LNAC01000403.1, from coordinate 167,326 downwards.
AACGCAAATTCAGAGAACTCAACATAGTTTTATTTGGGGGTCGTACCATAAAGGTGACTTAGGGAGACCCAAGGGCCAGGGTTCTGCGTGCATGTGTGCGGGCCCTTAGTGATCATTAACTCTGGAGGAAAAAAAAAAAAGTTACATGGCCCTGCAAGTAAAAACGATTAAGGTATTTCTTGTAGCTATTTCTGTGTGTCATAAAAACAGCAGGATTTTTTAGAATGGGCTGATATTCTTTATCCCAGCCCTCCCTAAAGGGAATTAAAGAGCTGAGACCTGTAGGAATTTATTGGTCTGACGGGAAGAAAACACAGCCCCAAAAGGAGCTCACACATTCCCCGTGACTCACTTGTGTGTCTATCTAAATGCAAAGCCTGGTCTTATTTTTTGAAACCAGCTTTCTGGGAGACTGTTTAAGAGTTAAGGGATTACAAGAATAAGTCATTGATCTCCCATCTCTAAGGCTAACAAAGAATTGCATATTACCGAAACCAGACCTTGTCTTTAAACCGACCGATTTTCACCAGAGGGGAGGCAGGAGGGTGTTTTTGTTTGCTTTGCGATGATTTGAAAGTTGCATGACATTCTTGGGCAGAAAAGAAAGAGAAAATACTCCACCTTATGAGAGCATTTCTCCTCGCCTTGAAAAAGGCAAATTAGAAATTATCTTGGACAGAGTGTGCAAAATGGCATGACCCCAAGCTCTTTGAAGGGTGGCCTATCTTTTGAAATCAAGCTGTCGATTTATTGGGTACTTAGAAGACATATTGTTTTCAATCAGAACAATTCCAGGTGAAAGATGAGACACTTAATACAGAGATCGTTCTGTCGCTCTATTGATGAAACCAAGCCAAATAAGTATTTTACAGCCCTTTTGACAAAATACTTTGATTAAAGGAATTACAGGTAGAGGCGATCTGCCACTAACCAACATTCCACAACAACATAAAGCAACTGAGTTTTGAAACAAATACACCAAACTCCAAACATTTCAATAAATACGGGCCCCCCCGCCCCCGCCTAAGGGGTTACCTTAGGAAGCTTTAAGCTTTAAATAAGACTGCAGCAATTTCTTGAAAGAGTTTCTGACTTTTCTGGTTAAGCCTTCAGGGAGAACACTCTATCGCTTTGACGATCTTCCAAAATAAAGGAACTTCAACACATGAAAATAGATGTTCGTTTCTGAAAAATAATCAAAAGTCCATTGAAAGGAAGTCTGGAGACGGAGAGGTGGTTAGGCTGAGTAATACTGGTTTTATTTAAAAATAAGTTCTAAGTTGAACAGAGAGGGGTGACTTCTAAGCCCCTTCAAAATTAGATCTGGAAACAATTTCCAAGAAGAGTTATGAAAATGATTTGTTCAAATAGGTGTAATGACTCCCAACTACAGTGAAAGGAAAAAAAATGGATCTTTGCATAGTTCGACATTTCATACTCAAATAGTTGAATATATGTACAACCATTCCCAAGTGGCAATATGTATCAAAATATGAAACGTGTATCCCCTCTGTCCTAGCAATTCCACTTCAAAGACATTATCCTGCAGACAAATGGAGAAGTAAACAAAAATGCCTATGCAGCACCATTCATTGATGAATTAGAGACAAACCAAAACCATACTCATCGTCACCAGGTAGGGATTCGTTAAATAAGATAAACGGAGCTGGAGCAGAAAGCATGACGCTTTTTAAAAGGAGGTTGCAGAACTGGGAGGCCACACGGATTTTATGCCACGTGTCAACTGCAATCAAAGACAGTGCTAAGGATCCTGAGACTGATCTTAGTCTTGCAGAAAGCTGTTACCCATTACTGATGCCGACAGCAACAGCAGAGTAAAGGAAGTGGTGGTCCAATGGCCAGGTTCTTGCCATTCCTAACGTAGCTCTGAGTGCTCAGACAGCTAACTAGAAGGAAGTTCGTAGGGAGAGCTAGTTAGAGATGCACTGAAAAAGCTGCAAGAGGAAACAGGGAAAGTGGAACAACCCAAAGATTTACAACCACAGGAAGTCACTGCCACTCACGGGGCTAGAGGACATTTGGAAAGGGGCTGCCCAAACTGTCCCCCAAAAAGCTGCGTGCCCAAGGCCATGTGGGGCGAATGAGAATCACAGAAGAGATGAAGCCCCCTCCAGAGACAGGGGCCAGCTTATTGGTGCGCAATTGTGAAGTCACACGGTGCACCCTAACTCAGGAGCACCCCTGGGGCACACCCAGCTTGATGTTCTGCTGTCATCTTGAAATTTTTAATGATTTTTTTTTTTAATTTTTATCTATTCATTTGACAGAGAGAGAGAGATTACAAGTAGGCAGANGGCTTGATGTTCTGCTGTCATCTTGAAATTTTTAATGATTTTTTTTTTTAATTTTTATCTATTCATTTGACAGAGAGAGAGAGATTACAAGTAGGCAGAGAGGCAGGCAGAGAGAGAGGAGAGAGGAGGAAGCAGGCTCCCTGCTGAGCAGAGAGCCCGATGTGGGCCTCGATCCCAGGACCCTGGGATCATGACCTGAGCCGAAGGCAGCGGCTTTAACCCACTGAGCCACCCAGGCGCCCGAAATTTTTAATGATTTTGAACAAGAGATCTGTACTTTCCCATGAACTCCAGGGACTCCACCCAATGCAGAGAGAGACTAAGATAATACATCCAGGTTGTGTTATCTTCCCACTGTTCAGGTTCCTGATAACCTAACTGAAATGAGAGCTCTTGGGGAAAAAGGAGATGTTGTTTGGAGGGACTGGTCCGAAGAAGGAGGGCATGGCAGGAGAACGGTGGGGAAGAAACCTGAGAGCTTATAGGAAAACAGCTGGCACACCAAGTGTACACGTGTTACCGTGGACAGAGATTCATATATATTCAGGATTTAAAAAGTTATAGAACATGGAATATCGTGTGACCCTGTTTATCTAAATGTGCCTGTATTTACATTCATTTTTTAAAAGATGTATTTATTTGTTTGAGAGAGAGAGAGCACGTGGGGGAGGCACAGAGGGAGAGGGAGAGAGAGAATCTCAAGCAGGCTCCTCACTGAGCACGGAGCCTGATGCAGGGCTGGATCTCACCACCCCAGGGACCTGAGCCAAAACCAAGAGTCGGACGCTTAACTGACTACACCACCTGGGGCCCCTGTTTGCATTCACTTTTAATAGTCAGGAGGTATTATATACCAAAGTGTTTAAAACGGGGATAGGTGAGTACAAGTATGGCTATTTTCCATACTTTTTGTGTAACTATATTTTCTGATATTTTATATATGTGTGTGTGAATTATATATACTTTTATATAATTTATGTATACCTATATATGTATTTATTTTTTTAAGATTTGATTTATTTATTTGAGAGAGAGAAAGCAAGAGACAGAGCACAAGCTGAGGGGGAGGGGCAGAAGCAGGGGTAGGGGGGAGGAGGGGAGAAGCAGGCTCCCTGCTCAGCAGGGAGGGTAGGGACTGAGTAAGGATCATGACCTGAGATCATGACCTGAGCCAAAGGCAGATGCTTAACTGAGCGAGCCACCCAGGAGCCCTTATATGAATTTATATATACCTATATGTGTGTGTGTGTATGTATGTATGTATGTAAAAATAGCTTTATTTTTTTAATTTAAAAATATACAAAGAGGAGGACCTGCTTGTGAAATGAGCAATCCTCTATCTTTTTATCATTAGGGGGAAGCCAGAACCGAAACTTAGTGACAAACCCACACTTGTCCAACATGCAGGGAGCCAGAGTCGAATGAATACTGAAGGAAGACCCCCTTGGGATGAGTGACCAGGAGCCCATTGGGGGTGATCTGAAATCTAGTCAAGTACACAGGTGAAGGCCAAAGATTTCAAGTTGGTGATGAGGAAATATAAGCAGTAAATATGGGCATCTTCCTCAAAAATAGGGCAGGAGAAGGAAGCGAGGGAAGGGTGTGTTCACAGGGCATGGTGCCTGGTATAGGGGCATAGATTCATAACCAACACCAGGGCTGATGTCCCCCAGATATTGGGACTCACCCACAGTCCTTCCTGGGGTGGGCCAGGGGAGGGACCATTTCTCCTGCAGAGCAGCAATTCCTGATGTTTTTCTCTTCTTCTGAAAGCCCTGCTGGTGTTGGTTTAGGAAGACCAGGGCAGTAGGGACATGTGATGAGGGCCACATCTCAACCAGCCTTCCGCCTCTCGTACCCTTTCCTTCTGTACCTGCGTTAAGTTTCAGTTCACTTTAATTTTGTTTGAATTCAGGAGAATGACAGACATTCTGATTCCCCATTAGCTGGTATGTACTCTGTAGGAAAATAGAGAGAACTTCAATTTTTTAAACTGCCTAATTAGTACCATACAAAAGACATGACTTACATATCATTGGTTGTTTCTTTTTATAAAGGAAAGTTCCAAATGCTTTCCTGCTGAATAAATGACCATTTAAAAAGTTAATTTAGATGTAAAGCTACTCCATTTAAGAGGTAATTTCTCAAGATTCTGTGCTTGAAGTCGGTCACTCTCTGTCTTTAATGTGATTGAATTTTTGTGCAAATAGTTGACTATGCCATGTTTTTATAATGCTTCAAAAACCCACTTGAGAGCGCCTGGGTGGGTCAGTGGGTTAAAGCCTCTGCCTTCAGCTCAGGTCACGATCTCAGGGTCCTGGGATCGAGGCCCACATTGGGCTCCCTGCTCAGCTTCCTCCTCTCTCTCTGCCTGCCTCTCTGCCTACTTGTGATCTCTCTCTCTCTCTTTGTCAAATAAATAAATAAAATCTTCAAAAACCCACTTGAGGGACACCTTTTCTCTTTCTTCACCTTTTCTCTTTCTTCAAAAAAAAAAAAAAAAAAAGCCCCTGAGGAATGTCGGCTTGATAGGAAGTGAATGTGGTTCTATGGTAAATACTGTTAAAGCAATCTTAAAAATGAATGACTTATTTTGACTGTTTTTCTTTCCTAGCAAAGACGCCAAGGACCTAGGGAGGAAAGCCCTTCAAATTTCTCTGCGTATTAATCCACCCAATGGAAACTTCTGCAATTCAGCAAGGAAATTCTTTGGAATCAGGATCAGACAGGGGAGTGCTGCTTCGGCTAATTTTACATTGTGGTTTCCAGAAATACAATCCTAATCTGTGTTGACTCATTCTTCTCATCCAGAATCATTAACCCTGCTCTCGCCCCGTTTGTCAATGTGCGTATGAGTCCCACCGGGTATCACCCAGCTTTTTCTTTAATCACCATGCGCCACGTATAAACCTGCCTTCCTCTCGGAAGAGCTCTGTTTACCCACCCTTATCACCTCCCCACAGTCTGCTCAGCTACCGGAGACTCTGGGACAAGAGGCCATAAACGTGACACTGTCCTTGAAAGATATCAGCAAAATTTTACTTTATTATCCTGTTGGGGGGGGGGAAATGCTTCAAAAGGACTCAGATTGTTTTCTTTTGTCAGAGGTTAAATGGATAATTAATTTGCATCTGTGCCTTTCCACAGCCATTTTACACCTGTCTGATAGAATAAATTATAAACCGTGAAAAAGCAACGGTTGCCCTATTTGAACATTGCTGAATAAAATCTTTGAAAGTGTTCATCATTGTAAATGATTTCTGAATAATAAGCACCAGGTTCTTGTTTCTGTCATCGTCAATCTTCAGCTTCATTTTGAGCCATGAAGGGGTGAGCGCCTCCTCCAGGTGCCAGGTCCTTTGAGAGGTGAAGGTAAACATAGACTCGAGTTACTCACCCGACAACAATGCAAGGCAGAGGACAGGGCTATGGAAGCCTCAGCAGAAGAAGCTAGAAGGAATAAGCTTCTATTAATAGAATGTCCAGAGAAGGTTTGTACGAAGATCTTTTGAGTCTTGGATTAATCTTTGAAATTTGGGTTCAACATCGACAAATCAAAATGGCAGGAGAAGCAGACTGATCATAGGATGAGTAAAAAAAAAAAAAAAAAAAAAAAAAAAAAAAAAAGGAAGGTAGAAGGGAAAAGAGAATGGGTCCAGGTAGAAGACTTGAGATTATATAAAACGTATTTCGAATCCAATTCTTCAGGCCGAAGAGTGTAGAACGTTCTTAAACATAGAGATTCGGTGTGATAACAGCTGGGTTTGAGCAGCTGTGTGGGCGACAGCGTGCCAGGGAGATATGGATAGTGAGAAACGTCAGTGAGGAGAGCTCCGGTGGTATGGGTGAGAGAAGGGGAGGGTCTGGATGAAAGCAGCAGACCAGAACAGCAGACCAGAAAATGAAGAAGTGGGAGTAGACAGGGGCCAGGAGGGAAGGTGTTTCTTCAGAGCATGGTGATCAATTCAGGTAGCAAGAGAAAGGAGGAGAAAATGGAGAACTTTAAGATTTCCATGATGATTTTGTGATGGCATTATCAACAGAATTAGGAAAGATAAGAAAAGGGGTTTTGAAGAGGAGATTACCGGGCAGAATTTTTAAAAATGAGTCAGAGTATTAAGGGACACGTAAGTGGAAGTTACCAATGGAGTTGAGAACAGGAAATTGGAGCTCTGGAGAGAGGAAGGGCAGGGACCTAGGTTTGCGGATGAATGTCATAAGGAAATCTGGAAAAATAAAATAAGACAAAATCAGAGAGGGAGACAAACCATAAGAAACTCTTAACTATAGGAGACATACTGCAGGTCGCGGGCTGGAGGGAAGGGGTAACTGGGTGATGGGCTTATGTCACTTACAGCACCAGGTGTTATATGCAACTGATGAATCACTAAACTCTACTTCTGAAACTATTCATACACTATATGTTAATTAATTGATTAAAAATAATAGTAATGAAAGTAATAAAATATCAATGACTACGATAGCAAGCAAAAATATGGAAATAAATTAAATAATAAATGTGGAATGGGAGAATGGGAGAAAATGAGGAGCATGAGAAGGTTCCACCAGAAAGAAAGAAAAACCAGAAAAATGTAGTAAGCCAGAGGCAAAAGTAACATCTCTTTTTCTTTCTTTCTTTTTTTGCCAGTGTGTAAGGGCCCGAGATGGGAGTAGGAGGGAAGAAAGCAGAAGCAATCATGTAAAAATTCCCTTTTCAGAAATTTAGTAGTGAAAGAAAGGAAAGAGATGGTCAGTAGCCAGAAGGCATAATAGGTTGAAGAGAAGGTGTTTTTGAAATAGGAGAATTCCATAAATAAGATCCCCTGATGGAACAAGAGAGAGAAGCAAAGAGCCAGAATATACTCTTGAGGCCAGGTCAGGCGCTACCGTGGGGGTCATTAAAATCAGTGGTCCCACTTGCAAGGAAGTCTGGGAAGCACAGTGAACCAAGAACTTTGGCTAGGTTCAATGCCTGTAAAGAGAAGCAAAGGGAGAACAAGAACATTGCAAAGCCCTGAAACAGCGGTCCAGGGCTGGAGGACTTGGACAGTGAGATTTTAGATCCCCAGACACCAAAACAATGTAAGGGGATAAAATCAAGGCTGTACATGAAGGGTCTTGCTTGGAAAAAGGGGAAACTACAGAGAGCCTCTGGAAAAGGAGCCATGAGCTAGAGTGTGTTGGGGAGCAGAGCCGGTCAGAGTTACACAAGGCTCATACTGGCCCCGAGGGGGAATGTGATAAGAAATCAGATGAATAACAGGGTTTCTAAGCATCGTTGAGGGTGCAGCTGAGATTAGAGAACATTGATTTGTAGCGTGTCCATTTATATATAAAAATGGTACCATGTGCATGAGTATTGGCTAGCTAGCCAAGAGCTAATGCACACATACAATATTTTATCTCCAGTAATGGTACTTAAATTTTTTTAGTAAACTCCAACAGTCAAACACAATTTTAACCTGACCTCCTTCCTGATGCGGGTGCATTTACTGAACGCTGCCTCATTGCCTTTTACTCACTCAGCATTTCTTGTTAGTTTTTAAAAACCAAAAAGAATTGATTTGTTTTCCTCGGCAGTTCTGAAATCACCCCAATCATTAAGTTGTATTTAGGAGAAAAGGAAATAAAAAAAAAAAACAGTTTCTATCTTGAACATGCTTATATTTTTGGCAAGCAAAATAGTCTTTTAGAGATACATTCTTGGATGCCCCGGGTTAAAGGTGACCGGCGTTCCCTTTGCTAGTGATGCACAGTGAACCAGGGCAAAGCATTGGCTGTGGGCATTGGAAAGACCTTATTGTCCTGGCTCTGTGACACTTGTCAGATGCCTACCTACCTCTGAGCCCACTGCCCTCCTGTGGGGTTTGGCCAAGATCTCACTGAACAGAAGCAAGCACAGAGACACCCAGGAGCAGATGGCAGTTTCAAAAGCATTTTTTCCCTGGGGGCAGAAAAAAGGTGACAAAGAATGGCTTCTGCTCTTACCTAAGTTAATTGAATGACCTACTATGCTTAAGACAAATGAGTTGGGGGGCAGGGACCATTATTTGAGAGCAAGAAGATGCTTTATGAATATTTTCCATTTCTAGAACTCGCCTATAGAATACTAACAAGCATTTATCAGTGAACCTTCACAGCAGACCCCAAATGACAAGCATTTCTTTGTATTGATGGCCCATTAGAGAAGGACCATTGGTTCCCGGCATGTCTGTCTCCAGGCCACTGAAATGAAATACTGAGGCTCTGGCTGAAGAGGTCATGGAAGTCAATGGTAAGGCTACTGTCTTTGATTCCCATCCCCCAGAGGGATCTGATTTTCGGCTCTGCGTTTTTAACCTTCATAATGCCAGCAACCCAATTTGTATTGCTGGACCCCAGCTCCAACCTCGTCGTACATATCTCATTCAAAAGATCCTCCTGGCATTTAGTGGGAGGCAATATTGTTCTAGTTTTCATGTGAGGCCATGAAACCACGCAAGCATTAAATCATAAAGCCTAACGGTGGCGGTCAAGGAGAGAACCCACACCTCAGACCTAATTGGGGCCAGAATGCCAAGTAGACAATGCAAACCTCCTTCTTCTCTATCTTCAATAGTACATTTTCCTAGCTCTGCCCTATGGGTCTCAATATCTGAGCAATAATTATTGCCACACTTTAATTGTTGTCATCATTATAATAAGAAGCAGTTGTCCAGCACTGCATGCAGTATTTAGTGCCTTAGAGGTAATGCCTCATTTAACTGTCACACACCCTGTGGATGTATGTAGTGGTCTACTAATGCATTTCAAATGTATTTCAAGTGCATACATGTCCATCCACACAAAAACTAGATCTGTGTCATTAATTTCTTGCCCTCCAGCTTTATAGGTTGGTGTTTAACTGGAAAGTGATTTTGGATTTCAGCCAAGGGATAAGAAATGCTTCAGAAAGTGACAAACAAGAAGATGCATCATTCTTCTAAACCCAATTTGTCCTTGTGGACACATCCTAACTACCCCCTTTCTTTTTCTCCCATGATGCCAACCAATATTACACATAGAGTGGCCAACTCCAGACCTTCTCTCCTGTCTACACACCTCTCTTGTGACTTGCTAGCAATAGGAGGAGCAAGAGTGTCATCTCCTTAGAATGACCAATCGGCAATCCCCCTGCCATTTGGAACGCGAGTTTTTTAATTATGCAGTGCACATAAAAATGACACAAAATTTTGGAAATGTTTAGAGTCTTTCCAATCTATAGATGTCAATTCAACCCATCATAGTTCCAGTCCTTGAGTACCCTTGTAACTCTTTCTGAAGATCAGATTCTGGACTATTCTTGACTGAGACACAATAATCATGACTGAAGAGGGGGCCAGGACCCCACACGGACACTTTATCATTTCTGATATTAATGTATTCCAGATGTTGAGGGGAAAGATGCTTGCTTAAGTGACAAGTGGTTGTGACTTTTGCTTTGACAAACTTATGAAGGAGAAATCCATTTCATTGGAAAGTGAGGGAGTATATTGAGTCCTAGGAACAGAACTTAATTCCTTTGCAATTGAGTAGGACACAAGAAAGGAAGCCCATTCTAGAGAGGCAGTTCTTCCTTAATGGAATCCTCAAAGGATACAGGTGGGTAATGTTATCTATTATCCTAATATTAGTAGATCAGCAAGATGTTGAATATTCTCTCACTCCAGAGCCCATAGTTTGAATCAGTATTTTACACTGCCTACTTCTTCTGCATCTCCCCTCCTCCACGAAAGAATGATTACTGGTAAAGAGTTAATGGTATTTTGCTTTGAAAAGCTCCAATCATTAAGAAGCCAAATGGGGTTCCCCAGTGGCATCTAAACCTATGTGGTGTTGTTGGACATAAACTTCACAGACAGGCTTGGCCCTGCCCCCTGCCAGGTGTGTAAGGCATGGCCTCAGTCTCACATCACTGGATCCCACAACCATAACCAAAGAATAATAGCATTCCTGTCAGATTATTGTTTCAAGGATCCCCTAAAATCGGTACTCAGTAAACTGTGTATTCCTGTACAAATATTAGGTACTTTTAATTATCACAATTATCCCTCCAGTATTAATGCTGTTCTCTCCCAACGGTTTGTTTCAAATGCCCACTTTATCATGAAGAATGTGTCATCCCAGTATCCCAAAATAATGTTGAAAGAACTCGACAATTCATGGTTTATATTGCCCTGCTGTGAGATTATGGAGGAAGCAGGGTGTAATGCAAGGCAAGCTGAAGTAAGAAATGGAAGACAGGGATTTCGATCTGGTTCTATCCCTCATAACCCAGCTTCCAAACAATTTTCCCATCTATCAAACAGAAAAGATAACACTCTATTTTTGGAGGGTCAAATGAGATTTTTTTTAATGCGAGTGTCTTATAATCTTGGACACTTCATATATGCAAATTATTACTATCGATCATCTTATGATACTGGGATCTGTACTTTCTGGTACAAAAAAGCATTAACAGTTTTCTTATTATCATTGTCATTAGCATCTAATTGAAAAAAGCCACATATTTTCTATTGTAGTGACAAGTGAAAGTTATAAGATAAATTGTCCATGATCCTTTTGTCCTGGATGAAAGTGGATGAAAATAATTGAAAACAATGGGACTGGGAGGTCAGTTTCCCACTCCTGGCTGAAAAAAAAATTTCCTCCATAAAGAATATGAGAAAGGGTATCAGTGAGACATTCTCTTACATTTTTATCTATGCATCCTATCATAGCCTACCAGAACCAGAATACACCCAAACATGCTTAATTTAAAAAAAAAAGAAGAAGAAACAAAGAAACAAAACCCCAAAGTCAACTACAGTTATGAGAAGTTAAATGCTGCATTCAAGGTTATGGTCACAGCTTTGTCATAGCATGTTCAGAACCAGAACTCTCCCATCTCCTAACTCTATCCAGTATGTTTCTCATCATAGCTCATTACTCCTGAACCCATGAACAAGTCAATTTAGGTGCTTATTATAGCAAGCTTTTTCTTGAAAAATAGTGGAAACCATGTGATACAAAACCCTTGCTGGTAAAGAAAGTCATTTATTCTAGCCATGAAGCAGGCTATTTTTTTTTTTTTTACTGTAAAGCCATGGAGAACATAAACAAATTTCATTTCAGATGATTTTATTTTTTTAATATCAAGACTCCCTCGTCAAAAGCAAATGCTGGGAAGGGGTTGGAAACCAAATTTATTTATACAATAGACACTTATCCGGGGAAATGGGTTGCAGAAAAATTAGCATGTCTTGAATGATGTTATTCTTGAAATGTCAATCAGTCATTACAGTATTTGCTTTTCTCATGGTATTCTTAAAATGGATTATTGTCCCTGAATTTTTAATAACAATTTAGTGGTTCAAAATACTGACAGTGATGTATGACGACAGTTTAGAAAAACTGCTCTGGCTTTCTATATTGCATAAACAGAACACAATTGTATCTCTCTAGCCAGTGTCAGAATCATTCTCAACGAAGATAATGTTGAAGTCATCTGCCAAGAGAAGGTCAAGAACATATATAGAAAATAAATCATGACAAACATGGAACTGGCTAAAGGTTAAGGATCTAAAGGCAAACACATATTTGAAAGTACAAATCACCCCTCATAGAATAATAATTTAGACAACCCCACCTCTAGACTCTTAAATAGCTGGCTTAGTAGCTATATATATTCCCAGAAACATTGCAATATTGAATAGAGCAACAACGGTAAATGTAACTGGTAGGGATGTTAGAGACTTTTAGCTCCATTAGAGCCTTCTTTATTTTGTATAGTGGCTCAAGACTGGCTATTAACCTGCTTCTTTGCACAATAAGAAATCCAATAAATAAATGAGTTGATTCCTCTGACATTCTAAGAATTATTGGATAACTTGGTCATAGCCTTGTGGGTAAGTGGGCAGGACAAGAAGAGTTAGCTCATAAGCAGTGGCTTCAGGCCATGAGTCCTGGAGGCAGTGCAGGAACCTCAAAGCTCAATGAGCTGTTGCATTGACTTGCCATCCCAGCATTCATCCAGAGGGTCTCAGCAGCCTACAGTCACCGGCTCATGCAAAGCCAGCACTGTGATAAGTGAGCTCCATTTGTATGTTCAAAGACAAAAGGAGATTTCAGGAATCCTATTCACAGGGAAGTATTACATGAGAACAATGGAGCTATATCTCAATCAACTCCAAAGCTAAAGTCAAAGTATTCCTTCCATTGCTTTCTACAGCTCTTCTCTGATGGAATTAATATTTATAAAACCAATATTTCCCAGGGGAAAGCTCTACAAAAATAAAAAGTTAATACAAAGAAAGGGTTAAAAGAACATTATGAACTCTAGTCCTTGACCTGTACCTTTAATAGAGCCCTAATCAAACACAGTTTGGAATGATGATTAATGTTAAGGTCCAACTTCACCATTAAACCGTGAATTCATTGAAGACAGTCTGCTCACCACACCCAGGACATCCCATTGCTTTGCCCATGAGATGTGCCCAATTCACATTTAGTAATCTGTTGATTGTAAGTTATGTGAGAGTAGGAACTGTGTCTTGTTCTCTGTTAGAAACCATGATCAAGGGCGCCTGGGTGGCTCAGTGGGTTAAAGCCTCTGCCTTCGGCTCGGGTCATGATCTCAGGGTCCTGGGATCGAGGCCCGCATCGGGCTCTCTGCTCAGCAGGGAGCCTGCTTCCTCCTCTCTCTCTGCCTGTCTCTCAGCCTACTTGTGATCTCTCTCTCTCTCTGTCAAATAAATAAATAAAATCTTTAAAAAAAAAAAAGAAACCATGATCAACACAGGAACAAACACAAATTGGATGCTCTATAAATGTTTATCGAATGAATAAATGAATGAATCCTAAATTGATTCCCAAGTCACTCTGCTTCAGTCCATCCCAAATAATTCCTCTTTACTAAATTCAATAGACTCACTAAATTTAACCTATTTTCATGAGGCCAGTCCTCAGATATCCACTCTAATGGTCTTCTCCACCACACATAGAGCGCCTCTATCATGGGCAGAGAAAAGGTCTCATCTGGGCATTGGGGCTAATTTTTCTCCATTTCTTAACTCTAAAATCTTAGACCAAGGTAACACTTGATTAATTTAAATAAGTGAAGACAGAGGTGTTTAACATAAAAGGGAAGGCGTTTTCTTTAACCGGACCCATATCCTATTCTTTGGAGTTACTTTTATATGCACAAAATGAATAGCCAAAATATGGTTCCATTTGAGCATAATTCAACTACTTGCCTGAAATAAAAGACATAGTTATTTGGGGAGCAGGGAAGGAGCTATTAGATGCTCCTTCACTTAAAGTTCCACCCAAAAAACAGGTAGTATATCCCTATTGGACAGTCAAATGTTCTTGCTGATCAATTCTCTGACCAAAATATTCTACAAGAGTTTTAAACTAAGATAAAGCACAGTCAACAACCCAATGGTACAGGTTAATTACCCATAATACCATGGTCTCTCATAGGACCCACAAAGGTGCAAAATGGCACAAGAGTGGCTGAAGGATCGCTCCTTCCCGGATTCCTTGCATTTCTGACAATCAGCTCGGCTCACTGAGTTCTACAGGTGTGGAAGATCTGCAGACAGAGCTCTCTCCAGATAGTGGGCATGTTCCTCTCAGCAGCCAGTTCCAAATGAGACACCAGATGAGGATTTCTTCCACGCTCGTGCTATCAACGCCCAGAACCCAAGACTCTGCAATGCCCCATCGGGAACCATAAGTATCTATAGGGAGAAGAAAGGGCAGTGTTCCCTTTCTTTGATGTGTCTGGTAACTTTTGCTCTTATCCCTGAGTCTCTCAATGATTATAATCATGTCTAGGCAAAATCAGCTTAGCAGAGAGCAAGGTCTCAATGTCTTCTCCATGCAGGGCTCACCACTTTCTCTTTCAGAGCTCTTTAATTCTGAAAGCGATTCAGATGGTTGCCTAATTTTAAGCCACCAGATCACGATAAAAGCAGCATCTCCCTCCTCCCCAGTGGTTATGCTTATATTGGGCTAAGCATGTAGATTAAGAACAGGTGCTAAGAAACAGTGACTCCTCTAAATCGCCTTTGGTTTTCCTGAATTATGATTATGAATTTGAAACTCAATAGTCTCTGTTGCTTTTTAAGAGCTGTATGTGAAAGACAATAACTTTTAGGGAACAGAAGCCATGACTCTTGTATGTTTGCATAATGCTGATCACACTATTAACTGGGTGCCCATAATCAATCAAATTCTAAAACATATGAATTCCCTTCTAGTCAGCAATACTATCTTCTTAAGATTTCAGGCTAGGACAGACACAGCGTCTGGAGATGATAAACTGTATGTGAGTCTGTCTCTGGAATATAACTATTTCAGAGTCTGCTAACAATACTTGCCAAGTTAGATGGGGTAGGGTGGAGAATGGAAGCAAGTTGTACATTATCCTAATAGATTAAGAAAATATAATCCCATTTGGATCATTTCCTGGGCCTCCATCCAAACCATGAGATAGCTTTGCTAATCATTAAAATGTACAGGGAGAGGGTGGGCTCTTTTTTCTCCCATAACTATATTGCATTTCTAAAGGGCACTGCATTCATTTCCTTATGAGCATAATCTAATCAGGAAAAATAATTGATTCAAAGGATGATTGTTCTATAAACAAACTTGCCATTATTTTAGACTGTAACAGCAACCTTCATGCCATTTGTATTTCTAGTTTATACATGTACAGTAATGAATAATTATTTTCAGGAAATATCTTTAAATATTTTCAATTACTTCTTCACTACTTTAGCAAATTTCGGTTGCCCTGTAGTTAGGGTCAGGTTCATAAAGGCAAGAGCAACTAAAGTTTGAAAAAGAGTAACAGTAACTGACGTTTGGAAAAACTAGAAATGCAACTAAAAGTCAAGTGAATGTGTTATACATGCTGTGAGCCAGCAGAAGATAAACGGGTCATCCATTAGCATAATGTTAATTTGTCGTGTGTGCTCATTAAACAATAATAAGAATAGAGGGGTGGTTCACGGGGATGCCCTTTGGGTTATTACATTATCTTCATTTCTTATTCATGTGTCAACAAGTCCTGGGGTCAATGACAATGGGATGTATTGGTTATGTTACCAATGTCATATGGAGATTGTTACAATTACAACTCAGAATCCGAAAACCCATGCCTTTCAGGCCAAATAATTCTTTATAAGTACCTTTTGGTTGTTGTTTAATTTCTAGTAATCCTCCTCATTCTGTACGAGGGATAGTTATATTCAGTGAATAGCAATCGCTGCATGCTAGCTTTCCTAAACTCTGCCAACACCTGGGCAAACCATTAAATTATGTTGTTTAAATGTGTTTGTGAATTCATTATCCCAAATAAATGCTTACTATTTTAAGATGCATATGAATAACTATTTTATATCACTGCTTCAAAAAACTTTCTCTTGTTTAAAGGTATTTTTTAAAGGCAAATTCTGACTTGGTTTGATTTTTCAAGACTAGAGTGGGTTCTAGACAGAGAAAGGGAAGTAAAGTTATGGAGATGTATTAGGTACTCGGAACTGTGTTATATGAATTGTTTTATTTCATCTTCAAAACAGCCCATGAACAAAATAATATTATCCCTATTTTGTGAGTGACAAAAAGAAAATGAAGTTCTGAACGTTAAGAAAACATGTCCAAAGTGATGCAGCTAGTATGCGGTAGAGCATTCAGAACCATCAGACGCTAAAACTGTGTGCCATTAAACTGCAGCCTCTGAAATGGTACATTAGCTAAAATACTGGTCAGTGAAGTGGACAGCCAAAGCAACTTTCCTCAGATAGAAGAGGTTGATTGTATAGCTGGCTTTCCGATTTCAGCCTCTGAGCCATTAAACTATCCTGTAAACTCCCTGAGAACATGGACGTATACCTCTTCGTTTACTCCAAAATATCCACCATAAACACTAAATAAATGTTTGCGTACATATTAGTCGGACACTTTCTGATTAATAGAAGCAACTGAAATTCAACTCAAAATAATTTACACACACACACGAAAGAAAGAACGGAAAAATGTAGAGATTGACTGACTGCAGGCCCAGATGGATCAAGGACCTCAAAGAGCACAATCTCTCCCATCATTTCTATTTTCCACGTGGAGGACATGAAAGCCACCAGCAGCACAGGACACATATTCCTTTACCTAGTAGTCCCAACAGCAGACAGCATCCTCCCTGATAGCTTGGACTCAGAGGTCCCAGGAAAAACCCCAATTTCCCAGCTTGCACTATATAACTATCTCTGAACTGATTGCTATGTCCAGGAAGAAGTATTTTAATTAGGTCCATTTCTGGAAAGAGAGATATTGACTCTGAGATTCCCAAAAGAATCAGTTGCCAGAAAATGAGGAATAATTCCCAAAAGGAAGGGATAAGGATTAGGGGGTAAAAATAAAGCAGACATCTATTACTACCTTGCATTGAACTTCAAAACTAAAAGCTTCGAAAGGGTTTATTCCAACATTCCAGCAAGACACTGAACATGTCTTATTCAATATACAGGAAAAATACATGAGGTCCAGAGAGGAAAAGTGACTTTCCCGTGGCCACACAACATGATAGGGTCAGAGCTGCACTTTATATGATGCTGAACTACCTCTGATTTTATTAGATTTGGAAAGGAGGCTGCCAGGGAAAATGTTCAATGCTGAAAAATAATCACAGCCTTCTTATAAGTCAACAATTTTGGCTACTTTGTGGAGTTTCTTTTCTGTGCTGCTGCAAAATGGGAGAAGTCTCAAGGGAAAGTAAATTGCCGGATAAAAAGGAATGCTAAGAAGTCCTCCAAAGACCACTCTTCCCAAATCAAATTTCATCTGGCACTGGGAAGGCTATAATAAACATGAAAATTATAACAAGTGGTGAGGATGTAGAGGTCTTGGCACCTTCATGCATTGCTGATGGAAATATAAAATGGTACAGCTGCTTGTGCATGAATATTCTTAGCAGCATTATTCATAATAACCCAAAAGTAGAAACAACCCAAATGTCCATTAACTGACTAATGGACAAACAAATGTGGTATATACATGCAAGGGACTATTATTCAGCTATCAAAAGGAATGAAGTACTAATCCATGCTTTACCCTGAACAAACCTTGAAAATACTATGCTATGTAAAAGAAGCCAAACATAAAAGGCCACATATTTTATGATTCCATTTATATTAAATGTCCACAATAAGCAAATCCATTGAGACAAGAAAGTAAATCAGTGGTTGCCAGAGTATTAGGGAAGGGAGGAATTTGGTGTACGGGGTTTTGGGAGGGTGATGGAAATGTTCTAGAATTAGGCAATGACTGAACAACTTTGTGAATATAATAAAACCCACTGAATTTTACAATAAATAAATAAATCCATACACACCCACATACATAAATTTCCATGTGAAGCATATTTATTAAGGGCTCACACCATGTGCTAAATCTTTTGTTACCTGCTGGAAATATAGACACAAACAAAATAGCTATGGCTCCTGCCCCCAAGGGCAGTCTTTTTTTTTTTTTGTCCAAATTTTTATTTAAATTCTAGTTAATTAAAATATCGTATAATATTGGTTTCAGGAATAGAATTTAGTGATTCATCACTTCACATACCACACACAGTGCTCATCATAATAAGTGCCCTCCTTAATGCCCATCACCCATCTAGCCCATCCCCCACCCCCCTCTCCACCATCAACCCTCAGTTTGTTCTCTATTGTTTAAAGAGTTTGCCTCCTCACTACCAGAGTACCTGAAGCCTTTTGAGATGCTGCTAGCCCAGAACAAGGGAGGCCAGGCCTTCATCGTGGGCAGCCAGATCTCCTTCACCAACTACAACCTGCTGAACCTGCTGCTGATTCACCAGATCCTGTCCCTCAGCTGGCTGGACTCCCAACCCCTGCTCTCGGCCTATGTGGCACGCCTCAGCGCCCGGCCCAAGCTCAAGGCCTTCCTAGCCTCCCCCGATCACGTGAACCATCTCATCAATGGCAACGGGAAGCAGTGAGAGCTTGTGCACTCCCGTGGGAAGCCAGGGCTGCCTGCCTGCCTTTCTCCAGGGCCAGTGAAATTTCTAAGCAGGAAAAAAAAAAAGAAGATTTTGCCTCTTAAGAGGCAATGGTTTGTCTCTCCCTCTCTCTCTGTTTTGTTCCCTTTCCCACACGTTCATCTGGTTTATTTCCTAAATTCCACATATGAGTGAAAGCACATGATATTTGTCTTTCTCTGACTTATTTCACTTAGCATAATACACTGTAGCTGCATCCACATCACTGCAAATGGCAAGATTTCATTCTTTTTGATGGCTGAGTAATATTCCTGTGTGTGTGTGTGTGTGTGTGTGTGTGTGTGTGTGTGTGTGTGTGTGCCTGTGTGTGAGAGACATCTTCTTTATCCATCCAAGGGCAGTCTTGAAGAGAAAGTGTGTTTATCTACCAAAGAAGAATACAAAAAGTAATGGCAGCAAAGAACAAAGTGGTCACATTGATTAAGAGACATTGACAAAATTCCCTTTAGAGACAGACCAAAGAGCGAAATCAGGAATGTGTTCTCTCTATTGCTTTATCTAATTTTCAAGAGAGAAAACCTAATTAAGGGTATATTAGTGACTGGGTTACAGCTTCAGGAAACAGAGGCTTAGGGCTCTAGGACCTGGGCTATCACGAATTTCACATGCAGAATTCTCCCACTGAAGAACACTGACCCCTCCCACACCATAGGTGGCATTGCTGGCATGAGAAATGAGCAGCTTCTATCACACCGGAGAGCCTCCAACAGAAAACAGTGTGTACAGAAACTGCCCACCACAGCTACCAGTGAACTTAGAAGTAGACCGTGAGGATATGGACAGACACGTAACAACTATTAGAGAAAACATACATCCAAAATCTGTGTCTATGCTAAGGAAATAACTCAGAGAAAGACAAATACCAAATGATTTCACTTATACGTAGAATCTAGAAAACAAAACAAATGAACAAACAAACAAAGGGAAAAAATCGACTCTTAAATACAGAGAATGAACTGGTGACTGCCAGAGGGAAGGTCGGGGGTGGGAGTGATGAGTGAAATAGGTGATGAGGATTAAGAGGTACAAACTTTCAGGTATAAAATAAATAAGTCATGAAGATGAAACAAACAGCATAGGGAATATAGTTAATAAAAGAGATCTGTGTACAATCTCTTCTACCCTATTAGTTTAACCAATAAAATACCCACTGTTTGCACTGGGAACTTCCATCCACTATGGGAGCATACAAAAATGGCAGACCCAATATCTAAGAGATAAAATTTGTTCAAATATTTGCCTTATAAACTTGAAATCTATAACGTGATAGCAAATAACCATCATGAAATTAATATTCTAGACTGCACTCCAATCTATAAGTAGTGGATAATTTTCCTTTGCATCCACATGACCAAGCTTCCATGAAGATGGATATGGACCATCCTCAAATTTTCTTGACATAGTAAACCTCCCACTTTTGAGATTGATTTGCATACTTCTGGCATATCTTTCAAAGACTCACTTTAGTTAGCAGAATCAAGTCATGGGCATATTTACTTAAAAGCCTAATGAATAAAAGAAATAGATGCATTTGACCTTTAGAAATGGAAAGTCTCAGCAAGGTAATGCCTGTGGGACACTTATTCTGGCTTAGAGTGAAGAAATGAGGAGAAAGGGTCATTTAGAAGGTACAGGCTGATGAAAGAGGGGTAAAAACATGGTGTCAAAAGAAATTCTTGTGAATACATATTTTTTAAGTTGAAATTTATTTTATTATAATTTCAATAAGTTTGTGAAATTTTGATGCTCCGTGAAAATGGAATGTACAAGACACTTTGTTTTCCAAGGGCCTCAAGGACAAAAATTGTTTGTTTCTTACATGCAGAATGCCTACAGAAATCCAGGAAATCTTCAGAATAGAGTAGGAGATGTTGATATGACTGGGCTGGGCTACAGACCAGGGAGCGGGGCTTGAAGAGCAAGGAGCAGTAACCAAGGCAGTTCCTGAATCTTTCCAGTAGACCTGATGTTGTGAGCTGTCAGATTACTAGAACTCAGTCAGCATTTGTTGAGCACTTGCTTTTCCCCAACATTGCTTTCAGCTAAGGACAATCCTGAAGAAGACCAAATTGAATCCTAGTTCTAGATCTTAAAGAGCTCATTAGCTAGTTGAAGACACAAAATGAATGTGAATAAAGCCGAATAGAGGGGCAGACTGACTTTCGTTAATTATAAGCCTATGCTTGATTTTCACAGTTTAGGAAACTCATTTGAGAAGACAGAGATCTCAGATGTTCCAAGATGAATTATGCCAGCTTTTAGTCTATAATTTTCATTTCCTGTGCTTTCCTGCTAACTAACTACTCTTCTGATAGCCACACTCTTTCCTTAATTATTAAATGCATCCGGTTGAGTTTCAGTGTGAACAAGGTTAAGCCCTTGATGTTGGGGATTAGACAGCCTAGGCTTGAATCCCTTCCTCTCTGAGTGACTTTGAGTGTGACCTAATCACTCTGAGACTCTATGACTATATTTAAAAGGCACAAATTAAAAGAGAAACTTATTAATAGAAGCTTGGATTGATTAAATGATTGAACACTTGTGAAGTGCCATGCTCGTGCCTGGCATCTAATAGGTGTTAAGTAAATGGAATAACTGTGTCACTGACATTAATGACAGTTTCATCTGGTGTTGGTGACCTTGAAGCCACAGGCACAATCTTGTTTCCATCATCTCCAAGTTCTTGAGGACACCTCACATTTGTTTGCAAGTATTGACAACAACAGATTATGGTAGTCAGCTTAGACTACCTTCACAAAATTCCAGACTAGGAGGCTGAAACAACAGAAATGTATTTTCTCACTGTTCTGGAAGCTAGAAAGTCCAAGACCAGTTTCCAGCAGGGTTCAGATTCTGGTGAGGCTCTCTTCTTGATTTTTAGATAGTCTCCTTCTCACTCTGTCCCCACATGTCCTTCCTCTCTGCACACAGGAGAAGGACAGAAAGCTCTCTGATGTCTCTTCTTATAAGGACGCTCATTTTCTTGGATCAGGACTCCACATTTATGGCCTCGATTAACCTTTAGAGGTCACATCCCGAAATACAGCTGCACTGGGGGTTGGGCTTCAACATATGAATTTGGAGGGGACACAAATATTCACTCTATAACTCACACTGTCAACAATCCTGAATTCCCTTACCCTCTCAGACTCTAAATTCATTTCCATTCAACACTCCTTCTAGGACCTTGAACTGCAAAAATCAGATGATGGGAAACAGGAGGCGTTGGTGTGGATCTATTGATTGGTTTTATTGAGTCACCTACACTAACCATTTCCTAAAATGGTGGTCCCTTCATTAGCAGGAGATAACTTGACTCCCTGAAAATGAAGATGCAGTATTTAGCAATTGTGAGGAAATACTATATTGCACAGTTTTATAACAAATAGTACTTTTCTTTTTTCTGTCAGTGTTATCTAAGGTTATTAACTCATTTCTAAGCCACTTTCTTCTTTCTTCAGTATAATCATTAACGCATCATCATCATTACTGTGCATTTCACAGCTCTTCCTTCAGAAGATCTAAAAGCATTTTAGAAACACTGTCTCCTTTATCTTTACAATTTTCCTGCCAGTGGAGTGGAGGACAGAAGAACTTGATCATGTAAATCTGAAGGAGAATGCAGTTGGCTGTCTCAGTGGGGTGGACCTTCCATTATGCTGAATCCCTGGGTAAAAGGACATTTTTTTTTAGGTTGGAAAATGGTCATGCTGAACTCTAGGAGAAAAACTGAGGGTCGCTGAAGGGGAGGTGGGTGGGGGGAAGGGGTAATTGGGTGATGGGCATTAAGGAGGACACTTGATGTAATGAGCACTGGTGTTATATGCAACAGATGAGTCATTAAATTCTACCTCTGAAACTAATTTAAAAATGGTCAAAATGACAATATGAAAGCAGCTAATGAACAAATTTATTAATGAGCAAATTAATGAATAAAAAATGAAACCAAAAAGATATATGATGTGCACATTGCAAATGTGATGTGCACATCATATTATCTGAGGTGTTGAAAGCTATAGGGCTTGAAGCATTTCCTGCAACCATTTTATTCTGTGCCGCATAGAAAATTGCTTTAAATGAAGAGCTAGACTTCTGTACCCAGGATTTAAAGATATATCTATGGCACTACTGAGAATCCATCAGCAAATCTTTAAAACATATATTAGTCATATTTACTTCACTTTTCCTCTTGAGAACAAAAATTAAGGAAGACCTTGGAGAGTATTTCTATGTAGTTGTTGCTTTGATATTAGGAGCAGAAAAGGAGGAAAAGATGGCAGAGTGACAGAATAAATAAATGTCATCAGAGTTTAAAATGCTATTTTTTCCAGAAGAGATTTTCTTTCTCTCTCTCTTTCTCTTTAACAAATCTAATGGTTTTGGAAAAGCCTTTGCAAGGTCAGCCCATCACAATGAGGGAATTCAGTGAGTACCAAAGAATAAAAATAAATGAATATTTGAATTCAAAGCATGTAGGTGGCATTAAGTAATTATAGGCAGTTGATCAGGTGTTTTAAAAATAAACACACCTTTGTAGATACAAGAAAACTGAATCATTTCAGTCACCATCTCTAACAACTTTACCCAGTGGGACTGTTCTTGAAATGAAAGCACTATGGTGAAGTACAAAAACAGACGGAAATGAGAAATCAAGACTTCTGGGTCTGCCAAGTCTATTTGATAGCTACGTGACTGAGGTACGTTGACCCTTTCTGGGCCCCAGTTTCGTTAGCTATTAAATCGGGATAATGCCACAACACAGTGTTTGTGAACAGAAATGAAAGCAGTCGAAGACAGCCAATCCAAAGTAAGCTTCCAACCTCTTTTGGCTAATAACTCCAGGACAATTTTTTCTTTATCATGGGCAACATCTGATGGCACCATGGTTGTTTCTCCCACCTGTTGACCTGGGTTTACTATTCCAAAGCTGTATCCATCACAAAAGTCACAGTAGATCCATCCTGTAAATCACGCCGACGGCTACTGTTCTTTTCTGAGAAAACCAGGCAATCCTACCAAGAGGTCTTCATTGACAGGACCAAGGAGAGGAGCCTCAGCCAGGAATAGCCCAATACAGCAGTGTCAAATCACGTGGTGGCTGAGTGGACCAATCAGATTCCTCTTCGCTTGAGGATACTGGAGACAGGGAGCAGAGACCATGAAGGACACCTTGAGGGGTGTAGAAGGAGCCCAGACTCTCAGGTAGCACTGCACACCTAGCTCATTCTGCCAAACCACGGGACCTACCAGCAGTTCTGTCAGCCTAGACAAAGAGATACCTCCAAAATTTTACCCGTTTCGTGAAAAGGTTTTTTGTAATTTGCACCAAAACTCCTTCTATCCCAACTATGGCCTAGGAGAGGTTACAGAATGGCTTAGAACCGAACAGAAGAGCCGAGATTTTCCTCCATAAACTCCCTTACCTAAGACTTCTCTGACTACTTTATGTACATCTTAGGGCCTGGGGTATGGATGCCTCATTACTCATATGTTCAATAAATGTGTATTAAACTTCTGATCTGGATGAACAAATAAAGAAAACAAAGATTCCTTGTTCTTCCAGACTTTGCATTCTACCTAGGGACACAGTCAATAAATAACTAGGTAAAATAACAAACAAACAAACAAACAAACACATACTTTTAAAGCTGGAAAAGGGGCTAAATCTTTCCGTCCAGGGGTGGGAAATTTTCTTAGTGTTGGTTTTACCATAAATGCTATGTGGGGGGGTGGGCGACTTTTCATATGAAAACTAAAGGAAGTATAATAGAGAACTACGACTATCTAATGACTGCTCGGGATAAAACATGAGCCTTCAAAGACTTGGGGAAGAGAAGGGACTGCAACCGTCTGCAGGAGGCTGAGTTCCAGATCCCTGAGGGAGCACATTTCCTCTCTGGTGTAATTAATGGTAATTTAATGAAGATTTTGGAAAACACTGACTTATGATTACTTGGGTACACCTCTGCTCTCTTCAACCAAATGAACCAGACAAAATTCACACCCCAGTCACTGCTTCATACCACCTATTTTGTCCCATTATGCTCATGAGACTGCATTTTTTTAAATGAGTACTCCTGAATTATTCGCTCTAATTGACAAAAACCCAATCCTTGCTAAGCGTAAACAAGGTATCATGGGGTCACTCTGCCACTTAAAATCTTTATGATTTTCAATTACTGTCCACATCTTGTGGGAAATCCAAAGTTCTCATGGAGAATATTTAGAAATTATAGGAGTTCCATTTGTCCTTAGTCACCTCTGATTCCAATGTCCAGCTTCCACTCATTTCGCTCTCTGTATTTTGTGCCTGGGACTGTGGCTTTTTCCTTTTTATGGGGACTTCTCTTTACTGTACTCCCATTCTCTCAATACAAATACACACCCCATCCTACTCAAACGAGATGGCTCCGGAGATACAAACTTGCTGGGGAAGAAGGAATAATGCTTCAGCAGACAATTTAAAATTGGGCATATCTCTTTTCTATTCTTTAACCAATTCTCTCTCTCTCTCTCTTTTTTAAGACTTTATTTATTTATTTGACAGAGAGAGACACACAGAGAGAGGAAATACAAACAGAGGGGAGTGGGAGAGGGAGAAGCAGGCTCCCGCTGAGCAGGGAGCCTGATGTGGGGCTCGATCTCAAGACCCTGGGATCATGACCTGAGCCAAAGGCAAATGCTTAATGACTGAGCCACCCAGGCGCCCCTCCGTAACCAATTCTTTAATACTTGTTGTCAACTTGAGGGGCTCCTAGGTGGCTCAGTCAGTTAGGCATCTGACTCTTGATTTCAGCTCAGGTCATGGTCTTGGGGTTGTTAGTTCAAACCCTGTGCCAGGCTCCATTATTAGCAGAGAGTCTGCTTCTCTCTCTCTCTCTCTCTCTCTCTCTCTCTCTCTCTCTCTCTCTCTAATGAATAAATAAATCTTTAAAAAATAAAATAATCGTTGTCAACTTGAGTTCCAAATTTTCACAAATTGACCCAGTAACCTCTTGTTTCCCTTCCTACACCGCAATAGCTCATCAGCTCTCCATGACCCCTCTCCCCACCGATTCATTTATTTGGAAGGAAGTTTAGCTGTGGGGGCACCTGCGGGGGGTGGGGCTCAGCTGGTTAAGCCTCTGCTCAGGTCATGATCCCGAGATCCTGGGATCAAGCCCGGCATCAGGCTCCCTGCTCAGAGGAAAGTCTGCTTCTCCCTTTCTCTCTGTCCCTTCCCCTGCTTGTGCTCACTCTCTCTCTCGTTCTCAAACAAATAAATAAAATCTCAAAAAAAAATAAAGAAGCGTAACTGGGTTTCTATTGCCTCCTTCCAATCTTCTACTAAAAGCCTAACTTTCCACTTCCAATCAGTTTATCAAGGCATTTCCCCAAATAAAAATAATCTTTTCCTTGGGGGAAAGAAATTCCCAGTCAGCAAAATATGTTAGTAACTTCCTTATGTAAAGAAACTCTGAAAAACTAAGCTATTTCAGATAAAACTGTGAGCATCTCAGTGTAATCCCTCGTCTTTCTGTGCAGGTAAAAAAGCTTGATGAGTCTCCACCACCACCCGCACCATTACATTTTAGTTATGGACAGTCATATATTCTCCTATCATATTTTTTTCCACTAACCAGAGGAAATGGAATGGCAATGCATTTTTTAAAATTTTGATTTGGCCTAGCTTAAAACCAAGGGTAATTTCAAAACCGGGCTTTTTGTGCTAAGAGGCATTCTCAATAGGCAAACGACTCAGTTATGGCCACAATCTCTTAGCCCGTCCCTAGGCTCAGGAAGCACAATGACAGGGTGTGAAATTGAAAATAAAGAGTAACTGTGTCTGTTCTGCAAAATATGAAAAAAAAAATTGGCATCCTTTCTGAGCAAAGCTTTAGTATGAAACAGCTAGAAAAAATGTCAGTTCCGTGTATATTTAGATTTCACTCTCTGTGAGAATTAAGTTTGTCCTTGATAAGAGTGCTAGTGAGTGTGTGCTCACATGCCTGCCAACGGTTACCCACTTGATGCCAGAAGAATTAGGAAACGTATCTGCAACTCACACGGGTGGAAACTTTTGAAGAGACTAAACTTAAATATCCACCCGCACCTGTACCATGGCGTGAGACCCAGAGTATCAAAGATCATCCTAGTGGAGCCTCTAGGACATTATTTTAGACTCATTAGCTCTAACTTGAGGAAAAGACTGATGAAGGAGGAAATCCTGGAGGGAGATCAGTGGTTGGTTAAGAGAGGCATTTCCAAAAGATGGATGAAGCTCAAGGAAGCTCAAGAAAACTGAACAGAGGGGGAGAAAGACATGCTGGGACCTCTGGCTTTGTTCTGGTAGGGACTCAGTTTCCCTCATCATTTTCCCCGCCTGTGTTTTCATTCCTTTTGACTTTCCCCTGCCAAACAACATACAAGAGCCATGAAACCGTCTGTGCCTGGAGCAGTGTGGAGGACAAAGAACAGGGCAGTAAAGGTTCTACCCCCTATTCCCCACTCTGCTGGGCCCAAGGAAGAAGCAGCCCTTCCCAAGGGTCACTGCCGGGATTTCCAAGCTAAGAAGTGGACAGAACGGAGCAGTGTCCCCTGCAGAGCTGGGAGCCATGAGATAGTGAATGAGGTGTGGATAAGCAGCTGCCAGGAGACGGCTCAGGAGAAATGAGAATCCAACTACTCTTCTCCGACACATACGAGAGGAGGTGACCACTGCACGAAGTGGGCAGTTGACACTTGACTAACTCCTGCAGAAGAATAGAACAGCATTTGTCACTTCCAGGCACATTAGCAAAGCAACTTGGGGGCAAGGACATTTTATCCTAGTGACGTTAAATAAAAGAACTACTCTTTCTCTAGCTTACCTTTAGACACATCCAGTTCAGGGAAGGAAAACGTGAGCTCTTTGGGAGATGCAGTTTTGGAGTTGAACTCTTGAAGGTATTCTGGAGGCAAATGTCAGCAACAACTTTAATAATATTAATTTCTTGCAGAAGTCAAGTGCTCTCTGATTTAAAAAGGGCTAACACTGGGTTACCTGGCTGAGAGTCAATAAAGCATGTGACTTGATCTTGGGGTCATGACTTCAAGCCCCATGTTGAGTGAAGATTACTTAAAAAAATTAAAAATTAAAAAAAAAATTTAGGGGAGCGTGGGTGGCTCAGTTGGTCAAGCAGACGCCTTCAGCTCAGGTCATGATCTCAGCTTCCTGGATGGAGCCCCACATTGGGCTTCCTGCTTAGTGGGGAGTCTGCTTCTCTCTCTCTCTGCTGCCTGCCACTCTGCCTACTTGTGCTCTCTCTTTCTGTTATAAATAAAATAAATAAATAAACAAACAAATAAATAAATAAATAAAATCTTTTTAAAAATTAAAAAAATAAAAAGGGTTAACATTTACAAAAATGTATTGTTTGAGAAATGAATAGATCTAGTCAATGTAGAAATGATTACTTTCTTCACAGGGATATTCTTAGGGGTGACTTTCACTGGCTTGTATCACCAGATGCCCTTTTCTTGGCACCACACAAGTGGACATCCAACATTTTAACCTATATCATGCTTTTTGACTCTTTAGACAGAAACTGATTAACAATTTAGTTTTAGGCAGTGAGTTCATTTCTTCAGTAATCAGAGCTTATTTCTGATTCTCTGCAAAGGAAATAGCTACAGTGCTTTTGTTGAAAGTGACATCACAGAACTATAATTATTTCTAGCACACACAGTACATGAGGAAGCATTTTGTAAAATATGTACAGTAGAGTAGTAATTCATCAAGTAGTCCACGGTCTTGTTAGCATATTGTAATGGTTCATTTTACATGTCAACATGGCTAGACTACTGTACCCAGATATTTGGTCAAATGTTATTCTAGATGTCTCTGTGAAGGGATATTTTTTTGGATGAGATTAATATTTAAATCAGTAGACTTTGAGTAAAGCAGATTACCCTCCAAAATGTGGGTGAGCTTCATCCACTCGGTTGGGAGTGGGCCTTAATAAAAAGAAGACTGTTATATCTATACCTATACCAATATAAACATAGATATCTTCTATTGGTCCTGTTTTTCTAGAGACCTAAGAGACCTACTAGTCTAATACAACTAGTAAGAATATCCTGCACTATGCTTATTTTATTGATAAAATTCTATTCTCACTTTTTATTTAATGGAGAAAAAATCATTTTATAAATCAAAGGTTGTACCAGTTTGTAACTGCAATGGTTTTTCCAAATACCTACTTATTCTTTCTTGTTTATGGGTACTCTTGAAAGAAGACAGAAATCTCAGCCCCCCCTCCTGTGAGCCACACAATCGGTAGATAATCCCTTGATCCAACCCAAATGTTGCGATGACTGGGTGACTCAGTCGGCTGGGAGTCTGCCTTTGGCTCAGGTCATGATTTCAGAGTCCTGGGATGGAGCCCCACATTGGGCTTCCTGCTCAGCGGGGAGCCTGCTTCTCCCTCTCCCTGCTGTTCCCCCTGCTTGTGCTCTCTGTCTGTCAAATAAATAAATAAAATCTTTTAAAAATGTCATATTGGTGCTCAAAAAATGTCACAAAATTAGGTGGAAAATCAACAAGAGTAATCCATGTGCAGAAAGAGGTAGGGGATCAGACAGAATAAGGAGCCAAAGCTGGTGACACAGTGACTACAGTCTACATGGTGGGCGGGGGATGGACACAGGAGTTAGAGAGGACTCCGCCGCGTTCCTACCAGTACAACGACAAGGAAGTGTCAAGTACCTCAGCCTTCCACAGTTACTTTGCTGCCAGTAAATCACAGAAGCCCTGAAAGCATTGCCTTCAAAACATAAGAATAAAAGACAAACCTCTTACCTTGGGAACTCTTTACCACATGAAAATCCCTAATGGCTTAGCTCAAAAGCCAGAAGTATTTGAGAGGAGTGAGAGCTATCTATTATGCACTGATCTTCCTACCAACCTTGTCAAACTGAAAATTTTCACTGGTATATAAGAAATTCAGTAGAAATACTAGATTTGTTTTTCATAAGTTTCTTTGTATAAGAAAACTACAATTTATAATACAAACTGAATTAGTTTTTTTTCTCAAAAGCATTGATTTCTAGATTTGGGGGGTGAATATATTCCTATAAACGTCATTTAAACTATTCACCAAAATGTACAAAATGATTGAGCTAAAGTAGAATTTAACAAATCGGTATTTAAAGAAGTAAAATGTCTAACTAAGCAGCCCCAAACATGAATATTTATTTATAAATTACCTTCTTGGCAATACTTACTGATATGTCACAGTATTAAAAACAAATACAAGGCGCCTGGGTGGCTCAGTGGGTTAAAGCCTCTGCTTTTGGCTCAGGTCATGATCTCAGGGTCCTGGAATCGAGGCCCGCATTGGGCTCCCTGCTCGGCATGGAGCCTGCTTCCTCCTCTCTCTCTGCCTGCCTCTCTGCCTCCTTGTGATCTCTCTCCCTCTGTGAAATAAATAAATAAAATCTTTTTAAAAAATTAAAAAAAAACAAATACAAAGGTAGAGTATTTTAAAGAATAAAATTAAAAAGGAACTTATAATGATGGAGTATTTTCAGGTCTTTATTCCAGTAGGTGGTCCTGTGCCGACCCCACTTGAGAACTCCTGCCATGGAGAGCACCTCTTCAATTTCTGTCTGTCTGAGCTCCTATCTAATACTAATCCGCTGGAAATATAAAAGCGATAACCTTATTTTAGCTTGCTAAGTACAGATCTATCCGCTGTGGCCCAAGATATCTTTACAAAAAAAATTGTCATAGAAATCCCTTTATAATAGTGATATAATAAAAATCTCTGACTTCTCTCCCTTACATGTTTCCAGGTAAAGTGCTATCAAGCTCTCAAGAGGCCACTTCAGGACTTCCTTGAAGCACAGTTCCTTATCTCTTTGTTCAGAGCACTTATCTTTGGTGCTTTTTTTTTTTTTTTAATAGCTCATTGTGTTCTACTTTCGTGGATTTATTTTGTTTTCCTTCTGTCTCCCACAGTACAAATTTAAACTTCCAAGGGCAGGCACAATGTCTCCTGTGCCTCTCGTTCCCCTATACACAGCGGATGATCCTTAGAGTCATGTTTACTTGGGTCTTCAGAGAAGGAGAATAATTCATGATCTCACTGTGGTCAGAAAAAACAAAATAACTTTAATGGTGTCAAACAAATTGCAGTGGCCTTTATTCAGAATGCATTCTCTCCAAAGGCCGGCTCGCTGCAAATACATGCCGTGGACCAGATGAACAATAAAATCAACAAGGGTTCGTGACACAATGTTCCACAAAAATCTGCCTACCACAGTCCTCGGTGGGGGAGAGAAAAGGCTGCAAGCCTAAAAGGTTTCCAGAAAGAGCAGTGTACCTTCGATACCTGTCACTTCACACATGGGATCCACTTGGCCATCATTTCCTAAATGGAAGGTTACCCCTCAGCTATTCTTATATGAAAACCATGAAGGTCTGAAGAGCTTTCTGATCCCCAAATTGACATTCAGCTTATTCAGAACAAAAAATCAGGACTAAATAGAGAATTATGAAATCCTTGTTGGTCATTTCTCCAATAAAGTAATAGGCTATTTGCGGTAAATGACGAAGCTTCTGGAACAAAAGTATGACACCACAAAGGACCTTGAAATTTGTTTCAACAGAAACACCGTATCTCAGAGCTGCTCAAACCCTTCTTTTATTTCAAACCTTTTGGTTTATCGATGAGGAACCTGAGGATGAACCAGCTTTTCTGAGATTCACAGAAAGCTAATGGAAGAGATAAGATTAGATTCAGGACAGAAAAACACAGAGCCAACACCACCAACTAATTCATTTCACATATGGACCTCGGGTTTTTAAAGTAAATTGCTGTAAAGTTGCTGGGGGGTGCGGAGGTCAGAGGGACTATGTTGATTTTTCAAGTTATTTTATATACTTAGACTCATATTTAAATTTAGTTTTTAATTGCATGAGTATTACATTTGTGGTGGTATGTTACACCACAACAGAATTGCATTAAAAAATTTTCTGACCCAGAGGTAGACACTGTAAACAGTTACACATGTATCAGGAATTTTGCTCTGTTAGCCTAATACACACACATACACACATTTGTATTAATATATATATGTATCTCTTGTTTCAAAATGGGTACATACTAAGCATATCGCCCAGTGATTTGCTTTTTTCACCTAACAATAAATTGTAGGCATCTTCTCATAGCTGAATGCATAGATCTGCCTCATTCTTTTTAATAACAATATCATATTTCGTGGTATGTATGAACTATTATTTATTCCCCCATGGAGAGAAAAGTAGGGCATTTCCAATTAGTTACTCTTAGAGAAAATGTTGCCTTAACTGTGTAAACTCCACTCCTTGTATCATAATGGTATTTCTTCAGGCCAAATATCTAAAGGTAGGATTACTGGGTCTCATACTTGAGACTTAGTTAAACAGGACTTAAAACAGGATTTTTTTTTTCAGGTGGAGATTTTTTCCATGCATTCAAGTAAAACTCTGAAGAATCCGCTACTGCTCGTTTTGATTGCACTCCTGCTGGACTGAGCTCTTGTCTTCTGAGGCCACTTTTAAGATACTTGATCATAACGTTGCTTTTTTTTTCCATTAATTTTGAAAATCACTATAATGCAAGAAAAAATGAGTACATGTCAATGCATATTTATTGCCCAAATACATATTTACTGTATAAGTCTTTGGAGATACTTCCATTTTAAACTGACCCAGTTATGACCTTTGAAATTAAAATATTACATTTGATATACAACAGTTTTGTATCACAGACCGTAAGATGAAAGATTTGGAAAGAATCAAAATTATCATATTTAGTGATTTCAACTGACCTTGCCCCTCCTCACCATCTATTCCTCTCTTGACATTACCCAGGCATCCCAACCACTAAATTTTAAATCTCTCCCATATGCCATGGGTAAGCTATACCAAGACACCAGCAGTGACAAACCAAACCCTGATTCTATTCAAATACACTGCAGAAAAGACTTTGTCTTATTCAATTAATACTTTGCAGAATTTAAAATTGGAGAGAAACTTGAGCATGAGGAAAGGGAAAAAACGAACACACAGAGCTCTCCCTGTCTCCTATCATTCGTTTTTCTCAAGCAGCTGTATGAGAGGGGAGCCATTCACGTCTCCTAAATGGAAACCTGGATTGTTCAGGAAGCCACCACAACTAGCAAGTGATGGATGGGAAATACAATCCCCAGTCTCCTGATTCTAAAATCTATGCTTATTCTATTCCATTCTGGTCTCATCCCCCCACACAGCTGAAAGAAGGGTCCAGTGCGTGTAAGTGACTTTCTGAAGGCCACATAGCTAACTATACTTCTGGCCCCTAATTCACATTCTTCCCACAGCCCTGCTGGGTTTAGTGAGCTTTTTAACTGGCATTAAATCTGACTAACTCTGAATATTAAAAATGGATCTCTATCTCTTCACACTGCTCCAGAGAGACTGGGTTTCTGTTCATCTTGAGGGGCTGGGCTTCCCATGTGGGTGTGAGCAAATTCAGTCTACTTCCTTCTTTCTCTCCACTGGCAGAGCACAGACAAGAATGGTATTTGGCATGCTTCTTACTATTTTTACGGCAAAATTGAAAATCTGGCAACATCTAATACCAATCTTAAATCCACACAGGGATAAAGAGAAAAGACACAGCAAAGAGCCATGGAATGTCTTCCATTGTCCAGATACACCAAGGAGCTGGAATTGTATTTTAACGATCAAGATGGAAATATGGCTCTCATTTCCAGTGATGAGGAGAGGGATCCCACCAGCAGCCTCTTGGACGAGCATTGTGAACCCCACTGTTATTGAAAATATTCTCAAACTCTTGGCAATGAAGGCAGTGACCAATATATTCTGGAACTTTCTAAAGGGGCTTTCTCACTGAAAGTTCACGTTTCACAAAGATTTTGTAAATAACGGCCAAATGAATGGGATCTTCTTGGAGGTTCTCCTCAGCTTGATTTTATTTCCCCTTAGCTACGAGATTTGATTTCCAGCACTTTCTATGTTAGATATTCACCCTGCATAGTTTCTTTCTTTATGTGGAATTCATGGACTATGAGAAGGCTCTATTTTATTTACACTGTTCATCAAAATGCACAAAACTAAGTGGTTTTAAGTAGAATTGACTATACACACTTAGAGGAACTAAATTACTAGCTCTCTCCCTCCAGTTAAAGGCATCGCTTTGAAAATTGTGTATTACTTTCGCAGTACACTGCAGAGGATAATATATCCAAGGAGGTCAAATAAAAAGTAATACATTTTTCATGGTCTTTTGAAGTTTTTCTTCTACAAATATTTTCTAGAACTCTTCCATGTGACAAAATCTGTTGTGAGTTTTCTACTTCAACAAAAAGAGCTATTTATCTGATTTTTTAAAAAGCAAAGCAAAACCCAATGTGAGAATAAATAAGTCAGGCTGTGTACCTGGTAACGTTTTTTATTAGAGCTTTTGGAAGAATTATTCAGAGAACTTTGGCTTTCAGGACTCTCTTCTCATTGTCTTTCTTCCCACATGGAACAAGCTGAAAGATTCTCATGGAAGAGCGACTAGGGCCAATTTTCTGAGTAAAAACAACAACAACATCAATATTTCAGGCTCTGCAAAAACACGGCATTCCCTTGTCTTGAAAAGATTTTTAGAAATCATTGCATTTTAATGAATTCAAAATAACATGAGAAGTTTGGGGGCTGCTTAGCTTCTGAATGTGCAGAGATAAATCAGACTCTTCATAACTTATATCTGAGTAAAATGGATCTGATACCGCCCCTCTGTAGATCCACAGCAGGATGAGGCACAAGGTAACTGGCGATCTTTTCATCACAGTCCTGGTGGACTCCTGGTTCCAAATAGTTTCAGCTGTCATAGTTGCTTAGAGTTTACTGAGCTGTTTTTAGTTACTCATTCAAATATTCATAAGAAGCGAGGACTGCAGTTTGCTGTCTGGTAACAACTTCATTTTCGGCTCACACTAAGCTTGTCCTTGTGGATTGCTTCTTGCGACTCACATTGGGCTTTGTGCAGTCACATGGCCTTTCAAGGATAATGGAATTTCCTTGGAGTAGGCAAAAGGAACGTGTTCCATCTTTTATCTTTGCCCGGCTGGATGATGAAAATAATTGCAGAAGACAGTTATGGATTATCAAAGAGACAAGTGAAATCATCAAACCTATATCAAGCACTGCTTTGTGCTACCCAAGAAGGCAGGTCCTTTAATTATTTACCTTTTGAGACTCTGAACACCTCAGGAAATCCTGAAATGGCAGCATATTAGTGCAGATATTTACTCAACAATATTGTTCTTGAATACAGTAATGAAAATTTGTGTAATCTCATGATACACTCTTGGAAGAAACCAAAGGATTTTACCATTTCTTAGTAGAGGAGAAAACACCTTCATTATGTATGATCTGTCTATTATTTAATGAAAACTCTGGTTAAATAAACCTTTCAAGTAGGCAAATTCTACTGCTTAGTTTAGAAGCATGAATTACTGCAAATAAGCAACAGTGTAATATCCAAAGTGCAATTATTTAATTAAGCTATGACATCAGCTGTATCCTCTATGTTACTGCAAAAAAAAAAAAAAGGAAGAAGAAGACTTGTCAGTCAAGATACATTTCTAAAATAACTTTATGCTTTGACATTAAAATTCTGAATTATGCTGGCTATAATATACACTATATTTAGAGAAACGGATAAAAATTTTTTACCATTTTATTCTTCACATTAAGTCATGCTCATTTTACAAAAAGAAATCTATGCCTTTTTCTTCCATTGACTTTGTTAGCTTTTTTTTTTTTTAAGACTGCCTTACATTTGTACAGTTCTTCTCAACATGAATACATACTATGGTATTCCTGAGACCATGTGTATATACCATGTGTATATTCTAAAGAACACCAAGCAGGTAGATTTTGTATCACCTCATTTAGACTGGGGGGGGGCGAAGCAGGGGGAGTAACCACATCTGAGGCAAAGCAAGAGGAATTTCAATCTTGTAAGACACTGCCAGATAAAAACCTGGAAAAGATCATTAATCTCATTTGTTTTCATTATAGCAACACTTGTTATCACAACTTCAGTTAAGGAAGTGCCAACATTTATACCAGCGATTTTATGTCGGCAAAATTAGTTCTAAAACTTGAAGCTCCTGGTACTATAAACTCTCCGTTCTTGCCAAGGTCTTTACATGTTGTAATGGAAAGGGGTACATGTTATGCCTGCTTGACAGAATAAACCATTACTTGAATAATGCTTGGTGGGAACTGTAATATAACATTCATTCCTAAATGATGTACTAATACTTTCATGTATCTGATATAATATTTTATCCTTTAGAGGCAGATTTTGTCCCAGACACATTTCTTCCATCTTTATAAGGGGAAAGTGTGAGAAAATAGAAATATTCACCCATTTCTGTTAAGCTTTTTAGCAGCTTCATGAATGAAATCTCTTTCCATGATGGAGATCTCAAATACAAGAGAATTGTTTAGAAGTCCCTGTTAGGTGGGATGAGACAATGAAAATTAAGCCTCTATTAAGACAACCAACTCTAGTGATGTTAGAGAATCTAATACCCACAGCCTATAGTCCATGTAGTAAATGCTGGTCTTCATGGAACATAGATAAGATATTTGAACCAATATTTCTAATATTCAGTGTTCGATATTGGACTTCTTCAATTATTCAACAAGACAATGTTTTAGAAGTGTCTTCCTTACTAAATACAAAAATTTATTTCAAGCTACAGAAGAAAATCAGTTGTTAGATTTAGTGGGGTTTTACTTCTTTAAAAAATATATGTAGTATGGCTGCACCATTTATACCATTAAAGGCAATCCTTTGAGGACTGAGGTAGCTTAAGGATGAATCCAGAAAGCCCATCAGTATAAGGGTAGTGAAATAACTTCCAGCAAGGAGGTCTCCATGCCAAGTTGTTCATTGAATGCCAGATGATGGCACTCTTCATAACTACAACTATTTACTGAGGGCTTTGCCTGTGTCAAGCACTTTACAACTACTATCTTATTTAATATTCACATTAACCTAGTGAGGTAAGACTATCTCCATTTTATAAGTGAGGAGACTGAGGTTTGGAGATATTACGTCAAGTGGCCAAGGTCACACCACTAGCAAGTGGCAGAGTAAAAATTTAAACTCAGTTTACCTACATCCAATCTCCATGCTCCTTCACTATGCATCACGCTCCTGATTAGAGGTAACTGAATTAATAATTAATGGGCACTATCCTGTCCCCTGGGGTGTGTAGAGACAACTATTTCAGCAATGTGACACTTGTCGAAGGGAACCTCTATATAAATGTCATCCAAGTAAAAGTAAATTTTAAGAGAAAACCCTAGGAGACAAGCTGGATTTGACTCCAGCTGCTATAGCCAATGGGGACTTCAAAGAGTCTGAAGATGGAAGCAAACCTAGAAGAAAAGTTGTCTGAGCAAAAAGCACCGAAATAAGATAATCTCATAAAACACCCTACCACTTAGTAGCAGAAGGCAGTTTTCAAGCATTCATTTTAATGGGGAGGTTGGTAGACCCTGTATGTGTTAGAAGAAACTATTCAATAATGGGTAGGGCCAAGAGCATTAGCACAAAATAAATACAGTTGATAGATCTTGACAGGTTCAAGACCCTTGCTTTGCACACCAGGGAATGAAAACTCTTAGCTATCAGTACATGACTAATGGGAGAGGGTAACAGCCAGTCCATCAGAGATTGACAGGGATCCACGCGGAGTCACTACAGTGGAGCAAAAGATGCTGCAAAGTCAGATATAGAGGGAAGGGGATTCATGGCAGGAACACATGTGAAATATAGCCATTGTCATTCTTGGCTAAGAGGTCAACCAATCCAGTCCAATGAGAAGGAACTGGAGTAAGTGCCAAAACTCCATTATAATTGATCCATAACAGCATTTGAAGTTCATGCACCTGTGTATATTTAAGCACAAATCATTTCCAAAACTTTATATGGCTTACTTTATTCTGTTTAAATTTTAGTCTTCATAAAATCACAAGTTAAATAACACTATAAGTAAAAGTTAAACAACAATACTGAATTAAATATCCCCAAATTACAGTTGAAGTCATCGTCCTGACACCCAATAGGGCTAGACTACATATAATAACAGCTAACCCTTTGTTAAATGCCCACTGAGTTTGAGCAATTCTAGTCTTTAAAGTAATACTACAAATAAATGTTAACATACCTCTTTATGTAGAGGAGGAAGAGAAATTAAGGGACGCTCTCAAGATCTTCCAGTTACTGTTTTTAGAGCCAAGATTTGGACCCAAGATAGTCCAGCTTCAAATTCTCTGCCATTGCCATTGTTACAAGTTGCATGCACCCCAAAGTTAAGAATCAGCTCCTGGGGAATGGACCTGAGCATTGTCCGTTATTGGGTGTGTTTAATCCTCCTCTTGCTTAAGGAACAAACCTAAAATCTTACCACAAAATGTTTCAATGTCCCATAATTTACATAAGACCTGGAATCAACAAAAAAGTAAAATGAATGCCCAATAAACTTTAGAAGAAGAGCACGTTTAATGATACCTAGTGGTAAAATGAGTGATTAGATTAGTAACTCTTTTGTAGAATAATCAATCAAATATGACGCTTGGCTTCTAACAAAATGTCCATCATTTCTCATCAATTTTGAAATGAACATTTTTCACATTTTACATCTATCATGGAGTGCATCTTACAAATGCTGTCAGCTGGGTGGAAGGCAAAGCAGTGATCGTTACCTGTGCAGGCTTAAAGTCAGTTGTTATTCCTAGTGGCCCGACTGGACAATCATTACTCCTTAATGTTTCAGTCAACAAACCATGTAAGGTCCTTTTGAAGAAGTAATGTAAGTTCTGGTTTTTATCTGAAAATATTCTGTAGATACCCTAAAGTACAACTAAGAAAACACAGGCATCAAAACTTCCAAATAAGGAACAACTACTTCAAAGAAAATGCCTGGGACAATATTGGAGCACTGTTTCAAGTAATGCTGCGTCATTGACGTGCCAGATGGTGGTGAGTGAAAAAAATCACAGACCCCAAATCAAACAAGGGCACAAGAGCTTTTCCTCTTACAACCATCATATTTTTTTATATTAATCCCTACACCCAGTAAGGGGCTCGAACTTGCAACCTTGAGATGAAGAGTCAGATGTTCTACGACTGGGCCAGCCAGGCACCCCTGCACTGAAGAGACTAATAGCAGAAATGAAGTTTTAACAGATTCCTGGTTAGGAACTGCATTAAAATCCTAACTTCTCATCCAGTCCAGCAAGAATTGTGTGAATATTCTGATCACTACAACCCAGCTCACCTGGTTCCAGCTCTGACCAAGTTTCTCTTATACGGGTTAGGAGAGGTATTTCCTATTGAAAATTTCTATAGTGCTACCAAAATGGTAAGGAGAGCTGCTTTGAGAGAACTGTGTCTAGGTTTGTTAAGCAAGTCACATAGGTAGTGATAGGAGACAGACGAGATGAAGAAATGGCAGGCAAACAATACAACATGCCTTTCTAGAGAATTACAAACCATGGAGAACTAGTGTCCCTCCACCAGGCTCTGGAGCTTGATTTTCCCTAAGAGCTAGAATGAAGACCCTTCCCCATGAGATCTTTTGCCCTCTTGAAGGGACCGAGAGATCAGAAGCACCTGAGAACTCTGTCTCTCTCCCTGGTTCTCTCTCTTTCTCCATAGAATGCTGGCAAGAACACAATCAGAACCAACAGCTGCAAGGGACAGAGCTTATTTTTGCCAAGAATGTGTTGCAGCCCCATGTGCATCCTTGGACAGAGGCAGGAGACAGTTGGGTTCAGAGAACAATAGATTCACCACAGCTACAATGCTTTTAATTCTCCTGTTTTTTTCTTTTGTTTTATTTTGTTTCCAAAAAATGAAGAAAAGGAAAAAGAGTCACACCCACCAGCAATTCTGAGCCAACAGTGTCAGGATGTGAACAAGTTTAGGGATGTCTTAGCCACTTCTACTTTATTTTCCTTTGGATGTGTACAGAAGACTGCAATATTTAAAAAAATACATTTCTAGTTAAGCCTCAAAGAAATCTTGCACATGTATAAAATAAACTCATAACTAATAAGCTTTTCTC
This sequence comes from Ailurus styani, assembly GCA_002007465.1. NCBI lineage: Eukaryota > Metazoa > Chordata > Mammalia > Carnivora > Ailuridae > Ailurus > Ailurus styani. Next base: position 127,786 of record LNAC01000403.1, on the reverse strand, counting down.
TGTTGTGTGTACATGTGTATGTGTTTGTTAGATAAGATAATGATACAATTTTCAACTGACAGTGTCTCAGGCTTTATAAAACTGTGAATTTTCCAATGTTTAAAAAAGTATTTAAGTTGTATTTTCATTTCTTTGTGTGTAGCTATATTTTCTCCAAGTATCGTTTCAGAAATGCCTAAATCCTAAAAGAGAATACCTCAATAAATAATAGTTTCAGGGGCACCTGGGTGGTTCAGTTGGTTAAGCATCTGCCTTTGGCTCAGGTCATGATCTCAAGGTCCTGGGATTGAGTCCCATGTTGGGCTCTCTGCTCAGTGGGAAGCCTGCTTCTCCCTCTCCATCTGACTTTCCCCTTTGTGCTCAATCTCTCTTTCTCTCTCCCTCTCTGTTAAATAGATAAATAAATAAAATCTTTTTTTAAAAATAAATAAATAATAGTTTTATAAGAATTCTATAAGGGAGACATTAGCCTCACTTTGCGATTTTTATTTTTATTTTTTTATTGATAGGGTGCAAGCAGGGGGTGGGGAAGGGCAGAGAGAGAGAGAGAGAGAGAGCGAAAGAGAGAGAGAGAGAGAGAGAGAGAGAGAGAGAGAGAGAGAGAGAGAGAATCGCAAGATTCTCCCAAGAGAATCTCCAAGCTGGGTGAGGGGCTCAATCTCATGACCTGAGCTGAAATCAAAAGTCAGGCGCTTAACCAAATGAGCCATCCAGGCACCCCTAGAAGATTTTTAATCCTATGTTTAAAAGAAAATATTTCATGTAGGCCTGAATAGGGTTATCAAAAACCATAGGTTCATTATATCTCACATTACATAGTATTTATAGAATACCATCATATACTAAATGCTACATAGAACATCAAGAAGATCTTTCTTTCCAAAAATCTTACTTTCCAACTATGTCCACAGGATGGATGTATCACTGTGGATTTGCCTTATCACATAACCCATAAGAACATGAAGAATTGGAACAGCTATGTAGTATATACAAGTATATGAAGTGTTTCTGCCCAAATGTTGTAGACAAAGTGTTTTTAGGAGATTGGAAACCATAGTTTTAAATTCTAAAATTTGAAATAAACAAATTTGGGAGTGGGGAAATTTTCCTTGTCTGCAGGACAAAGGAAAATTCAGTGTCTCAAATTAGGTGTACAAAATTAGGTGGGGACACAATTAATGGGTGGGTGTTCCCAACCTTGCCGTATGTTCCTTCTACCCCCACACAAACACATTTTATCTTTGCCACTCAGTTGTGTCTCTCCATTCCCCATCCCACACAGGAATTTATTTTTTACCAACCTATTCTAGGCTTTTATGATGCCTAGTAGGTCAAATAGTTAGAGCAAGACAAAGAGTCAGACTGGTCTGAGGAAAGGAAGATGGAGAGGAGGGCGGAAGGTCTCGCTGAGGAGGCTAGGGATGAAGGTCAAGGGTAGGTCTGAGGAAAAGTGTCTTCAGAGCAGCCATGGAGTGAGAATTTGGAAAATGAGAGAAAAGGTATTTTTTAATAGCTAGATTTTTAACATTAAAAAAATGGTTAAAAAAATTAAAAACACAAAAAATTGAAACATTACATAGAGTGTATAATAAAAAGAAAGTGATACAATTGTCTTGGTTTGGGGCTGGCCCTCTCTTTTTCAATTGTTGTTTCCATAACATTCCACTTAGCATAAAAAAGAAGGATGGCATGAAAATAAGAGGAAAGGGGGCCAAAGGACGCGAGGTAATGTCTGTTCCAGGCACCTGCAGAGCATATGTGACACAGGTTCGCTTGGATTACAAACAAAAAGCGACAGACACTTCCCCTTTCCTTTCCTTGAGTTGCTACTTAAAATCCAGCAAAATTATCAAGTAGAAACCTTCTTAAAAAGGTAAGTAAAAAAAAAAAAAAGGTAAATGAACAACTAAATCAAGTCATCCTGTTCTGGCTGGTGGCTAGGTGGGCCATGGCTGGGGCAACTGGTGGGAAGGGAGTACTTACTTATAATTGTGAGGAAATAGGGAAAAGAACAATAAATTTGACTTTCTAAACTATAACATAATTAAAAATAGGAGAGGAATGAATAAATCCTGGATTTTACTGAAGAATAGCATTCATTATTTTGAAAAGAGACAGTTTCTGCAGGAACATATAGGACATATTACATGCAAAAGCATCAAAAAAGTTCTAGTTTCATATTGTTGCAAATCTGCCAACTTAGCTACAAGCCAAATGGGTGCTGAAACTGGCTTTCCTTTAGGCCATTTATTGTTGACGTTGAGCATCAGATGGACAGGGAGCAATCTCAGGTTGCATATCAAAAAGAGAATGATCACCCCATGAAGAGTTACAGATCTAATTCCATTCTTCAAAGTAGGCACTCCATAATCAAGAAAGAAAGAGAAAAAGATTTACAACACATGTTAAAAATATAAAAATGAATGGGAAAAAAATGGTTAAGAGATTAATTTTCAACTTTTACCAAAACTCTAGAGAATCTTAGAAAATGACTTGGAGATGTGTCCAATTACCAGAGTACATATTTGCTTTAATTCAGCTCTCTTCCCCAGAAGTATTAAGATGACAGGAGACGCAAAGTAAAAATCAAACTCAGATTTTTACCCATTTTAAGAAGATTAAAATAGAATTTGTTTGGGGGGACAAATTTTCCTGTGCATGCATATGTTCAAATATATATGTATTGCGTTTGTGTATGTGTGGATACATACATGCATAAATACATTGTATGTACTTGTGTGTTTTCCCATGTAGATAAATTGTGCCTATCCTCTTTGGATCCTAACAATTTAAAGGTAATGTATCAATCAATCTGTTGAATCCTAACAAATTTAAGACTAATCTACTCCACACACTCTGGTTTTAGTACTTCTGGGAATCCAACCATAATTTCGGATTAGACCTAATTTTACAAAAATGCAGTTGCTCTTTTCCATAGGCTCTGGTCTCTGATGATAAAATACAAAAAAATCAATGCATTGTTTCATATCGCTTCCTTGCAAAATTATATTTCAGTTACAGTAATAGAAAAGCTTCTTTTTATACTGGCATCAACTCCAGTTTTCAAAAGCAAATACATAAAAAACATGTTTCAAGAATGAAAAGATGATATAAGCTAAAATAAATAAGTCCTTCCTAGGACATAAGTAATAATTGCACTGTAAGTTATATAAGCCTCGGTGACAGTGCTCTGGCAAAGGCATCCATTTATCAGTCGAAGCAAGTAATTCCATGTTCTGTGGATGGCAGAATGAGACCAGCTTTGACTGATTTATGAAGTGATTTTTTTCGTTCTACTGAATGATTGAGACAAAAGACCTGCAGAAATGGTGGTTCATCTTTTCTGTTCAAGTGCCAATTCTTTTTATTACTTTTGTTTTGTTTCCAGCGCAGACATTGTTGCCTCATTCACCATCTGCTAATGTTAAATAAGAAATGTTTAACTCTGGGCTAGTCACAATGAATTGCCCCGAGAAAGTAATTTAATAGTTACTATCCTTCTTACATGCTGCTTTGAATGTCAGGAAAAGGAAAAGTTTCTGGCCTGGGAGCCAGCAGGGAGCACGTCTTGATTCATCTTTGTATATTCTTGTTTAAGTCTAGCCCGGTCCCTGGGACCTAGGAGGTGCTCAAAAGAAATTGCAGCATCCAGTCAAAACAGCTTCGAAACCTGCTAGAGAGGCAGAAAAGTGTGATGGGAACAGCACAGAGCCAGAGTCTCTTAATCCTGACCGCCACTTACAGGCTGAAGAGACTAGGGGGGAACTTTGCAACCTCTTTGAGACTCAGTTTGCTTATCTTCTAAATGGTAATACCCATCTCTACCTTACAGGGTTGAAATGGGATTAAAAATGACAGTGAATATAAATCACCAGTTACCAAAATCGGGAGGAGGGACCAGCCTATCTTGAAACAGTTTTAGGCTAGGGAGAAAATGGTCTAGAAAAATGACAGTCTGTCTTTTCCTTGCCCCTCAACCTCAGCTTTTATATACGCAAATGGATCCCAAGGATGGCTTTTTTCTTCCCCCAAAGATTTTACTTACTTATTTTTGAGAGAGAGAGAGAGAGAGAGAGAGCGCACACGCGCACAGGTTGGGGTGAGGGGCAGAGGAAGAAGCAGACTCCCCACTGAGCAAGAAGCCCGACGTGGGCCTCGATTCCAGGATCCCTGGCTCATGGCCTGAGCCAAAGGCGGCCGGTTAACTGACCGAGCCACCCAGATGCCCCCAAGGGTTACCTTAAAGCAATCTGTATGTACAAGCATGAGCACGAGTGCATGCGTACACACACACAGTACATGCGCACAAACACACACATGCACACGCGTGCAATCTCAAAAGGCAGCCTGAACCCAGGAAATGAAGAGTAGCTGAAGACAAGGTCGATCTATCCATTTGCCCTGGCAATAAATACAAGCTGCCAGCTGATTTCCATGTTTGTATCCACAGTTCTTTGTGCTCACTTCTCCTCACCTCCCACCTCTGCATCAGCCGGGAGAATCCCTTCATCCTGTCTCCCAGCTACTGCCCAACTCGCTGCCGAACAAACTGTCATCGCAGTCATACAATGAGTCCTTAGAATTCCAAGGCTCGGGACATCAGTCCTGATCCCGTAAGTGCTCAGAGCCCAGCACCAGAGCCCCTGGGGATGTTAGTACATCAAGGGCACACACAGCTTCTGATGAAAGCACACTGTACCTGTTTTACCAGAGGATTTGGGCTGATGAGCATTATTTTTATGTGGGAACAAATACAGACAAATTATGGAGTAGAATAAAATATTCTTATGAGTTTTTAAGACAAAAGAGTGGATGTTAAAACAATTCAAGCAAGCTGGGATTGGGCAGAACACGAGACTAGGTCCTAAACGCTCCATTTCCCAACCGTGAGTACACTTCCTCTCTGTCGGAACTTCGGAACAATTGGTGGACAGTGACTGAGAAGCACTACCTGATGCATTTCCTCATATATAGCTTTAGATGTTTCACAAGAAAGTGGGTGTTCTTAGGAGAAAGCTGTGTCCCCGAAGGTAGAATTCCATTGTGCCAAATACCACAGGAAGGTCTAAAGTACTATTTCACCATCTTGCTCTATTTTCAGTTGCTGATCTGTAACGTATATTAAGAATGTTAATTTTTTAAAAGATTTATTAATTTGAGAGAGAGAGTGGGAGCGTAAGTATGTGGGGGGGGGCGGGAATGGCAGAGGGAGAGGGAGAAAGAGCCTCCCAAGCAGCGGCCACGCTGACCTGGGAGCCTGATATGGGACTCGATCTCACAACCCTGAGATCGTGACCCCAAGCTAAAATCAAGAGTCAAATGCCCAACTGACTGAGTCACCCAGATGTCCCATGAAGAATGTTAATTTTAGGGGTACCTACATGACTCAGTCTGCTAAGTGTCTCCTTCAGCTCAGGTCATGATCCCGGAGTCCTGGGATCGAGCCCCATGGGCTCCCTGCTGAGCAGGGAGCCTTGCTTCTCCCTCTGCCCCTCACCCTGCTCGTGCTCTCTCTCACTGTCTCTCTCAAATAAATGAATAAATAAAATCTTTAAAAGAAAAAGAATGTTAATTTTAAAGCAACTAGAAAATCTGTCAGGTGAAAAATATCATGTATTAGCCACAAATGCAGTTGGTAGAAATTGTGGAATGAAAATCCCGTTTGGCCCAATTTTATGCATTGGTACAACTATATATATACACACACACATATATGTATACACACATTATATATACACATATACATATATATGTATGTATAAAGATTTATATATTTATTTAAGAGGTGGGGGAGGGGCAGAGGGAGACAGAGAGAAACTGAAGCAGAGTCCCTGCTGGGCACAGAACCCCATACGGAACTCAGTCTCACAACCCTCAGATCAGGACCTGAGCTGAAACCAAGAGTCAGATGCTTAATCAACTCCACCACCCAGGCACCCCAACAATATATATTTTTTATCAAATAGTATTTAACAAGTATTCATGTAGCGAACATTATTGAGAAACTACTATGGGCAAATTATTTTGCGTCATACAAAGAAGAGTAAAATATGGGTTTTTCTTTTAAGAAATCCACAATCCAAATAGATACTATGGGCAAATTATTTTGTGTCATACAAAGAAGAGTAAAATATGGGTTTTTCTTTTAAGAAATCCACGATCCAATAGAAATATAATGTAAGCTACATGTATAATTTTAAATTTTCTAGGAGACATATATTAATAAAAGGAAAAAGCAAATAGAGGAAACTAATTTTAATAATTTAAAATTAAATTAAGTAATATTTTTATTTTACCCAGTACGTCGAAAATATCTCTGTTTCAACATTTCATTGAAAGTGTTCATTGAACATGTATTTAAAACATTTATTTTAAACATACAAATATTTTGCATTCTTTTTTCATTTGAAGACTTAGAAATTTGGCATTTTCCACTTTTCATCCCTTTCACTTTGGACTAGCCACATTGCCAGTGATCGATAAACACGTGTGACTAATGGCTACTATATTAGGCAACACAGACCTGAATCACTTATAAATATTTATTATGCATATAATTAAAAAGTTACAGGTGCTCTACTAGTTCCTGAATGTGTAACGGTGGATGAGATATTATCCCTGCCCTCAGAGAGCACATTCTAGTGAAGATGGCAAAGAATAAGAAAAAGGTGATTACCAGTGGTGAGTTTCCCCATGAAAGAACCCAACGAGAGACTGAAGTAGAAACTAGGAAGTAAGAATGGGAAGGAGAGTTGGGATAAGTGAGCAGTAAGGAGTTCTGCTGTAGGCAGTTGTTGGAGGAAGGCGTCCCTGTGAAGATGGCATTTGAAGCAGAGACCTTGTGTCTGTTTCCTACTGCTGCTGTAAGAAATAACCGCAAACTGGGGCTGCCTGGGCGGCTCCGTCAGTTAAGCGACTGACTCCTGATTTCAGTTCAGGTCGTGATCTTAGGGTCATGAGATTGAGCCCCACAGCTTGAGATTCTCTCGTCCTTTCCCTCTGCTCCTCCCATTTGTGCATGCGCTCTCTCTCTCTCTAAAATAAATCTAGGAGGGAAGGAAGGAAGGAAGGAAGGAAGGAAGGAAGGAAGGAAGGAAGGAAGGAAGGAAGGAAGGAGGGAGGGAGGGAAAGAAGGAAGGAAGGAAGGAAAGAGGGAACGGAGGGAGAGAGGAAGGAAGGAAGGAAGGAAAGAAGGAAGGAAGGAAGGAAGGAAGGATCACAAACTTAGAGGCTGAACACAACACAAAGTCATTGCATTACAGTTGGGAGCTCAGAAGTCTGAAATGAGTCTTTTGTGTGGGGCTAAAACAACATGACAGCAGGGCTGTGTTCCTTCTGGAGGCTTGGGGCAAAATCCACTCTTTGCCTCTGCCAGCTTCCAGAGGCTGCCTACATTCCTGGGCTGTGGCATCTTTATCTTTAAGGCCACCATATCACCTTCTGCCCTTACATTTCCTTCCCTGACTCTGACCCTCCTCCCTCCTTCTTTCACTTATTACTACACTGATTACATTGGACCCACCCAGATAATCCAGGTTAACTGTCCCATCTCAATCATCTTCACTTCATCACATCTGCAAAGTTCCTTTTGCCACACAAGGTAACGAAGTCACAGTTTATGGGGATTAGGATGTGGACATCTTTGGGAGGAAAATGGATCTAGGTAGACTAGAGTGGCAGTGGGAAGACCAGTAGAGGAATAACATCACCCTGATTAAGACAGTGACCGTAGGTATGGACATAAGTAGCTCAGGCGATTGTGCTGGTCATAAGGTTATATATTTATCAAAACTTATTGAAATGTGCACTTTAAATCATGTATTTTTTGCATGTGAGTTATTCAATATTATAACATTACGAAATTAATTTTTCCCTTTTTACAAGAAGGGGAGATGCCTTCTGGCTTTGTGGGTTTGAAGACCTACTTGTCGAGCCTGATTTTCCATGGTAGATTATACAAAACATGGTGATGGTGTTCATCTCATGACATCCACCCATCTGATCTATAGCTATGCCACTTGTCATCCAATTTGATCACAGAGCCAGAATTCTTGTAGGCCCGTCTCTATTCATTCATTCATTTTAAAAAGAGCCACTCTAACACCTTCTATGTGTTCCGTACTATAAAGGCACTAGGGAGCCAATGGTTTGCAAAACCAGACAAAATTCCTGTGTTACTTAATGCATTCTACAGTCTAGTGGGGAAGATAGGCTTTGATCAAATATTCAGTCATAGACAAACAAAATTATGTTATAAGTGCTACAAATATGATCCTATCAGAAAAGTTCAATAAGAACAAATTGTAAAGTATTAGGGGGTCATGGGCATTTCCCCTGTAAAAGTAAATGGTGGTTCTAAGAAGGACAAGTAGAATCCAACCAGATGATGAAAGTGAAGAAAGAAAAACCTTAGAATCAAAGGGAATGGTATATGCAAAGGCCCTGGGGCAAGTCAGGAAAAAAGCTTGCTCTGTGAACTAAAAGAAGGCTACTGTGGCTAGAACACAGAAAATCATGTTCAGAAACAATCCTGTCATTCCTTAGGCTGCTATCCTGACCAAAAATAAGTATGGTCCTGTTTCTATATGAAAACTTATAACAATAATATTGGTCAGCATTAGTTGAGCACTTACTATGCATTAGTCACTATTCTAAATATTTTATATGTACTAACTCTTTGACTTTTCATCACAATCCTATTAAGGAGATATTTCTATCATCCTCCTTTTATTGACAAGCAAAGTGAAACACAGAGATAAGTGGCTTGCCCAAGTGATAAAGCCAAAATTTGAAATAAGCATCCTTAGCCCTCTGTTCCCCCACCATTATACCCATACTTAATGCACTGAAGGTAACCTGTCTCCATTTTGATCTCCACAGTCGGTTGTTTGTGGACCCTCTAGAACACCTTTTCCAGGGAAAAGGTTGGTGACTCAGAACTATCACTAACCATCACCAGTAGATTCACCAGTTCTTAGTGCCCAGTGACAGATGAGAATACCTTATCACCACCTGTTGGAAGGAGGTCTGAAGGACGAATGGATTGGGGTAAGGTTTCATTCAGCCCGGTAAGAGTGCGTGCTCACAGTAAAACTATAGTTAGAGGCAGATCTCCAGCATGTGGGCCTGTCTCTATGAGAACTATGACTCTTATAGTCATTACAATTGCTGAGAAAAAGAAGACCTACAAGGCAAGAATAATGTAGTAGAAAAACCACCCCACCTGGGGCAGGCAGGAGACCCTGCTCCTTGTTTTAGCTCTGCCATCGACCTCAGACAAACACATCCCAGACGTTGTTTTTCTCACCTATCAAAGGAGAGTGCTGGATCATGGGTCTCTTCAGGCTCTCACTTCAGAAGTTTAGCTTCATTTCTCAGCTGAAGTTCTCAGCTTCAGAAGTTAGTGAGATACCAGAAAGTCAAATGGGGCTCATCTATGACTTTTCTGAAAAAGTAGAATCATAGGCAATAAATAACCCCAAACAACAGATAAGCCAGGCTGTCCATGCTATAAGAACCCAGGACATAAAGATTCCATAAGTAAGTAAATTCTAACAAAGAAGAGAGATTCTTCAACCCTTACAAAACATGAACATTTTTATAAGATGATCTGAAATTGCACTAAAATATAATCGTGACAGAGATACAGACATCCACCCTTCCCAGTGCCCCAGATACCCTCAAACTTTGCATTAGCTAAAATCCATTTATTTCCTTCTCCCCCTACCTGAACTTACTAATTGTACACAGAAGAGGGAGACTAAACATTTGTTTCAAGGATGCACGTTTTAAAAATAATGAATAGTATTATAAGCTTCCTTTGTGTTTCCATTGTAATAAAATCTGTTGTTTTATCAGTCTCATTAGAGCAGGTTTTGACCCAGACTGGGAAAACTACTCAAATGTGCAAGCTCATCTGTGAAGTGAGAGGACTCAGGGGGACAATTGCCCCTGTCTCTTCCCCCATGGAATATTATATGATTCTCCATGGAAATGATCATAAGAGGTCAGCAGCATTGTTGTTTTACACAAAGGGTAGGACTTCATTGGCAGGCTGGATGCTTGGAAATAGGATGTGCCTAAATATCTCAGTGCTACAGAAAAATCTCATGGTTAATGATGTGTTTTTCTAATCATGATATAATTTTAAGAACTTACAGGTCTCACAGTTTGTTTCCCTGTCAAAGGACAGAACCTAGAAAAGATGCTATTAACGAGCTTTTCTGTTATTCACAGAAAAAAAATTACAAATTACTGAAAGCCAAGACATTGTAGAAATTACGTCCCAACTAGGATTTCAACAAGTTATATTTCAGGGTTGTGAAATGAAAGTACCAGAATTTTGACTATGCTTAGATTATGATTATGTTTTTAATTTGGGACCATATGTGGCTCTTATTTTTAAAATATGTTCATCCAAAAATTAAGGGCTTTAAAAAATTCTCCTTTTTTTTCTATGCGATAGTGGATTTATTTATTTTTTTAATTCTTATTGAGTACTAGATTCCAAGATCAGACTCTGTATATTCCATATTCCTCACAGTTGTCAAGGTGTCAGATCATTTTGCCAAAGGTTTCCCTCATTTTCTTTATGCATGCTTACCCGCTATGTCTTTTTTTTTTTTAATTTATTTTTTTACTTTATTTTTTCAGTGACCCATTTTTATCTACTATTTCCACAATACAGGCCATGAGTAATTGAATCAATAAATTAAGTGAATAAATTGAACACTCAATTCATATATTTCTAGCAGAATGCAACAACCTTTCAAGCCAGACAATTCTATTGATTTTTCTTCAGTCTTGTTTATTCCATATTATTACATAAAGTGAACAGCAAACCAAGCAATTATTATCTCCTGTTTTTGACAAAAACCAGCATGCATTGGGAAGAATGTGTTAAGAAATTAAAAGCAGAGTAATACTTTTATCATCTTGGCAAAATATTTACAAATGATATTTTAATAATCACTCAGGAGGGAGATTTGAGGTTTTTTCCTAATTTACTGAATTCCTTTTTTCTTAGTTTCCACTGGGAAATCTATGAGCTGAAGACAGCCCTGAGACGGCATTAAGGCCCCAGACATGCATTCACATGACTCTAGAAAAGTGTCTGAAGGAAGGAAACTGGATTTCCTTCCCTTGGCACTCATGCAGGTGAGATAACCAGGCGCTACTGAATGGGGTCATCAGCCATCCATTTGGTTATGATTCCACTCCTTCACCAACAACCCAGGCATTGACCTCATTATACATACTACGACCTGATCAGTGCTTCCAAAGACCCCAAAACCACCCAAGAAATTCTGTTCTTCCAATAAGGGCTAACTTATACTTCCTGTCTGGATTGTCTGAAAATTTATATGCCTGCATTTTTACAATGATTGGCCATAATTAACATAATTTTGTTATGGGCTAATTAAAATAGAAAGTCCTATAAATTAAGAACTCATAATATTCCATTTTAAGAAATACCATCTTCTAGGCATTAATGTTTTTAGATTATCATAAATAAAACAACACGGAAGATGCGTATACGTAAATCTTTGACCACATCTCTAATTTTTCTTCAGGATAGAACTTTTGAAAATAATTCTGTCAAATTGAGGGGAAATAAAAATGTTCACACTTAGTTTGAATTTTCTTTCTTATTAGAGATTAGTTGTTGTACATATGTTCAATGACCATATGTATTTCTCCTCCTGTGAAATATCTGTTAATGTCCTTTGTTTATTTTTTTGGCTAGGTCTTAAGTTTTTAGTATCTCATGAAATTGCATGTTTATTTAGTAATTTAAAATATGGCTGGGGAAAGGTAATTTACAAATATATTGTACACCATTTATTTATTTCTGTACAGCTTTCTCTTGAAGTTATCCATTTAAAAATACCTTTAAAAATTTCTGTTAAAGTGCCATTTTGGGAACCAGTAGTTCTAAGTACCAAAGGTAGTATTAGACTGCCATCTAGTATTTCAATGTGGAGCTGCCCAAAAACATTCACTGAAGGTTTTCTCATATTCCTAACATGCAGAAGACAGTAAACATAAAATGTCACCTTATGTCCAGAATCCAGAAAGATTAGAAACTAATGTCAATGAATGCAAAAACTAAGCCTCCCATCGACTCAGAAACAAGGTATGCTATATATACCCTCTATATTTAACACTTGTCTCTATTTACTTTAATTGCACTCTGGAAGTGAAAAATCTCGAGTCCTCATTCTAAGCTTACTGCTAACAGATGTAATTTTCTCTCCGAACACACTGAGCTTCTGTGGGACTCAGCCTTCCTATAAAATATGGGCAAAGACAAAGGAAAGCTCTTCTCTCCCTTGGCCTCCTCTGGGGGGCATATTAGTGTACCCTGGAGAGAACCGTGGGTTTGTGAGACTGTCGTTAGTTGTGTAAGTCAGATTTGGCATTGGTCCCAAGCTTGGCCTCTTCCTGGTCATGATCCTTTTCTTCCTGCTCCCCTTCCCCTCTGAGTTAAAAGGCACTTCTCAGATGGAAATGCTTGACTACATGGCTTGGGGAAAGATGGGAGGTGAGGGGGAAGTAGTATGAGAATTAAAGACTGTTTGCAATGACAATGACAATGGTCAAAGTCCCCACATCACACAGTGTAGGTGCCCACACTGGCCATGCACTACTCCTGATGGCTTTCTGATGTTGCTAAATTTCTCACCGCCCCCTTCTCACTTTCTATATGTGCCCTTCTTCTTCCTTCTACAGGTTGTAAATCCTCCAGGAAGCATAATCTTTCATTAGTTTTTCTTCTGTCTTCATACTCTTGCCCTGAAAGGAGTTCTTTATTTACAAATCTTAAACTCGTAGGAGTTAAAAATCTTTAACTCCTGGGAAAAGCTTTCACTTGAATGGCCAGCCATGTGTGTTTGGGTGCCTGCTGGAATTTTTGATGTCCCACCATTCCTAAGACCATCTGCCTTCTTCACTGCCTATAAACAAACTTTCACAAAGTTCTCTTTCTCCTACTCACTCCTTCCTTCCCATTGACAAGGGGCTCATCAGGGCACGCTTGGATCATTATAATCCTGTGTCTTTAGTCTTTTGTTCTTTTAACCCAGGTCTTCCCAGAGCAGAAGCCTACTTTTTCCCATCTAAAGCCTAGCAACTCAAACTGTGGTTTGTGGACCAGTAGCAATGGCAACACCTGGGATATTTTTGAAAATATAGACTCTTGGGCCCTCCCTAGACTTTCTGACTCAGAATCTAAATTTTAATAAGACCTCCAGGAGAGTTAGACCAACATTAAAGTTTGAGAAACACTGAATATACTCCCACCTCCCTGACTTTATCACCTTGCCTGTTTATTTCTTCAATTGCATATTCACAATCTAGAAATACCTTGTTTATTTCTTTTTTCTTTTTATTGTCTCCCTCATCACATTTAGAATGGAACTTTCATGAGAGTCAAGATCTCAGTATATTTACCACCATTTTTCTAGTAGGCACTCAATAAACAATTACTGAATAAATACATTCTAAGCTCATTCCCTTATTCTCACTTTTATTTATGCCATATACTCAATCCATCTATCTTTTCTCCTCTTTTTCAGATCTTATCCATGTAACAAATCCTAATTTCCCCAAACACTCCAATCACACTGCCCCCCTGATCTCCTAGTCCCTGTAAGACTGATTCACACATCCAATCACACACTCACTTCAAATGCTTCTTCTGCAGAGGTTTTGTATCTCCAACAAGAATATAAACTGCAGGAGGGCAGTGTCTGTGTCTTAAATTTTTTTGGTATTTCCCAAAGTTTGGCTGTCTGCCAGTGAATGCATAAATTCTATGGGAAAAGAAAGATCCACCAAAAGAGTTACAGAGAAAGCTTAGAAAGATGATTTGGTTTTGTGAGATCACAAACAAACTGAGGGTTACTGGGGGGTGGGAGGGTAGGGATAGGGTGGATGGGTTATGGACATTGGGGAGGGTTTGTGCTTTGGTGAGTGTTGTGAAAGATGTAAGCCTGATGATTCACAGACCTGTACCCCTTGGGCAAAGAATAAAAATAAAATTAAATTAAAAAAAAAAAAGAAAGATGATTTGGGCAATTCTCTTCACAAGAAGACTCTCCAGTGATTGGACTTTGGATGGGTCCTATGGCAAGCTAGCATATGATTTCCCATTATAATTGCATAATTGTGTGTTATTTAATTCTTGTAATTTAATCATACCACTTTCTAGTTGTGTTTTACATTTTAATATTATTATATAGTCTCACTGAGATTACCTTAAAATAATCTCTTATCATAAAATGAAATTTGCATGTGGAGCTATGTTTGGAGATTCTATATTACATTCTTGCTACAGTAAGATTCAGTTAGAATTAACTTAACTTAGGACATATGAGCTCCTAATTTCCACTTTGGTTTGCTAATAAGACCCTTTTATATTTTTAATTTGAAAATAGGGCTAATCTTAATGATGGTGGGGTAGGAAGTCTTTATTTTAAGGGCTCTGATTTTACGATCCTGTTAGTGAGATTTGGAAGTCTCAGTCCTGTATCACAGGACCTTCCTTCCTGCCATTCTTTTTTTTTTTTTTTAAGATTTTATTTACTTGACAGAGAGAGACACAGTGAGAGAGGGAACACCAGCAGGGGGAGTGGGAGAGGGAAAAGCAGGCTTCCCGCTGAGCAGGGAGCCCGACGTGGGGCTCAATCCCAGGACCCTTGAATCGCGACCTGAGCAGAGGCAGACGCTTAATGACTGAGCCACCCAGGCGCCCCCCTTCCTGCCATTCTTACAGACTGTGTGCTGCCCATATCCCAAATATGCTAAGAAGACTGACTAATCAATTCACCAACCTTGATAAAATGCCTGGAAATGCCCTCAAGAATTCCGCAATATAATCATTCATATCATAGATACAATACCAGCTGGAAAAAGTTTCAAGCCTTAGATTAAATACTCTTCCTACACCAATTATCTAACTTTATTATGGTTTTCCATCTTCTTTTCTGTCTTCAAGGTGGCATTTAGCATAAAATATTCACCTGCTCTCATGATACTAAATAGAAAATACCTTTATATTAAAAAAAAGAAGTAGAAAATTGTCATGAGTGTTCAATAAAAGGAGCCACTAAAAATGAGGTGTAGGGAAAGTCTGAATTCTCCACCGACCCCCCAATTACAAAGGCCCAATTCAGAGCAAATGTCAGGGAAATAAATTGAACCACATGACCTTCATTTCCAATGGGTTTGGTTTCTAGCAAAGTCAGATGTAGCATTTCCCTTCCTAATAATTTGCTTAGAAAGGAAAGAATAAGAACATTATTTTCACCATCTGGACCCAGAACTTCAATGAAATTCAGCAAAGAAAATGAAGTCAGTCATCCAAAGACTAGCAAAATTTCCCTTCTAAACCTCTGAACCGAAACTCGGATTAAGTAATGTTCTGATAAATCACTCGTCTAATTACAACACACATTATAATTAGAAACTGGCCAGACCAGTTCAAGTTTCTTCAAGTCTGAAATGAGAGTGGTGCTTTCCTATTTGGTTATCATCCATTTATGAAGTTGCATTGCTTATTAAAAACCTCAGAAGCATGTTAAATTACAGGGTTGGGTTTGGTTTGGTTTTTCCCCTGAATAGGATGAGTGACTGTCTTCTGCTGGGCTTGAGGCAATGTTCTCTGGTCCTCCCATGTGACTGAGAGAGGAACCTGACTTGCCACTTAATCCAAGGTGCTTGAGCCTATGCTTGCACTTCTGCAGGGACCTGGAGCCTCTGTTCTAAGTTGGCTCATTTGTCTTTTTTTTTTTTTTTAAAGATTTTATTTATTTATTTGACACAGAGAGAGATTACAAGTAGGCAGAGAGGCAGGCAGAGAGACAGGGAGAGGAGGAAGCAGGCTCCCTGCTGAGCAGAGAGCCTGATGCGGGCCTCGATCCCAGGACGCTGAGATCATGACCTGAGCCGAAAGCAGAGGCTTTAACCCACTGAGCCACCCAGGCGCCCAAGGCTCATTTGTCTTTGTAGTATACATGCTTGATGTGTATTTTTCCCTTGACCATGCCAGTTTTGAAATTTAAGCTATTGATATACCAGGGACGGAGGTGAAAGTTACATTTCACTTGCTCATTTCATATTCGAAAGAGGACTATTGCACAGCTGTCTATAATATGAAGGATGACCATTCCAAAGCAAGGAAAAGTGGTTCCCCTAAAGAGAGAACAAGGTTGAACTGACGTTTCTAAAGAGCAAAAATTGCAGCTTTACTTCCATAACCCAGTGCCCATTTTGTAAATGTTTGTTTGGATAAGTAGGCTAAACTACTACTTTCTCAGAGAGTAGGCCCTGAAAGGACTAATATAACTTGAAAATATTAGCTGAGTTTACAACTTAATCTGCAGTCCCGGAAGAACTTGGAAAATCTGATCCTTGTATTGTGCTCTTTTCCCAAAGGGTACAGTCAAAATGACAATCGTCATTGTCATTTACAAAATTTAAAGACTTCGAATTTTAACTGATAATAAACTATAGGTCTCTTAACTTCTCAGAGCACTCCTGGGTCAAGTAGGGCAAAATTATAACTAATGACTCCCCCCAAAAATGACAAACTTCAAAGCAAGAGACCTAAGAGATGGTTTATAAATCACAGTATGAGGAGAACAGGTATAATATTCTCCACCTTCAAATTCTGGACTCAGTGAGTTCCTCAATGAGCAAGAACCAGCTTGAATAGTTTTCCCAGTGCCCCTAAGAGAATCTGATATGCTGTACTCACTTGATCTTAAGTTGTTGGAGACTCATCCACTTCACAACCGAATTTCTCCTGTGGATGAGATCAGCATGAGCATAGGTGAAAATCCTCTTAGTTTTCTGCCTTTGACTTGGAATTATCAACTAAGAATGTTCTCTGGAGAGGAAATAAATGGGCATAGAAAGAGGGAAAAAGTAAGACACCTGAGTTAATTTCTTCTGAAATTCTTGCTTACAGGACTTGATTTCCAAGAACAGAGGGGGTTAAAAACTCAGGAGGGATTACCCAGACAAATAAGGATTACCTTGATCAAACCCAAGATTATTTCATATATATGCATGCTTTCTCCTTTTCAGAAATTAAAGACTTACCCAACCGTATGAAAAGAACTCGGAGTCCCTGCTGAATCAAACAAGAGACAAAACTATTCGCCTCAAAATACAAACATTTTAACTGACATTTTTTAATTGATTTGATTTGCTAAATTTACAAAGGCTAACAAGTAATTTTCAGCTCTAACAGCTCTGATAGAGCCAAGACTTAATATACCAACCAGATGCCAAGAAGTAGACAATATTCCCCACCTGTATCCAGCCACATTTTCTAACTTAATTTACCATCCCCTTCCTGTTTCTCTCTCCCTCGTGCTCTCTCTCTCTCTCACTGCCCCACAGCAAGACCTGAAATACTGGACATAAGACATGGAATAATAGATGAAACACTCATTTTCCTCCAGCCAAAAAGCACCACAGGCATACGCAATGCAAGGACTGACTGCTGCTCAGAAGCTCTAGGCAGGGATGATGGAGAGACAGAGAGAGAAGCCGAAGCTCCTGGGCTTTCCCCGGTGGATGCGGGTCAGTGCCAGTGTGTGAGCATCACAAGTGCGCAGCACCAGTGCCGCAAACAGAGAACAGTGGCAAGGGCCTGGATTTAGAAGTCAAGATGAGCTTCCAGCTGAAAAAGAAAAAGATAGAAGCAAATGTGCCTTATCCATGACACTTGTCATCTTTTCCTAACCACACCTTAGGGTCCACAAGAGAATGTAAGGAAAGAGAAAGCCTGGAGTTTTGTGGCCATGTCTCCCTCTTCCATTTCTTTGTTTTCTAGCCTGGAATGGTCCTTATTCATGGCTTCCATGTCCTCCCCTCCCACTCTCAATTCCCTTCTGTAGTCAGACTTTCCTCACCCACTGACATTGCTCTTGTGTAAGCCAGCACGGGTCAAATCCAACTTCTTACCCTTCATTACAAGGCACGTTTTCCCTATGAGTACTCGATTTCATAAATAATCTCATTCAGCCCTATGGGCTTTGAATATTCTGGTGCCTCTTCAGTTTAATTCATCAACCCCAAAATCTCCCCTGAACATCAGATTTGCATATCAAAATGTCTATCTGCTGGATATCCCCCCCCCAACACTGGATATTTTTTCCTGCTTTGTCGAAGATTATTTGACCACGGAGTTGAGGGTCCATATCTGGATTCTCCACTCTGTTCCATTGGTCTACGTGTCTGTTTTTGTGCCAGTATCATGCTGTCTTGGTGATCACAGCTTTGTAGTAAAGCTTGAAATCAGGCAACGTGATGCCTTCCACACAAATTTTAGGATTGTTTGTTCCAGCAATTTGGAAAATGCTGGTGGAGTTTTGATCAGGATGGCATTGAAAGTATAGATTTCTCTGGGCAGTATAGACATTTTAACAATGTTTATTTTTCTGATCCATGAGCATGGAATGCTTTTCCGTCTTTTTGTATCTTCTTCAATTTCTTTCATGAGTGTTCTGTAGTTCCTCGAGTACAGATCCTTTAACTCTTTGGTTAGGTTTCATGAGTGTTCTGTAGTTCCTCGAGTACAGATCCTTTAACTCTTTGGTTAGGTTTATTCCAAGGTATCTTATGGTTCTTGGTGCTATAGGAAATGGAATCAATTCTCTAATTTCCCTTTCTGTATTTTCATTGCTAGTGTTTTAGAAAGCCACTGATTTCTGTGCGCTGATTTTGTATCCTGCCACATTACTGCATTGCTATATGAGTTCTAGTAGTTTGGGTGTGGAGTCTTTCAGGTTTTCCATATAAAGTATCATATTGTCTACCAAGAGAGAGAGTTTGACTTCTTCTTTGCCAATTTGAATACATTTTATTTCTTTTTGTTGTCTGATTGCTATTGCTAGGATTCCTAGTACTATGTTGAACAACAGTGGCAAGAGTGTGCATCCTTGTTGTGTTCCTGATCTCAATGGGAAGGCTGTCAGTTTTTCCCCATTGAGAATGATATTTGCTGTGGGTTTTTCATAGGTAGATTTTATGAAGTTGAGGAATGTTCCCTCTATTCCTATACTTTGAAGAGTTTTAATCAGGAATAGATGCTATTTCTGCATCAATTGAGAAGACCATGTGGTTCTTCTTTCTTCTCTTATTGATTTGTGCTATCACATTGATTGATTTGCAAATGTTGAACCACCCATGCATCCCAGGGATAAATCCCACTTGGTCGTGGTGGATAATCTTTTTAATGTACTGTTGGATCCTATTAGCTAGGATCTTGTTGAGAATCTTGGCATCCATATTCATCAGGGATATTGGTCTGAAATTTTCTTTTTTGATGGGGTCTTTGCCTGGGCTGGGGACCAAGGTAATGCTGGCTTCATAGAAAGAGTCTGAAAATTTTTCCCTCTATTTCTATTTTTTGAAACAACTTCAGGAGAATAGGTATTATTTCTTCTTTGAATGTTTGGTAGAATTCCCCAAGGAATCTGTCAGATCCTGGACTCTTATTTTTTGGGAGTTTTTGATCAGTGCTTCAATCTTGTTACTATATATTGGTCTATTCAGGTTGTCAGTTTCTTTCTGCTTCCATACTGGAAGTTTATAGGTTTCCAGGAATGTAACCATTTCTTCTAGGCTGCTTAACTTATTGGCATATAACTGTCAATAATAGTTTCTGATGATTGTTCCTATTTCCTTGGTGTTAGTTGTGGTCTCTCCCCTTTCATTTATAATTTTATTACTTTGAGTCCTCTCTTTTCTTTTGGATTAGTTTGACCAGTGGTTTGTTGATTAATTCTTTCAAAGAACCAGCTTCTAATTTCATTGATGCATTCTACTGTATCTCTAATTTCTAACTCATTGATCTCTGCTCTAATCTTAATTATTTCCCTTCTTGTGCGTAGGGTTGGCTTAATTTGTTGTTGATGTTCCAGTTCCTTAAGGTGTAAAGAGAGTTTGCAGAAGACATGAACAGACACCCTCCAAAGAAGACATAAAAATGGCCAACAGACACATGAAAAAATGTTCATCATCACTAGTCATCAGGGAAACTCAAATCAAAACCACGTTGAGATATCACCTTACACCAGTTAGAATGGCCAAAATCAACAGGACAGGAAACAAGTGTTGGAGAGGATGTGAAGAAAGGGGAACCCTCTTACACTGCTGGTGAGAATGCAAGTTGGTGCAGCCACTTTGGAAAACACTGTGGAGATTCCTCAAAAAGTTAAAAATAGAAGTACCCTATGACCCTGCAATTGCACTACTGGATATTTACCCCAAAGATACAGATGTAGTGAAAAGAAGGGCCATATGTACCCCAATGTTCATAGCAGCAATGTCCACAATCACCAAGCTGTGGAAAGAGCCAAGATGCCCTTCAACAGATGAATGGATCAAGAAGAGGTGGTCCATATATACAATGGAATATTATGCAGCCATCAGAAAGGATGAATACCCAACTTTTGTATCAATGTAGACAGGTCTGGAGGAGATTATGCTGAGTGAAATAAGTCAAGCAGAGAAAATCGATTATCATATGGTTTCACTTACTTGTGGAACATAAGGAATAACGTGGAGGGTATTAGGGGAAGGAAAGGAAAAGTGAATTGTGTTAAATCAGAAGGAGAGACAAACCATGAGAGACTGTGGACTCTGAGAAACAAGCTGAGGGTTATGGAAGGGGGGAGGTGATGGGTGAGCCTGATGGTGGGTATTAAGAGGGGCACGTATTGCATGGAGCCCTGGGTGTGGTGCATAAACAATGAATCTTGGATCACTTAAAAAATAAAATAAAATAAAATAAAATAAAATAAAATAAAATAAAATAAAATAAAATAAAATAAATAAAATAGTAATTATCTCCCCCCAAAAAATAAATAAAAAATAAAGATCATATAAATAATAGCAGGAAAAAAAAAACCCCACCTATCTGACATCACTATTTGGAAGTTGAATGAGCATCTCAAAGCCAATACATCCAAAACCAAACTCTTGATTTCTACCACCACTCACACACCCAAAGCTGCTCCTCCTGCAGTCTCCCCCCACCTGAGAGTCAGCCAAAAACATGGAGTTATTCTTGATGCTTCTCTTCATGTCACACCTCACCTCTCAGCTCTACTGCCATTTTGAATCTGCCCACTTCTCTCCATTCATATTGCTACCATCCTACCCCAAGTGACCATATTGGAATAGCTTTCTCATCATCTCCCTGTGTCCACTCTCGCCCTACTACAGACTCTGTCCCCCTCAGCAGCCTGATTAATCCTTATGAAAAATAATTTAAATCACATTTCTTCCCTGAGCAAACCAGTCATTCAGAATACAATTAAAAATCCCTATTCTTGCCTGCAAGTGCTGCAAGCTCTGACGCCCAGCCACTTTTCCGATCTAGTCTCCTATTAACTTGTCACTAAGATTTACCCATGCTGGCTTCCTCATAAATTAAAAATAATAATAAAAATAAAAAAGCCAAGCATATCCCCAATTCAGAATTTACTGTTCCTGTGCCTGAGACACTTTTCTCTCAAATCTCTGAATACCTTTGTCTTAGGACCCTTCAAGGCTCTAGTATTATCGCCCCTTCAGAAAGGTCTTCCCTCGTTCTCTATGAAACAACACATTTCCTGGCTTCCCCTTACCCTGCCTGGTTTTCTTCATAATACCCTCACCACTTGATACCTTAAACATCCACGTGTCTGTGATGGTACTTCTTGAACTAGAAGTTTACCGAGGACAAAGAATTCTGTGAAGTTTATTGCTGTATCCTCAGCACCTAAAACCATGCCTGGTCAACAGAAGATTTTCAGTACACAGCTGTTATTTGTCGCATCCAGCTGTTAACCAATCAACAAAATTAATCCTATCTTAACAAATTGTTAAGGTGACCTCAGCTAGGATTCACAAGTTGATGGGTCCTTGAAGATATACATTACATTTTGTAGAGAGGAAAAAAGTTGGTTCCAGCTGCAAATATAAGAGACAGAAAACTACATTTGGTAGCAGGATTATAGAAATAGAAAATAATCTTCACTGAAGCACCTGGGTGGCTCAGTGGGCTAAACATCCAGCTCTTGATTTTGGCTCAGGTCACGATGTCTGGATCATGAGATCGAACCCCGCCTACGGGCTCCAGGTGTAGAGACTGCTTAAGCTTCTCTCTTTCTGGCTTCCTTTGCCTCTCCCCCTCTAAAAAAAAAGAAAAAGAAAAGGAAAATAGTCCTCACTAAGGTACAAGGACTACTGCAATTAAGATACCCTAATTGAGATTGCCTAGCCATTGCCTAAGAATTAAGGGAAAACACAGGCTTTCAGACTTCAAGGCCAAGCACCAAGTGGCTTTGGGAGCCTATTGAAACCAAGTGTTCCTTTTATGCTCCAAGAGTGACATTTCACACTCAAATGCCTACAGACTACTCAAGTAAAGCAAGAGAGTGAAGGAGGCCAGAGGGATAAACTGGAGGGCCCAGCTCCATTCAGAGGGGCAGCTGTGCTCCTCAGCTCCAGCAAGGTTCCATGTAGGCATGTTAGAGTGTGAGGATTTGCAGTGCAGCTGACAAAATTCCCTGGGTCTTCCCCGTCCTTTTGACTCCTGATTTTGTAGAGTGAACTTGTTGTCGTTGCCTTAGTGTTTAAGGGAGCCCCTCCATCACTTTGAGGCCGACACTGTGGGACAGTCACAAAAGGTCTGCCTCTGGTTTCTGCCTGCAGGTCACCCATTTGCAACCTTGACTTTATAGCACTCGTTGTCAGCCATTGCATTGGAAACACCGTTATATCACAATGGGCTTTGAAATATATCACAAATAACCTTTTTATTCTATAAGCATTAAAGGACCAATATTTGCTAATTATTTTCTTTTTAATGAATTATATTGTTTCAGACTTGCCAGTGCACATTTGCATACTGATAGGCATCTTTGAACTGGAAATAAAAGGGTGGAGTTAAGATTTAGGAAATTAGAAATATCCTATCTCTAATGTATGGGCTGTATGCTAACATCATTTATTTTTTATGTCTACCATGGTAGGGAAAAAAAAAAGGTTGAGAGCAGTTGCTTTAAAATTACCCCTGTAAGAACATATAATATTTTCCATTAAATTGGGACTAAAAATTTTAATTATATATAAATTTAGTCCCATTAAAATAGAAAAGAATATCTTGGCAGGAAGTCAAGCCAGAACACTTAGTCCTCACTATAAGGTCCCTGAAAAAACATTCCTTAATACTTTTCCAACTTTACCTCCCACTCTAGACCTTTGATTTCAGCCACCAACTCCCACATTGCACCTTTCACATTTTTACATCCAAGCCCAGCCCTTAATATGCTTCACTCCCAGTATCCATTTCCCCTTCTTCCTTCCTCTTGTTTCAATCCTAACCAGCTTTAAGCTAAAGTGATTTTCAAATCATACATAAACCCCTCCTCCAGGACTATGGCCCAAAGTGATATGTTTTTCCTTAGAGGTTCTAAGATTATACTATCAAGCTCTTATTATATAGCCTTATACGGGCAGCTCTCTCCTCCTAATAGAAAGCAGTAGACTAAATGTGTTTCTCAAGCAGTGCAACAGATGGATTGCTTCAGATGCCATTCGTGCCTTCCTCGTAGTCCCTTGGATGACCACGGAAGTCACTTTTAGCTGGATGCGCAGTTCCCAAATATGCTAATGGTTTCTTACCCCCAGTACCTGCATGACTGCCTGTCCGCTGCTGTGTTCTCAGCCTGTGGGCAGAATGGGCCAGAAATGCCAATGAGTTAAAACCTTTAGGGGAAACCCTCAATCAATGAAGGATAAGAGTTGTTGGATCAACACCCCAGCTTCTTCACCTTTGGTGGGAAGATCCTGAACATGCTCCACATAGTTCCTCGGAAGATTCTTTTTTCCTTTTTTAAGATTTTATTTATTTGAGAGAGAGAGAGAGCATGCACACAGAGGGAGAGTGAGAAGGAGAAGCAGATTCGCAATTGATCAGAGAGCCCAATACAGGGCTCAATCCTAGGACCCTGAGATCATGACCTGAGCTAAAGGCAGACGCTTAACCAACTGAGCGACCCAGGTGCCACTCCACAGAAAATTCTTAACATGATTGTCCCCTGGTTACCCAGAACATCAACCTATTTGTTTACCTCTCTTCCCTTCCTCCCCATGCTTCCTGAGATCATCTTACAAATAAGCTACTAGTACATAAATCCTTATCTCAGGGCCTGCTTTTTGGAGACTCTTTGGGACAACTGGCTACCTGTGCCACAACTGATATGTCACCTAAAGGTAAGACATTCCCTGACTAGATTTCACTTCTTGGAAATGGGTCCCTGTATAGAAACTTGCTTGGACTCTTGAATAACACAGATACTCAAAAACTACCTGGAATCTGTTGGTCAATTGTATACTCTTATTTGATTTGGCTGAAATTGAAAAAGATTCCAATGTTTTTGCTCTTGTCTTATTTTCCCTCCCCTTCATATAAAGANTTGGACTCTTGAATAACATAGATACTCAAAAACTACCTGGAATCTGTTGGTCAATTGTATACTCTTATTTGATTTGGCTAAAATTGAAAAAGATTCCAATGTTTTTGCTCTTGTCTTATTTTCCCTCCCCTTCATATAAAGAGATCAATATAGTGCTCATAAAACAGAGCCAGACCTAGACAAGTTTATGATCCATTTTCCTTCCAGGAAAGGTTTCAGTATGAGACGCCCTATATTGACCATGGTCTCTGAAATAGATCTGGTGCTAGTAATTCACCCTTTAGTGAATATTTAAAGCAATGTTTATAATGCCTCAGGGTCTCACGTTCATTAATTCTTTTAACAAACCGTGAGATGATGGGCTTTAAGCCTTTTTGAAAGAATTCCAGACATTAAGAAGCAGAGTCATAAAGGAATTTTTGAGAATTGAGGAACACTAATGAATTACTTAGTATTCATTCTGACTGGCAATAACAGAAAATCCAAAATAAACCAGATAGTATATATTTCTCTCCAAAAAAAAGTTGGCACTGAGTGGCCCAAGGCTGGTATGGCATTCACCAGGGCCAGGGATCCAGGTTCCTTCTCTCTTGCTGCTACTCAGTCCATGGTTCCATTCCCTAGGTCACCTCTGTCTAACACGGTTGCTCCAGCTCCAGCCATCATAACCACATTCCAGCTGGCAGAATGGAGAAAATGAGAGAAGAAAGAAATATTGCTTTCCTGTAAAGGCACTTTCCAGAAGTTCAACAGTCTGCTTTGACATATACCATATTGACCAGAATTTAGTCCCATGGCAATCCTTAGTCGTAAGGGAAGCTTTACTCCAAACGGCCTAGGCTAAGCTACAAGTTAGAGGTTATATCACAAACATCTCTGTAGCATGGGAGAATGGACACTGGGGGACAATCGGCTACATCTGCCACAACTGATATGTCACCCAAAGCTGCTCAGCTCAGAATCTGATGCTAGAAAATATAAAATATGTACATAATAAGTGAGAAGTCGATATGGTTACCATGTAAATGCCTAATTGCCTATTATTGATGCACCAACAATTTCATAATCACAGAATGGGGAGGTGGGGGGAGAGAGTGAAGTGGGATTTCAAAATGTTGATGACTGAAATTTAAATTGAACTTAACCCTGGAATACCCTGTGCATGCTTCTTTTGATGAAGCCAGTTATTAAAGAAGGAGAACAAAACTAGAAATGATCAGAAGAGAGTCCAGTGTGATTTACGGGAAGATAATCTGGGTATAGTGCTAGCAGAATTATCTATAACCTTCCAAAAAAAAAACCCTTCAGGACTGTAAATCATATACTGGGTTATACTGGGCCAGAAGATAATATTCTGAGGGATCTGAAGACCAATAGGCATTCGAAGCAGCTCACAAACCAGGCAGAGTCACCAGAATGCTACCATCTACAAAGAGATAGATAGTACAACAGCTGGCATCTGTCCCTTCTGTTATCCTACCTCCAGATGCCATATTGAAATAAGCATACATTACAAAGACTCTACCCCTCTTTATTTTATGGACACCTGTACCTTAGCACAGGGGAGCCAGGATTATCACTTTGTACAAAGCTGCAGGCTTTGAAAAAGGACACTCAGAAAGTGCAAGAAGGCAGACTTGTACCAGAGAAGCTTGAAGGGCCTTCGAAAAATCAGACGGAAGCCATATTCCTGTTCACCATGTTGGTCCTAGAATCCTTTTATTGAGAGTTGCTGTGAGCATTGCAACCGGACCATGAGAACCAGGCTAGATCAAGTTCCCTCTGACCTATGTAGTGACATGTGACATACCCCAGACTCGCAGGGACCATCAATTTTACAAAGTGATGCGTTACCCATGTGTTACTTCTTTGACTATCTTATGAAATTCTGTAAAAGGAAACAAGGTAATAGGCATTGAATAATTCTGTTAAACAGTTATCAATTGTTTTAAGAAAGATGCAAAAGTTACCACTTTTTTCTTAGGAAAAAAAAAGGACCATATTTGGCAAATGTCTAATGAACAAGTTTTATCCTTTTTCTCTCTTTGCAGTTTTGCTTGGTCAGCCTATTACACACCAACCAGTTGAGCTACATCGGACTTTATTGGTTTTTCCCTCCTTTTAATTAACTTTAAGATCTTATTAGCCCAATTATTAGCAATATGTTACAAGGCACCAAGACTGCAGCTGTGAATGTGTCTTTATTAAAAAGGCACTGCCATGAGTTAAGAAACTTTCAGCATTATTATAAACTCTATCAAGGCTAGAGAGATAATTCAGTTTGCAAATTGGTCCCAATTCAAACTTGGCAAGGGAATGCAAATTAGGTTTGAATTAATTTGCTCCCCCCTCCCACTCTCCCCTCAAAACATCTAATTTCTATTAGCAATTAGCATCAGTAGACTTTACACTGGCACTTGGAAAGGTGTACCAACTCATAAAATAAGAACCAAAGGTGTGATGTTGTTTTAACTTAAGAATTGATGTGCAAAGAAGGAAAAGAAATGGGCTTTTAGATATATCATCCTTCCTAAGGGACACATAAATAACCCTAAGTTTTATCCTGCTTGAAGGGCTAGAATATAGTAAACTATTCTCTGCTTTACAAACCAGGCAATTCTAAGAGGAATAAGAATGAATTTGTCAAAGACTCAGCCCCACGGAACATTCTAAATATAGAATCAGCTTGCCTTTGTCCACAGCTATTCCCTTCTAACAGCTTCACCAAGGGCTCAAACAGCAAGTTCCTTTATTTAAAATTGAACTACTGTCTTCAGGTACAGAATACATTGAAGGCCTTTTCTAGGGAAAAATAAATGAAAATGCTAAACTAGTGAGCTCCAGGGATCTATACATTCTAATCCAGGTTCACAGACTGTCTGATACAAAAACTAAGACCACAGGACCACAGCTCTGCCTGCTCTCCTTTCACACCTCTTGTATTGTACTCCAGTGGTTCTCAAACATTAGAATGCTTTCAATCACTTGGAATCTTTTGGAAAATACAGATTTCTGGGCTTTACCCCCCTCCCCCCCGCCAAAGATGTTGACTCAGTACATCTTGGGCAGAACACAGGGATTCTCATGGCACTGGGATATTTGGTGATTTTGAGCATAGAGTCTTTGGATCACACTTTAAGGGACATAATTCTGTTTTTTCGTTTTTTCGGTCTTTTTGGTTGGGTTTTTTTTGGGGGGGGGGTTGTGATTTGGCCCCAGTCAAGGAAAAAATAGGCGAATAAAACGACTTACCTCTTCTTTGGCTCCACTGGAAGTAAGCAATTTGGTAATTATCAAAAAATCATAACAGACATAAATAACAAAGTCAGATAAGCCTGGTATGCCCAATAATTTAATTTTAAAATGTTACTGCATATAGATGAGCTCACCAGAATAGCTAAGAAGCCCATTTCATACCTAAAAAGCAATTGGACAAAATACTTCTGAACCATTGGAACAATATCTCGTACAGCACCTACTAGGAAGAAAGAGCTACAAAAAGGAAGTAAAAAATCAGTTAAACTTTCATATTCATCAAGAAAAATGAAACACCTTCGTTTTAGATGTATTTTTGTATTTCAGGATTTCTACGGTGCCTCCTGTAAGTGATCTCACACCTTTACTACAGAGTTTCTCAACCTTGACGCCATTGACATTTGGGGTAGGATAATACTTTGTGGTCGTGAGTCATCTTGTACCATTGTAGGATGTTTAGCTGCATCCCTGGACTCTGTGCAAAAATTGCAATAGTAGCTCCTCCCCAGTTATGACAACCAAAACTTCTCCACATTGCCAAACGTCCCCTGGCCAGTGAAGAATTGTTATTGCCCTAGTATTTCATAACATCACATAGCACTTATCAAGTGCTAACATGCATGTTATTACAATGGGTGGATTTAATGCTACTGCTGCAAATATAGCTAACATTTCTACTTGCCAAGCGCTATGGTTTTTAAAAAAAGAGAAATAGCATCTTATATATCTGATCTTGCTTAACCTTCCTTATTAACTCTTTGTCACGGATAAAAACACTCAGGTTTAGAGAGGTGAAAAGACTTGCCCAACCTGGTAAGTTGTAGAGCAGAGCTTCACACCCAGTGACTTTATTCCAGAGACCACATATTTAACCTCCATTCTTGATGAAGTGAAATTGATGATGTCTTTGACCCCTCATAGTTTTCATCCCCAAACAGGCAATGCTAACACATGCATTCACATGAAAACAAACACCAAACCCAGAGATGGCGTCTCAGCAAAGGATGCAAAATTCTGCAAATGAAGGACATTATAATAAACCTCATTAATTCTGATTCATTCATTTAGAACTTTCCATAGTTCAAGAGGGGACTGGGCTAGCATGGACCCTTCCACTACATACAAAAGAAATATCTGGGAAGTGATAGTATATGTAAGGTTACCAAGGGAGTGCTTCAGTGCTGGAGAAAGCACAAAACACCTGCTCCTATACATTCCAGTTACCACCTATGCAAAGTCCAACCCTGCTTAGAGCCTAAATGCAAATAGCTCTTCTAGTTATTGAAGAAGGTCCTCTACTGGGCCACATTTTGCCTATCTACAGTGATGGTATTCACTCAAAATTAATAAAACGGCATATCTTTAAAAATCGTTTTCAGGGGACACCTGGGTGGCTCAGTGAGTTAAGCCTCTGCCTTCAGCTCAGGTCATGATCCAGGGTCCTGGGATTGAGTCCCGCATTGGGCTCCTTTCTCAGTGGGGAGCCTGCTTCTCCCTCTACCTCTGCCTGCCACTCTGCCTGCTTGTGCTCTCTCGCTCTCTCTCTCTCTCTCTCTCTATGACAAATAAATAAATAAAATCTTTTAAAAAAATCGTTTTCAGATATACTCTGATACTATTTGGGACCTCCCTCTCTGGGCCTGGGCACTGCTGATCACTTTCAATAGCTGTCAACACGACTGTCACAGAAAGCCATCACAAATGGATCAGGACTGGCCCTCAAGATGATGTTATTCATCCTTCCTGCCCTCATACATCAGAACAAATGACGTTTTGAATTTGTTTTGTACATAAGCACATCCTTGACATCTTGAAAATTTAAGCATTTACTGTGTCTCAGATATTGTGTTAAATGCTGGAGACACAGAGAGGAGGTAAACACTGTTATTCCCCTAAGTAATTTCACAAACTAGAGGGGGAGGTATGGATGGGGGGCCCGCTGAGTTCAGTACGTGTGCAGGTAATGTGTGTGCTGGGTCGAGCCAACGCACGGAAGGAATGATTAAAGAGGAGACTTCCTGAAGAGGGTGGCTCCTGGAAGATGGTCACAGAAGGACAGGAAGGAAACATCTCAAGACAGTGGACGGGATTCCCAGTGGTGAGGGGATGCTGGGAGATTTTCACTTTCTTTTTACTGCTTTTCTGCATTTACTGAAAATTTATCAATGGAAATGGATTTTTGATATGACTAGATTAATACATTAAATAGCAAATAACGAGTGGGAATAAAGTGTGCTCTAGCGTTTCTGGTAACTCTGCTATGCAGGGAAGTAAAGAAATAATGAAGCAGGTAGAGGTCAGTGTGGGTCAAGAAAGGGACTTTTTCCCTGTTTTGCTTTTTTGTTGTTTTGTTGTGGGTTTTGGTTTTTGGTTTTGTTTTTGAGGTGGGGATCTAGAGAGAGAGAGAGAGAGAGAGAGAATCTTAAGCAGGCTCCCCGCCCAGCGCGGACCTCTATCTCACAACCCTGAGATCATGACCTGAACCGAAATTAAGAATCCAACACTTAACTGACTGAGCCACACAGGCACCCCTCCTTTTTTCTTCTTTTTAAGCTAAAAGTGACTTGAGCATATTTACAAGCTGTAGGAAAGGTGGTAGTTGAAAGTACAAGAGAAAAAATGAACAGATGGAACAGATGGAAAAAGACCTCTGCCCTAGTCCTGGAAGATGTAGGAATCTATGGGCTCAAAAGAGCCATTTGGAAAGGTTAACAACGGTAAAGAGAAATGACATCTCTGAAGAAAGAGGAGGGAGTGGCGAGACCTACATATGGTGTGAGACACTGATTTGGACCTTTGTCTGTTTCCTTGTGGTCACCAAAAATAGGTCTACAGTGGAAAGGCTCCCCTCTATAAATAAAGTTACTAAAGTCTGCAGAATCTAGTTCAAAAGAGCCCCCTTCTCCGCTTGAGATTCCCACATGCCATGGATTGACCCAGCTGACAATTTTACCATCAAAGCCATCAGACAATTACCACAAATATGGCAAAATACAGCAATTCATGAAGCAAGACTTCCTTTCCTTCTCAGAGTGGATGAGGGTGCTTCCCTCCCCTCCCCAGTGCCAGGGAAGAGAGTCCCCACAAACATCATTTCTAATACGTACCTATATATGCAAGAAGGGGACTTAGCATTTTGCTATTTGATTGGAAGTTTACTCAACACCAGGCTTAGATCTCCTATCCAGACGCTATGGAAGAAAAGTGAAGAGCACAGGGCAAGATGGCATTGGGGTACATTCCATCATAGAGAGATCTGGGACCAGCTTGTCAAATCCCAGTTCACAGGCAATAGGTCTAGTTTCCAGAATTGAACAAAAGGGATACACTTGATGAGAATCACCACAAACTGGGTCAAAGAATTGAGTGAAGCAGAGAGCTGTGATTGGGGGCCAACATGGGCATCAAAGGAAAGATACGACTGAGCTTGACAAGTAAACACAAAAACCTAGAGAAACTTCTAAAAGTTGAGCCTCTCTTCAACGTACATCTCAGGCCCTGCACCCACCCACCATGAGCCTACAAATTCAGAAGCATGCATCATATTAGCGGTGATCGCATCCCTTTCCCTTCTCTCCTCCCCAGTGCCAGAGAAGAAAGAGAAAGGGCAGGGGAGGGTGAGAAACAAGAGACCACTCACCAGCTCCACTCCCATCCTGGCTGCTGTAAGCCACAAATCTGGCCTGCACTGGGGAAAAGGGGAGAAGGGTTGGAGGTTGAATAAAAGAAAGTTTTAATATCTGAGAATAGACTGTTTTAATATCTGAATATAATCAAAGGTATGGAATCATATTAATTTGAATTTAAAGGCACCTTCCACCAGTGAGAAAGGTTGGGTCTTACAAAGCCAAGGCAATTGATAGAGGCAGAGAAAATATTTCATGCTTTATCTCATGGTTTAGACCCTTTCAAACTAATTATATACATATATGAATCTATATGTATACATATATGCATGTTTTTAAGGCATTATTGTAATGACCGAGGCTGCTGTGAAAGAACATTTGTATAGTTTGAATACTGATTAATTCTGTCACTTTGTTTATAGTGTTCTTGGAAAGAGATAAGATGACAAAGGGAATCAAGCAATATAATTCAACCCTTGTCTACAAATAGAACCCTCTTCAGAAGCAAGATAGACATTTCTCAAAACCTAGCAAGAAAAGGAGACATTTTCCTTTCTTTTATCCATAGGATGACCAAAAGGTACTTGATATATGCCCAGAGGTCAGGCCTGCTCTCTGAAGCTGAAATCACTGTGATCTTAGATAGTAGAGCCCTGACTGTTCGGCCTCCCACTGCTGGCCTACCAGTAAGCCCTTCACTGGGGCCTCAAAATATATCCTCCTGATTCTGGACTATTCTCCTATTGGACCAGTCCCTGTTTGGGGGCTCTTTCCATTGTCTTATTCTCTATCCTTCCCTCAAGGTCATCCTCCTAGCACAAAAGCCTACTGAAACCATTTTCCTATTAGAAATCCTCAGAGACGTTCCATTGCTCACAGGGCTGTTTGCAACATGGAGCCAGCCTGACCTTCCCAACGCCGAGCCACCCAGGCGCCCTCCCATGTAGTCTTCTACTGTGTTGGACATACTGTGGTGTACTTGGCAGATGGTATGATATGGTGACTGGAGGGCAGTCTCTGATTCATAGCACCTGCGTTCCCTTTGGTAATGAATGTGTAGTTGAAAATTAAGATAAGGCTACTGCAGAAAGGAACATGGTACCAGGGAACCAAACCAAGACAGGGGAGATCTGATACATGGGTGGGAGATTACCAGAAGCCTGGAGGTGCAGAAGTAGGAGCCACATGTGTCGTGTCTCTGCAGCAGAAGTGTATGTTTCCAGGGAATAGGGAGGCTCCTGGTTGGAGTGGTGAGTAAGGGGAAAGACACTGGGTGATGGGGTTGCCAAGACAGGTTAAGCAGAGCCTTCTGGACCACTGAAAATGCTTTCATCTTTATCTTGAGAACATTGAAGACACATTGAAGAGTTTTATGATGGGAGAATGACATGATTCGATTTGCATTTTTTTTTAATTTCTAGCGTCAAGAAAATGTTGAAAAAGAAAAACAAATCCGGGGGCATCATGCTGCCTGCTTTTAAGCTTTACTACAAAGCTGTGATCACCAAGGCAGCATGGTACTGGCACAAAAACAGACACAAAGACCAATGGAACAGAGTGGAGAGTCCAGATATGGACCCTCAACTCTATGGTCAAATAATCTTCGACAAAGCAGGAAAAAATAGCCTACGGAAAAAAAAGTCTCTTTAATAAATGGTGCTGGGAAAATTGGATAGCTATGTGTAGGAGAATGAAACTCGACCATTCCCTTACACCATACATAAAGATAAGCTCGAAATGGATGGAAGACCTCAGTGCGAGGCAGGAATCTATCCAAATCCTAGAGGATAACATAGGCAGTAACTTCTTTGACATTGGCCCCAGCAACTTTTTTCAAGACACGTCTCCAAAGGCAAAGGAAACAAAAGCAAAAATGAACTTTAGGAACTTCATCAAAATAAAAAGCTTCTGCACAGCAAAGGAAACAGTCAACAAAACAAAGAGGCAACCCACGGAATGGGAGAAGATATTTGTAAATGACACTACAGACAAAGGGCTGATATCCAAGATCTATAAAGAACTTCTCAAGCTCAACACCCAAAAAACAGATAATCATGTCAAAAAATGGGCAGAAGACATGAAAAGACACTTCTCCAAAGAAGACATACAAATGGCCAACAGACACATGAAAATATGTTCATCATCACTAGCCATTAGGGAAACTCAAATCAAAACCACATTGAGATAACACCTTACACCAGCTGGAATGGCCAAAACCAACAGGACAAGAAACAACAAGTGTTGGAGAGGATGTGGAGAAAGGGGAACCCTCTTTCACTGTTGGTGGGAATGCAAGACGGTGTAGTCACTTTGGAAAACAGTGTGGAGATTCCTCGAAAAATTAAAAATAGAGGTGCCCTATGACCCTGCAATTGCACTACTGGGTGTTTACCCCCGAAGACACAGATGTAGTGAAAAGAAGGGCCATATGCATCCCAATGTTCATAGCAACAATGTCCNACGGTGTAGTCACTTTGGAAAACAGTGTGGAGATTCCTCAAAAAATTAAAAATAGAGGTGCCCTATGACCCTGCAATTGCACTACTGGGTGTTTACCCCCAAAGACACAGATGTAGTGAAAAGAAGGGCCATATGCATCCCAATGTTCATAGCAACAATGTCCACAATCGCCAAACTGTGGAAAGAGCCAAGATGCCCTTCAACAGATGAATGGATCAAGAAGATGTGGTCCATATATACAATGGAATATTATGCAGCCATCAGAAAGGATGAATACCCAACTTTTGTATCAATATGGAGGGGTCTGGAGGAGATTATGCTGAGTGAAATAAGTCAAGCAGAGAAAATCGATTATCATATGGTTTCACTTACTTGTGGAACATAAGGAATAACATGGAGGACATTAGGAGAAGGAAAGGAAAAGTGAATTGGGTTAAATTGGAAGGGGAGATAAACCATGAGAGACTGTGGACTCCGAGAAATAAACTGAGGGTTATGGAGGGGAGGGGAGAGGGGGGATGGGTGAGCCTGATGGTGGGTATTAAGGAGGGCACGTATTGTATGGAGCACTGGGTGTGGTGCATAAACAATGAATCTTGGATCACTGAAAAAACAAAGTTAAAAAAATAAAATTAAATAAATAAAAATTTCTAGTGTCAATGTGAAGAGTAGACAGAACTGAGGCCAGGATATGGGGAGGCCTATTAGGGGGCTATTCTGGATAGGAAACAAATAGAAGCTTGAATAGAGAAGTGAATTAGGGAATGACACACCAGGTGGAGAGAATTTGGATAGATTCAAATTTAAATTATTCCCAGAACTCCTAACAACCAGATTAAGTACTCACATTAAATACTCAGGTAGCATTTAAAACAACAACAAAAAAGCATCCCCTTAAAGTTATGATTGTTCTATGGAGCTTATCATAAAATAAAGTCATTAAAAATGGATTTGGTTAAATGTTACTATTGAGGAGAAGGTAAAGGATGAAATTATACATGTATAATATAGTAGAAATAGTAAAACTATCTCTTTTAAGATAGCTAGTTAAAAGGGCATTTGTTACTGTAGAACACTCCAGGGAGGCTCTGAAACACAAAAAGAAAAATCACAAAATTTTAAGAGCACATAGTCTTACTTTATAGCAGCTTCTTGAGATATACTTCACATACCATACAATTCATCCATTTAACTCACAATAATTTCGTGCATTTCAATGGTTTTTAATATTTTCACTGAGTTGCATACCATCACCAGTATCTAATTCTAGAACATTTTCATACTGCAGAAAGAAACCCCATACCCATGGATAGTCACTATCCATTTCTTCCTAAAAAGATAGTGATCTTTACTACCTAATGTGGACATTTCATGTAAGTAGAATTATACACAATGTGGTCACTTGTGACTAGCTTCTTTCTCTTAGCATAATGTTTCTATTAGCACATGTTTCTCTTGTAACATGTATTCTACTTAATTCCTTTATAATACCAGATAATATTCCATTGCATGGATAAACTACCTTTTGTTTAACCATCCATCCATTCATTGACAGATACTTGGGTTATTTGGACTTTTTGGCCATAATGAATAATGCTTCTATGAACATCCATGTACAAACTGAGTGAATATATATTTTCATTTCTCTTGGGTATATACCTAGGAGTGGAATTGCTGGGTCATATGTAATCCTGTATTTAATCATTTGAGGGACTGCCCAACTCTTCCCCAAAGCATCTGCTCCATTTTACATTTTCTTCAGCAATGTATAAATATAAAGTGACCTCTCCACATCCTCATCAACTCCTGTTATCTGTCCTTTTATGGGTGTGAAGTGGTATCTTGTGGTTCTGATTTGTGTTTCCCTGGTGACTAAATGTGTTGCATACCTTTACATGCACTAACAAGCCATTTGCACATCTTCTTTGGAAAAATATTTATTCTTCCACTTGGAGAAATGTCTGTTTCCTTTGCCTATTTTAAAATTTGATTATTTGTCTTTCTATTGTTGAGTTAAAGACTTATTTATGTATTCTAGATTATCTTATGTTTTACTAATATTTTCTCCCATTCTCTGGATTGTCTTTTCACTTTCTTGATGGTGTGCTCTGAAATACACATTTTTTAAAAAAATTTGCATATCAGATTTATCTCTTTTTCTTTGGTTGCTGTGCTTTATTATCTTTTAGAAAAGAATGATTTTTATGAAACTATGGGATCATTCAGCTGAGTTGTATTTAAGATTCTTTTATATCTTTTCCCTGCCTACAAGAACAGAATCTAAGTACAGTTTTCCTCAAGAGTTCAGTCATTTTCCCTAACACTTGGATTGCCTCTTCAACGCTAAAAGACTATAAGTAATGCCAGCCAACTCTATCTTTAGCAAAGGCAATTAAGCAGCATGTTTCGGGCTTATCAGTTCTATGTCATTTTATTAGCTAAAGCAATTAGAAGAACTTATCATTTTTAAAAATCACATAATTATTGACTATCACAACCCCTGTTACTGAGAAAGGTGATGACTTGTACACTGCTCAGAGGTAAAATGGATATAAAGAGTGAAAAAGAAAGCCTGAAAGATAAAGGTGAAAGGAGGAAAGATACGTAAATTATAATTAGAGTGAAATGCTGTGGAACCTTAATGCAGTTTTTAAGACCCTTTAAGTCAAATTAATGAAAATGAAAGAGGTTCAATATTTGCATAGGTAGAATTTTGATTTAGAAAGTTAAATTATTTCTTTTAATGAAACCTCCCACTTACTCATTTTCACTTAAAAGCTTTTAGGGGGCCAAGTAAAATGTTTTCAAGATCTAACTTATAAAATAATAAATAGCATGGGACATAGGCACGAATTTAAAGATCATGCAACAAATCTTAGTTTAAATCGTTTCAAAATCCACACGTTCTTTGAGGGCTGGGCTCCTCAATCGTTTACCTTTGGGGCTCAGATGCTCAACCTGGATCTGCACTGAGAAGGTGCTCAAGGACCGATACTCTTCTATTGAATTAACCTTTGTTCCAAAGTATTCTGAATAAAGTCAGAAGGACCATGGACCTCCAAAAGTTCATTGTGGATATTTCTGCTTAGCTTTACATTTAATAGCATAGGTCGTTCTGTATGTGTGCTTTTCCCCCTCAAGTTTTCACTGAATGTCACTGAGAAAACTCTTTTTAATAATCCGTCTTATTTTACTGAGAAATAAAGGTTCACCAGCAGGACTAACCTATTTGGATTGATCTGGATAATGTTAATAAAATTATGCTCTGGGACCAACCTATCACCTTTCAGCTTGAAACCTGCCATCCTGCCTCTGTCTGTTTTAAGGCGTGGCTTTCTCTCTCTATTTGTCTTCCAGCAGGAGACAGGGATCCCACCACACGGGGAGGCTGGAACAGCAGCCACGTGAACCATACATCCATTCCAGATAACCTCTTCTCTTTCTTCTTGCCCTTCCATTTTCTGTGCCTGCTCATATTCAGATCAGTTAATCCCTCAGCCTCACATACATTTTGCCTGAGAATCAAGGCCATGAACTCCAGCTGGTCTTCTTCCGCCCCTCCTCCAGCAGTGCCCCATCTACCTAGAGCAGGGAGTCAGTCCACAGAGTGAAGGGACTGTGCCCACACAGAATCTGGGACCACCCCCACCCCCAAGCCATGCTTTAGTATCCTGGAGTTTGTTGCTCAAATGCTGCCTCGAGTCCACTTTCAGGACCTGTACAGGGCGTCTTTCCTGGTTCCATCCTTCTGTTGGCAGACCTTCAGGCCTAAGGGCCATCTAGGGGGTGACTATCTGCAAGAGGGACACAGACAGCTTGAGTATATGGACAGAAGTGTCCAAACATGTGCTTATTTAATATATTCAATGGGTGGAAGGAGAAGAGTGTGAGCCTTTAGCGTGGATGGCCACCCAACACCAACTCTGCTCACACCACTGCATTTCAGTAATTTTGGAATTCTGGGTAGTCTTAGAATCCAAAATTGTGTTTCCCTAGGTTATTACAAAAGATTATCTATCAAGGTAGGAGAAGAGAACAGATTTTATTTAAAATACTAACTTGATTTCTAAATATGGTATATATTGTCCATTTCTACTTCCTCCCTAGACCATTGTAATGTGAGCTGCAGGCCTGGAAGATTTAGCACCCAAGTTCAGTGGATTCATTAGAACTCTTTATTATGTCCCTATGTTATGCCAGGTACTTTTTTAGGCCCTAGGGGTCAGGAGCAAATCAGACAGATGAAGTCCTGCCTTCAAGGAGTTTATGTTCCAACAAAAGAAGACAAGTGATGTCTAGGTAAACCAATGTATGCATTCATTTACTCACTCAACAATTATCAATTTCCAAATTCTGTTTATAACACTAGGGACTGTGAGAAAAACAGAGAAGCACTCCTGGCCTCATGTTATAATTTCAATATTAATAACATTAAACAAAGAAATAGAAATGGGTAAATTCCTAGAGAATAACACTTGAGAGACATTGGCCCCATACGTGAGGCTGTCAGGAAGGCATCTCTGGTGGGTCCTGTAGGATGAGAAGAAGCAAGGAGTGCAAAGAGCCAATAAAAGAGCCTCTTATGGAAGGCAGAGCAAGTGCAAAGGCTAGGATGTGAGAATCTGGGGTGTTCAAGAAAGAGAGGAAAACACGCATGGCTGGAGCATCATAAAGCAGATGGTGAGTGTTGCTATACAGTCAAGAAGGGGACAACTGAGGGTGTTTTTATTCATTGTGAATTAGAGCTAAGTCCCTGCTTCCTGTGTTTTCTGGGGGTGTCGGGAAGGGGGCAATGAAAGACTGCAGTAGGAAAACAGCCCCTGTGAAAGGAAGTGTCCCCCATAATCTAGCCCATTCCTGCAGACTGTGCACTCAGGCTTGGAAGTCCCCAGCAGCAAAGTAAAAGATGTGTCAAGTCCACAGCAGACCCCCATGGGTCTGTGGCTGGCAATAAGCTAGATCAGCACTCACTGTACATCTCCAACCAACAAGTCTCTAGACGAGCCTGGACATGGTCCAACTTCTGTAACTACTGACTGACATACTTCAGGCTGAGGAACACTGGCTCTTGGAAGAAACTAACCTACAGGCTTGTCTGCATGCCAGACATGGACTCAATGCTTCCTGCAACTTCTCTCACTCAAATGAAGTCTCACAAATTAACCATGGAGATAACATTATCTCTCTTTAATAGGAGAGACCAGGGCTCAAAAAAGGAGAAGCAAATTATTCCAAATCACATGTTGATAAATAGTGGATCTCTGCAGGACCTAACACCACCTGCCTCAGCGAACAGAATATGGTCATTGCCCTGATTTGCACCAAGAAGTGAGCACTCAGCTCTGGAGCAAAGCACACCTGGAGTCTCAGTTTAGCTACTGTGCCCCACGTGACCTTGAGTGAATTACTTCACTCCTCTGAGTCTCAATTTTCTTCTCTATAAAGTGGAGATAACTGCATGGTGATCTGCTCTAGCAAATTAACTGAACCCAAAGAGAAAGTCTCTGGAACCTCCAGTCTATGGCCAGAAGCACAGTTGATAAGGTCAGCATGTCACTGCCATCCAAAATGGGGTAGAGGGCAGTTTGGTGGGGCTGAGCCCTTGACCTATGGAATCTGACACTGTGCCCAGGTAGACAGTGTTAGTGTCTGAATTGAGTTGAATTGTATGACACCCAGCTGGTGTCAAAGCATTGCTTGGTGGTATGGGGAAACATGCCCCACCACCATGGTGGAAGTGGGTGCTCAGATCCATTAGCAGGTCAAGCGCCTGGACTGTAACAAGCACTAAACAAATGTTCATTGGTTGTATTACTATTCCCTTGCTTTGCCTCTCTCTTCTGTTCAGCACTTACCATGGAGTCCCAGTTGTTTATCGATCCTAGGTACTCTTTCACCAGCAACCACCAGTCACTTACTTAAAGACGTGCCAGAGCTTGTCAAATAGAGGGTGCTATGAGTGAAATATGAATCATGGACTCTTGAAGAGCAAGCCGTCCATCTGGAGAGTCAACACCAATATTCACCGAAGAGTTCAATGCTAGGCAGTGAGTTACTGAAACAGTTGAGAAACGGTCATCCTCATGGGTGGGTATGTCTTCTTCGTTTGAAGCATGTCTTGATTTTTTACTGAGCAGCCTGAGCCTCAGTGGGACACACTAATCCAGAGCCTGATGAATGTCACAAAATTGTCTCTCTCTTCTCTTGCTAAATTAACCTATCATGAAGATAATACCCACATAAGCATTAGTGATCATCCTTAGAGGTTTCACAAATAAAACCCAAGAACTACTGGAGCAGAATCCAAATCTACTGTGTATTTATGCACACTTGAATATCCAGGCTGGCTTCTAGCAAGGTTTAGATATTTCTCCCTTGTATCAGATTTATTTAAAATATTGGGCACATACTTTGGGCAGGTAGTGGAAAGGGCTGCATGCATTTAGGAAAAGGTAGGGTAATTAGCTCCATCTCCACCTTCACACTCATGCACATCCACTTAAAGGCTTTCTGGCCAGATAATGCACAACCCTCATAGGAGTCTTCTGTGGACTTCCATTACTCATCTGGGACAGATGCTCTCTGCATTGGATACAAGACCCCCATCTTTATAAATGAGATCTTATTATTCATGAAGTACTGGGAGTCCATAGGAGGGAGGAGCAACTGGCTACACTTAAGGTATTGTCGTTGATACTATTTTTTATTCCCCCTTTTTTTTGAGAGAGAGAGAGAGTGGAGGGGAGGAGCAGAGAGAGAAAGAGAGAGCAAATCCTAAGCAGGCTCCATGCCCAGTGCAGACCCCAACATGGGACTCAATCTCACAACCCTAAGATCATGACCTGAGCAGAAATCAAGAGTCAGATGCTTAACCAAATGCCACCTGGGTGCCCCTTTATTACTTTTTATTCTTAATGGCCAAAAGGAGACATGAGTTATCTAAAATAGTGACTTTCAGTGTATGTTGCTTGCAAGCCACAATAAAATATACATATAATGTATACCTTAATACAGTCACTAATCCTGAAAATAAGTTTCATGTTTTATTACTTACTCTTCCTAAAGGCCATATATTCTGATAGTTTCTATTCTATTAAAAAAAAAGCACTAGTTGCAATCTACTCAGTTGATTTTATGACCCATTAATAAGCAAAAACTTGTAGTTTATAAAACACTGTTGAAAAGTCTAAAACAGATCCATATCCATTAGTGTAAGACAAAGTAGGGTCAGGTCACATATATTTCCCTCTCCCAACAAACATGTGCACATATGCACTCAGAAACTACTCATTTTTTTAGAGTACATAATATTAATCCAAGATAATTGGTCGCTTCACTGATTATTCTCATGGTACTCAAGAGAGAACAGAGTTGCTCATTAGATGAGCTATTTGCATCCAATTCCCAATATGTCATTTTATTTTAGGAACACAAAAACCACAAAACATGAGCCTTCTAAAAAGTATGCATATTTGTATGTACTTCTAGTTTGGAAGTCTTCAACAAGAAGATTTTTCTCCTGAGATTTTAGATGGGTTCATTTGTTAATAGAAAATGCAAACATGAATAGTGTCATTTTTAAAACATTGAAAGGTTAGCTTTAGTATGAAAAAAGGATCAGGATAAGAAAATGTGGAAGATGGGGGGACAGAAGAAAAAGGGAATAGAACTGGAGAGGGGAAAATACAGATTTAAGACATATTTTGTTGCGGGGTGCCTGGGTGGTTCAGTTGGCTAAGTGTCTGTCCTCAGCACAGGTCATGATCCCAGGGTCCTGAAATTGAGACCCTTATCAGGCTCCCTGCTCAGCAAAGAGCCTGCTTCTCCCTCTCCTTCTGCTGCTCACCACCCCCACCACCGCTTGTGCTCTCTCAACGCTCTCTGAAATAGATGATAGATAGATAGATAGATAGATAGATAGATAGATAGATAGATAGATAGATAGATAATCTTTTTTAAAAGACATATTTTGTTGCTTGTAAATCTTTCAATATATTATTGTAACTAACATTAAATATCCTATGTTTATAGTATAACGCCAGCCAAAATATAGCTCACTAAAGGCAATGTTGGTTTTTATTTATGAATAGAATTTATGACATATTTACATCCTTGCTATATAAATTCATTTTTTCTCAAGAAGTTTTTGAATAAATTATGCTTAGATGTTTTGTTTTGTTTTTTTAATTAGTAAACTTTATTTTTATAGCAGTTTTAGGTTCACACAAAACTGAGGGGAAAGTACAGAATTCCTACATATCCCCCTAACCCCAGACATGCACAGTCTCCCCTACTACCAACATCCCATCCCACAGTGATACGTCTGTTATACCCTATGAACCTACACTGACATGCCGTTATCACCCAAAGTCCATAGTTTACATTATTAGTACTCACTCCTGATGTTGCCCATTCTAGGGTTTGGATAAGTGTATAAGGACAGGTATCCACCATTATACTATCATACAGAGTAGTTTTATTGATCCTCTGTGCTCTACCTATTCATCTTTCTCTCTAACCCCTGGGACCAAAGATCTTTTTACTGTCTCCATAGATCTTTTAATCTCTCTATAACTTTGCCTTTTCAAAAACATCATTTAGTTGGAATCTTATAGTATGGAACCTTTGCAGATTGAATTCTTTCACTTAGTAATATGCATTTAAGTTTCTTCCATATTTTTTCATGATTTGATAGCTCATTTCTTTTTAGCACTGAGCAATTTTCCATTGTCTAAGGGTATCACGGTTTATTTACCCATTCACCTAC
Organism: Ailurus styani; assembly: GCA_002007465.1. NCBI lineage: Eukaryota > Metazoa > Chordata > Mammalia > Carnivora > Ailuridae > Ailurus > Ailurus styani. The sequence goes on along the minus strand of LNAC01000403.1, from coordinate 85,196 downwards.
TGAAAGATATCTTGGTTGCTTCCAAATTTTGACAATGACAAGTAAAGCTGTTATAAACATCCATGTGCAGTTTTTGTGTGGACATCAATTTCTTATGCCTTTGGGTAAATACCAAAGAGAACAATCGCTAGATTACATGGTAAGAATATGTTTGGTTTTGTAAGAAACTGCCAAACTGTCTTTCAAAGTGACTGTACCATTTTGCATTCTTCCCAGCAATGAATGAGGGTTCCTGTTGTTCTGCATCCTCATCAGCATTTGGAATTGTCAGGTTTTTGGATTTGGCCATTCTGATAGGTATGGAGTAGCATATCATTTTAATTTGTAATTCCTTGAGGACCTGTGATGTTGAACATCTTTTCACACATTTGTTGGTCATCCATATATCTTGGTGAGAAATGCCTACCTTTTGTCATTTTTCCAATCAGGTTGTTTATTTTCTTGTTGTTGAGTTCTAAGAGTTCTTTGTATATTTTGGAGAGTAGTCCTCTATCAAATGTGTCTTTTGCAAATATTATCTCCCAGTCTATGGCTGTCTTCTCATTCTCTTGATGCTTATAGATTTTAGTATTCCCAAACATGTTAATTTAAGCAGCTTCCTAAGAAAAAAGAAATATTTATATAATTTTCAGATTGAATTCACAGGTAAATTAATCTCTGGTATTTCATTTGTATCAATACAGATTGTGGAGCCCTTGATAAAACCACATTCCTTTCAGAAATAAAGGACAAGACCCAAAAATACATTTTTGTCTTCTCCAGTTTGTTTTTTAATAGACCTTTAATTTTCCATAGCAAGTAAAATTTAATCACTCACAAACTCTTTGCCTTTTTAGGGGAAGGTGTATGAAACCAAAATGGTGTGTTTAATAAAATAAAAAATAGATACAATGGGCAAAAAAGGGGGGGCAAACAGATCAATGGAACAGAATAGGGAGGTCAGAAATAGACACACATACATACCGTCAACCGATCTTTGACTAAAAAGTCAAAGCAATACAATGGGGAAAGACTGTCTCTTCAACAAGTGGGGCTGGAACAATATGGAAGTAATTCAGTCTAGACACAGAACCTTCACAAAAATTAACCCAAGATGGATCACAAACTCAAATGTAAAGTGCAAAACTACATAATTCCCTGAAGGTAACATCAATAATATTGGGTATGACAATAACTTTCTAGATACCACACCAAAGGTTGGCCCACTAAATAAGTAACTGATGAGCTGGACTTCATTAAATTCAGAAGCTGCTCTATTAAAAAAAATGTCAAGAGAAAGAGAAGACAAGCCACAGACTGAGAGAAAATGCTTTTAAAAGACATGTCTGATAAAGGACTGTTATCCATAATATCTAAAGAACTCTTAAAATTCAACAGTAGGAAAACAGAAAACTCAATTTAAAAATGGCCAAAAGACTTTTTTTAAAAAGATTTTATTTACTTATTTGACAGAGAGAGAAAGAGAGATCACAAGTAGGGAGAGGCAGGCAGAGCCCAATGTGGGGCTCGATCTCAGGAGCCTGAGATCATGACCTGAGCCGAAGGCAGAAGCTTTAACCCGCTGAGCCACCCAGGTGCCCCTGGGCAAAAGACTTTAACAGACATTTCACTGAATATGATGATGAACGAATGTATGGAAAGATGCTCCACACCATATGTCATCAGGGAAATGCAAATGGAAACAATGATGAGATACTACTCCACACTTATTAAAATGGCCAAAATCCAAAACACTGACAACACCAAAAACTGATGAGGATGTGGATCAACAGGAACTTTCATTCATTGCTGGTGGGAATGCAAAATGGTACAGTCACTTTGGAAGACAGTTGGATGGTTTCTTATAAAGCTAAATATACTCTTACCATACAATCCAGCAGTTATGCTCCTTGGTATTTACCAAAAAGAGTTGTAAACTCATGTTTACACTAAAACCTGTACACAGACGTTTATAACAGCTTTATTCATAATTGTCAAAATTTGGAAGCAACTCAGATGCTTTTTAGTGGGTGAATAGATAAACTGTGGTATGTCCAGGCAATGGAATATTATTCAATGCTAAAAACAAATGAGCTATCAAGTCGTAAAAAGTCATGGAGAAATCTTAGGTGCATATTACTAAGTGAAAGAAGCCAATCTGAAAAGGCTACATACTGTATAACTTAAACTGCGTGACATTCTGGAAAAGGCAAAACTGCTTGCTAGGGTATAGAGGGGATGAAGAGGCTGACCCGAGAGGATTTTTAGGGCAGTGAAAATATTCTGTATGATACTTTAATAGTGGGTACATGTCATTATATATTTGTCCAAGCCCATAGCATTTACAGCACTAAGAGTGAACTCTAATGTAAACTATGGACTTCAGGTGATAATGACATGTCACTGTAGGCTCATTAGTTATAATAAATGTGCCTTATTAGTTATAATAAATTAGTTATTAGTTATAATAAATGTGTGGTGGGAAATGCTATAACAGGAGGATCGATGCATGTGTGGGTACATGGGTTTCTAGGATCTCTCTGTACTTTTCCCTCGGATTTGCTGTGAACCTAAAACTTCTCTAAAAAGTAAAATATTAATTTAAGAAGAAAGAGAGAAAAGCATTAGAACAGTTGTGTAAGACAAAACTGCTAGTTTGACTTTATTAGTAAGTGGTTCAGATATTTTATTTGAGGACAGATACTTTTCTATACATGAAAAAGACGAGCCCCATTCTTCATATAACTTTATATAACTAAAAATATAAAAATACTTATTTCTGTTATTGTTGTATACAAGCATAAGGAAACACTTAACAGATCTTTCTTTGTTTCCATATTTCTCTGGGATGTCATAAATCCTGACTTTAGGCATGCATGAATGGTCAGGTGGATTTTCAACACAGAAGAGGAAACTATTCTGACTGTTGAATTAGGTTTAATATTTAAAGAGCATTTTTATGCCTCCAAAATACTTCATCTACATTAAACACTGAAAACCAGAAAAGGTAGGTAACCTCATCCAATTCTAGGCAAGAATTCTTCAATCTCTATTGTGCTACAAAGCTCAAAAAAAAAAAAAGAGTATTCAGTAGTTGCTGATGTTTAATTAGATAGATTTCCTTTCTAAGGAAAGTTTTTTTTCCAAATAACGTTTGTGCCTCCTTCCCCTGGAGGTCCTTTCTACCAATGCTAACATAGAGTCCCATGAAAAATCTAGCTTGACCTTGCATTGTTGATTGGGTATGATTTACTCACCATCATTTAAGCTTTCAATGGTAGCATTCTGGAACTGTCTAGTGATAACTTAGCCATTATACAAGGGGACTATGGGGTAGGATATCAAAACATTTGAGATTCTTATGTGATCACACTATATTTTGGGTTTGACTGAAAGAGCCACCCTTTAAATTACTCAAATTTATAGGCATTAATACAGAGATCTGGGGTTTGGGTAATAGAAGCTGTCATTTTTATCTAGAAGCAGTTCTGAATGAATAACCCAGAAGTGAGACACCTAGAAGCTGAATAAATCAAGTGGGATTTCTAACAACTATCTCTGTAATTACTTCAATTATTCATGAGGCTCTGAATGTGGATGTTTGACCTATGAGATCTTGGAGGTCAAAAGACTTAGCTTCTATCCGGGACACCAATAACTACCAAAAATTACTTATTTTCCTGATCTACATGTCAGCTGGAATGTCTTCACCAAATTTATTTTTACTTCCTCTCCTCCAATTAGAAAAAAGAACCAAGCAGTTATAAAAATATATGAGAGTAAACCATGTCTGAAACCAAGCCTTAGGAATTCTGAAAAAGTAAAAAATGGGGCCTCTGAGAATAATCAACTTGGTCCCCATGGGAGAAAGACTTTGTCAGGACTCTGCAAAGCCACCAAGAGGCAGTATCTCCAGCATAGACAAGGGTTATATTACCCAGGATTTTTGTGATTCCTTTAAAAACAGCATCTAGATTTCAATCCAACACTGAGAGCTAATTAAAAATAGGGATGTGCAAAGAGTGAGAGCAAAGTCCAAGAGGAATGAAAAGTAAAATTAGTGTTCATTGAGAGCAGACTATTCTAATAATCACTATTTTTATTATTATTAAATAATAATAATAATAAACAAAAAAACCCACTAACATTTACAGGGTACTTAAAATGTAACAGGCACTGTTTTGTGAATCTTCTCTAGACACCTTGTCACACACGCAAAAGGCCATGGAATCCTCACAATAGGCCTATGAGGTAGGCACTATCATTATCCTTCAGAGAGCAGCCTCTCTTCATGTCTCATGGCTTTTCTGATGCTAGACTCAGTTCTCCACCCCAACCAAAAAATAAAACAATAAGATGAAACTGCAAACACATGAAGGCATGATGTATATTTCATAGGAAGATGGGAAAATATACCAACATCCTATAAGGCTTCATTCATCTCCATGCTAGACATTTCAGTCCTCATTACAAAGCCATCTTCATGGGTAGAGCCTCTAGAAATTATCCTCATCCAGACCCTCAGCATGAAGTCCACTCAGCGAGACAAAGCCTGGCCGCCACCCCACCCAATCCCCCTAAGGAACAGCTTATGTGCCATCTATTTCTACACAACTGCCTCCAGGTCACTTTATCTCTACCTCAAATGCTCACTGAATTAGTCATCCAAGCAGCAGGTCTTTTTCTTGGCAGAGAAAGCTGATGCCAAGGAAATGAAATGTCCTCTACATCGTCACATAGTGTTTCGCACACCATATATCAACTGTTACTAGTTTTTCACCACCATATTAGTAGGTAGGTATTATCACATCCCATTTTAAAGGTAAGAGGCCTGAGCTTTAGAAATTAAATAATTCAGGGCTACCAGCAGGGTTCCATCCCAGTTTGCCTGGGACTATTCCCATTTTAAGATAGAAAGTTTCAGGTTCTGGAGAGCCTCTCAACCCCAGGCAAATTAGGGCCATTGGTCACCCTAATACTAATCAACTAGTAATGGGTGGTTTCCAACCCAGGTCTTCTGACTCTCCAAGAAGTTATCCAATGAACACTTGCAGAAAGAGAGAGAGAGATTTGGAGAAAGAAAAGAGAGAAAGATGGAAGGAAGAAAAAAAGAAGAAGGGGAGAGAGGGAGGAAGGGGGAGAGAGAAAGGAGAAAGGAGGGAGGGAATAAAAACAATGAAAATAAAAGGGAAGTAGAAGCTTCATGGTGATTTAATATGTCATGAATCGTAATGTTATACTATCTGTAACTTACTCTATACACAGTGTGAGTTATATAGATAGATGAATAGATATGATGATGATGATGATGATAGAGGATAGATAAATGAGGATAGATATAGATAGATAGATAGATAGATAGATAGATAGATAGATAGATAGATAGATAGATAGATAGACAGATAGAAAGAAAATTGGCTAGTATTTAAGGGGCCCAAATCATAAATAACCTATAATGGTTACCTAGCATCTGAACCACAAGCACTTGAACTCTCTCTATCGAGATCACCACTATAGAGGTTGTTTATCTGCATAAGGAATATTAGAAATAATATTTCATGGGTGAAATGAGTGATATTTAATCACAGTGGATTAGATATAGGAATCTAGCCAGCACAGCAGCCTGACACCTTTCCAAGTGGTGTCCTTGGCCTCCAGTTTAGTCCTGAATCCCACAGCTTCAGGGAGGATTCTGTCACCTTACTCCAACAGGCAGATTAGCCAAATCCTCCTGTTGGAATAATTTCAAATCCGCCTCCAGAGGATCTTTCATGCAGAGAACTTGCTACCAGATGGTGTGATACAATGAAAGACAGAGACCGAAGGACAGAGAATGGGACCTGACTAACCACAAGAGGAGGAAGATCCAGCCAAATGGTTGGTTTCTGGCTGCTTGCTGATAATTGCTTGCAGGAGTGGAAGACTTCAGTATAAAGTTATAACATACCACATGGTTGCAAGCCTGTAGGAGAGGAAACCTATAGCCCTTACCTACCTCAAACAACTGGGGGCTTCTGATATTTACAAACCTATGCTTGTGACTGGCCAGGCTAACACAGGGCTATTCTCACCCCTGTTCTGCTCTTGTGGGCAAGCTCACTCACACTACAAAATAAAAAATAAAATAAAATAAAAATAAAAACTACTCCTTTAAGGAATAATATGTAAAACTTACATGCTTTAGCCAGAATGACTTCAGACAGTTGTCTATGAAATAAGACTTCTACTTCCACAAAAGCTATAATATATGAGCTCTTGAAGAAAGAATAGAATGAGCTATGATGATAGTTACCCAGCATCTAATTAAAACAAAAGAGCCTGAAAATGGCTTTCTTATTATAAGTGGTATTATTAAAGATGACAGATTGTCCTAGCTGCACTGTCCCAGCAAAGGACATCCTCTTTGCTTCTGGGAAGAGGAGAGTTAATCAGAACAAAATATGACTGTTAAAAATCCCTCCACTGTCGGTGCTTGGAGATTTGTGTTCCGTTCATTGATTCTTTTACCACCTCTTCTACTTTTGCCAACCCACTAAAGCCCTTGTTGGGCCAGAAATTCAACTTCTATAAAATGGTAATTCCTTCTCACTATAAAACATTTAATCGAGTTAATATTTCAAGGTTTTCATTATGATCATAAGGAAGCACTAATGGTGAGGGGGAAAAAAAACAGTCAGCAAAAATTCTATTACTTTTCCTTTAGTGAATGTGGTCATTAGATCCTTCCTTAGGAAGATCTCATTTCCTGAAGGACCTGAACAATGATGAACTAAGAGGGACAGCTGAAACAGATAAATACATAATCTTAACCAAATATAGGGAGAGTCAATCCAGGGCAAATTCAATAATGTCTACTTCTTGAGAGGGTTCCCTACACCATTTAATGTATTTCTCCCAGAAGAAATATGCAAAGCAAATAACCGTCCAGTGGCTCACCATCTGCATTCTTTTGCAGGTTAAATTTCATATTTCCTCTGTGGCTTTTCAATTTTGCATATTGAAGTTTTTTTTACATAACTATAACTTCTGGATATAAATGAGTGTGGCTAACACTATGATGCATGGCATATTCTTTTAATGGAACTATTCACTTTGCAAGAATTCTTTAAGTGATGCATAGGGCTGAACCTTTTATCCAAAAGCAGACTTTTCTTTTTTTTTTTTTTTTTTTAGGGAGGGAGAGAGTGGGGTAAGGACAGATGGAGAGGGAGAGAGATAATCTCAAGCAGGCTCCATGCTGAGTGTGGAGCTGGAGGTAGGGCTCGATCTCATGACCCTGAGATCATGACCTGAGCTGAAATGAAGAGTCAGATGCTTAACCAAGTGAGCCACCCAAGTGCCCCCAAAGCAGAGACTTTTTAAGGTGGTAACAAAAATATTTCTGAACCCGTTATGCTTAAAAGTATAGAAAATGAAGTGTTTTCGTATTGCGTGGACCACTGGGTGTGGTGCATAAACAATGAATGTTGGATCACTGAAAAAATAAAGTAAAAAAAAAAAAGAAAGAAAAGGAAGTGTTTTCTTTTCCTGCCCTTAATTTTAAGTCCTCCACAGAATCAGCTCTAACTGGCCCACTGATCTTTTGTGTCTAAGAATTCAATCTCCAAAACTGCACAGAAGTAATAGCAGCACTCGGTATAAAAACAATTTAAAATGAGGAAGGAATTGGCATAAGAAAATCTGAGGTATTAAACTCTTTGGTTTGTACAAACTTCTAAACTTTCCAAGCCAAACGTTTGAGACAGGAAAGGTCAAGTTGGGATTCAATGAAGACAGTGTTGAAAATAGGCCGTGGCAGAGGTTACAGGCTGAGAGGGCACAGTTGGCTCTAGATTGGGCTTCTCAGATCACACTGGGAGTGTTGTGTTTGATTCCAAACATAATACATCAAGAAGGGTCTGCTCGATGTCACATAAATAGCAGTGGGAGTGAGAGAGCATGTGAATCCTGGAGAAGGGACAAAAACCAGGACCCCAAAGTCACTACAGCAGAGGGTAGGGCCTAAGTTAAAATGAAGACAATTGGAGAAAAAAGGCAGGAGGGCATATTTCAGCATAATCTCAGAAAGATTCTTCTAACTTCTGGAGTTGTCCAAAGATAAAATGATTTCTCAGTATTGGAAGTATTGTACTTCCCATTCCTGGAACTGTTCAGAGACTTAGGCTCTTGCGTGAGATGCTGGAGAGGGGAACAAGGTGCTCCTGGAATTTCTTCTGCTCTGCCTCTGAATTCCACAGTGCTTACCAGGATAGGTATTACAATATGCTGGACCTCAGAAATAAATAGTCCATATCTGAAAGTCAAATAAGAACAAGAAGGTCACGGGCACCTGGGTGGCTCAGTTGGTTAAGGCGCTGCCTTCAGCTCAGGTCATGATCCTAGGGTCCTGGGATCGAGTCCCGCATCGGGCTCTCTGCTCAGCAGAGAGCCTGCTTCTCCCTCTCCCTCTGCCTGCTGCTCTGCCTACTTGTGTTCTCTCTCTCTCTGTGTCAAATAAATAGAATAAAAAATCTTAAAAAAAAAAAAGAACAAGAAGAAGAAGGTCAGCATAGTAAAACTCAACTTACAATGTCTCCAATAAATTGGGTCTTATTTTTCTGTTCTAACAGTAAGTCTGCAGATAGTTCCTCTATCCATTCATACTAATATTCCCTTTCTTCTCCTTCAGGGTGGGAACAGATTTGAATTCATAGTAGCTTCCCCTTTATCCTGTATTTTTACTTTCTCTTCTCTATGTTCTTTTTTCTCACAGTATTTGGAGATATTCACACCTTCCCAAACTTAGAAAAAGAAAATTCATGAATTACCTGGTATCTCTTCTAGCTACACCTTGTCTCTCTTACTCCCTTCATGGTTAATCTCCCCCAAACTATTGACCTGCAAGCACTATATCCCATTCTTCAACTACACAATCCAAACTACCCCTAGGTCAGGATCCTTGGTCTTACAGTCATGCCTGACGTGGTTCAACCCTTCCCTTCTACTCTGGTGGTCCTCTAGCCTCTCTGTTATCTTCTTCCTTTGTTGGCTTCTCTTTATATTCCCAGTCTACAAATATCCGTTCTGCTTCTTGGTTCTGCTCTTAATCCCTTCCATGGGAGACCCCATCTACATCCTTGGCTTTACTCACATCTATTTATACATTACAAATGTCAAAACTCATATCTCTAGACTCTCAAGTGTCCCTCCAAAGCTCCTGTCCTCCAACCACCCTCCTTTATTCAACTAACTCCTACTCATCCTGCAGCATTCATCTCAAGTGTCACCTCTGCTGGGAAGCCTTTCCTAATTTCCCCTGTTTAGTGCTTCTTTATGTCTGTATTCTTCTCAAAGTAGTTATCACACTGTATAGGAACTATCTGTCAATATAGCTTTACTTTCAAGACTGTAAAATCCTTGAGGCAGTAATTATATTGTATTTATTTTTGTGGCTGGCATATAAAAAATAGTCAATAAAAGTTTATAGAATGAATAAGAGAATGGTGGTTGTCGATTATGGCAGACTCTGTACAGAGGACTATTTTGTGGAGTAATGCAGCAGAACAACATTCTCGAATTTCTTCCTCGTAAATTTGTAAGCAGGGATGGCATTTTGGAGCCTCATTTTTAACAAATATCTTTTCCTGAGATGAATAACTCAGTGACATTTATTGTTCAACTCAAATAATAAATATTGTTTATAGACAGTCTTTATATCTTCCTGTATAATAATAAGAATCATATATTTGTGAACTGTTTTTTCTTAGGTGAATGTGCAATTCCTCAGTGACTTCTCCTTGATCTTCTGTGAGATGAGCCAGTGGGGAAATATTAGGAAAAAGGAAGAGAAGGAAGAATGGGAGTTTGTATTTATTAGCTTATTATACTATGTAGTTAAAAGCAACTCTATTGAGCCCTTTCCTTATATCAGCCAGGGTCCCAGGAAAAAAAAAAGTGGCATTCTGAGAGTTTAGCTAAGGTAAGCTTAATGAAGGGAACTTTGCAGGGCTCCGACAATGGATGTTGAGCCCCTTAAGGACTATCAGCAGCAGGAAGTGAATATCAGCCCTAGGTCTGAAGGGGTAAGAGGAAAAAATGGTGGGGATGAGAGTTGGAGCCACCACTCAACAGAAGTTGGGGTCATGGAAAGACATAGACAATGTATCAGTTGCAACAAAGATGGAGGATAAATTCTCCAGGCTTTCCTCCTCGGTCAGAGGAAGTTAGTCTCCAGGCTCCCCTCCTCCCTCCTTCAGTTGCTTACAGGTGCCTTCCCCTTAGAAGAACCCACCTGGAAACCAGGATGCAAGGGAGTGTAGCCCATGCATTCTGGAAGTTAGAAAAGGACAGAGAATAGGAGGCCAAAGAGATGATAACCAGCACATGCCCTGATTCTGCCTGGGTCTGTTGTGGAGTAGAGACTGGAAGAAAGAGTCCAGTGAAGGGGTTGATTGGTACTCCTACTCTTTCTTGGCTTATTTACATCAATAAAATAAAAATCCTCTTAAATATCTCCTCCTAACCAACCTACCATATTAACCAACTCCCTTAACCCCCTCCATACAACATCCTGCCTGCTACCCACCAGCCTTCCACTCAGTTCTGCTCTCAACAAGTGAGTCACCATCATCCCTGGAGTCACTGTATTTGCTTCTAAACCCGCTTACGCCAGTTGTATTTGCTGTTGCCTTATGCTAATTAATGATCATGTTGACTATAAAGCACAAATAAAAAATGGAAAAGGTCCTTAAACTTCCTCTCATTTTAACCTGCATTCACTCTATAGGTGATCTCAACCAGTTTCATGGCGTAAGTTATTACCTATGTAATGATAGTTTACAAAGATACATCTCCTATCTGGATCACTCCTCAACATCTTCATTTAAATGTCTAACAGGTGTGGCTAATTAAATGGATTCAAAACTGAGCTTTGGACCTCCATCACTATCACTGCCTCCCTGAACCCCCAGTCTCACCCATCTCGGTTAATGACAACCTTCTCCTGCTACTAGCTCAGGCCAGAATGCTTGGATCTTTCCTTGATTTCTTCCTTTTAATCACATCCCATACCAAATCTGTTAGAAAATCTGTTGTCTTTACACTTAAATTATATCCAAAATCTAGTCACCTCTAATCACGTCCATGATCATTACATTGATTTGAGCCAACCTCACCTTGCACCCAAATTGTTGCAAATCTCCTAACTCGTCTCCCTACATCAACCCCTGTAGTCACAGTCTATTCTTAACCCTGCAGTGTCATCCTCATGACTGATCCTGTCATTCCACTTCTTAAACCAATTGGTTCCCCCATTTCCCTCACAGTAGAAGCCAAAGTCCTTACCATGGTCCACAAGACCCTCCTTGGGTCCCTCTCTGAGCTCATGTCTATGTCTTTCCTTCTTGATGACCCTGCTCCCCCTACACTGGCCTCCTAGCATGTCCTTGAACATTCCAGACACAGACACAAACTAGAGCTTTGGATCTCATTTTGTTCCTTATACCTGGACTGTTCCCCGGATATCTCTAAAGCCTACTCCCCCTCTGCTAAGTCTTTGCTCAAATGTCATCATGCCGTTAAGAGTGATACCATTTTGGGAATGCAAGCTGGTGCAGCCACTCTGGAAAACAGTATGGAGGTTCCTCAAAAAAGTTGAAAATGAGCCACCCTATGACCCAGCAACCACACGACTGGGTATTTACCCTAAAGATACAAATGTAGTGATCCTCAGGGGCACATACACCTGAATGTTTACAGCAGCAATCTCCACAATAGTCAAACTATGGAAAGAACCTAGATGTCCATCAACAGATGAATGGATAAAGAAGATGTGGTATATATATATATATATATATATATATATATATATATATATATATATACACATACATACAATGGAATACTATTCATCCATCAAAAGAAACAAAATCTTGCCGTTTGCAACAACGTGGATGGAACTAGAGGGTATTATGCTAAGCGAAATAAGTCAATCAGAGAAAGACAACTATCATATGATCTCTCTGATATAAGGAATTTGAGGGGCAGAGTGGGAGGCCATGGGGGGTAGGGAGGGAAAAAATGAAACAAGATGGGATCGGAAAGGAGACAAACCATAAGAGACTCTTAATTTCATGAAACTGAGGGTTCCTCGGGGATGGGAGGGGAGGGATAGGGTGGATGGGTTGTGGAAAGTGGGGAGGGTTTGTGCTTTGGTGAGTGCTGTGAAAGGTGTAAGGCTGATGATTCACAAACCTGTACCCCTGGGTCAAATAATAATAATAATAATAATAATAATAATAATAATAATAATAATAATAATAAAAGAGTGATACCATTTAAAATTGCAAACCTTCCCCAGTGCTCCAGTTCCTTCTTATCTTATTATATTTTCCCCATACAATTTAGCACCTTCTAACATAGTTTATAATTTTATTATTTATCATTTTATTGTTTGCTGTCTGCTCTTAACAGAATGTAAGCTCCCCATACACACATTATCATAGCCATTTTCTCACTGATACAGCTAAAGTACTCAGAATAGTGACAGATACGTGGTAGACAGGGGCTCAAATATTTGTTGAAATGATTCAAAAAATGTTTTAAGAAGTGCAACATTTTGAAAAGCACTGGTTTTGGTCATGTAGATTCACTCTTGGTTTTGTGTTTCTAATTTATTATTTTACCTATTTTAACCTTACAGAAATCCAGGAAGAAAAAAAAAAAGAAAAAGAAAAAGCAAGTGTCGTGAAATTTCTAGAAGGCAGGAATTTTTACAAATTAAGACTATAACTGTGCTTAAAACTACCAAATGGAATAAAAAAATTGAGTTTGCTCATCAGAATATAAAAATAAAATAGGAGCCATCCTTTTTATGTAGGTGAGTTCTTATAACTCTTTTTTAATACTCTATAAAATTATCATCCTTTCAGTTCCAGGTTTGGGAGATTTTTCCCTTTTAAAATTCTTCTGTAAAAAAAAAAGTCACAAATCTAATAGGACAGAAACTCTTAAAACCACAGATATGATTAAGGCTCAGTTCCCTAATAAATGAGCAATGAGACACTTGTCAGCCCTTGAAATAATGAGCTGTGATCTATGATAAATGTGCCAATAACACATTTTCCAGAGCAGCATATTTCAGATTGGTAGGAAATAGTTGAATCACAGCAGGATCTTATTTTTACACAAATTACTTTAAACTCCAAACACATCTAAAATTAATTTTTTTCATCACATTAACACTGGGCTGTTAATCACTGGAATGTGTGCTGGTATTTGACAGCCATAAAAAATAGATTTGAATTTGCAAGAGGAGGAGGGCATCCATAAAGAGAGCGTGTTCCTCGTGTAGAATAAAGTTTTACATATCCTGGTCCATAAAACATATGGCTTGTTTACTAGTCACAGATGATCGGAAAGGTGAGCGCAATAATGGCTTAATGAACTTCAAATTAAAAGATCTGACCTTTCTTTAACAGTGTACGTGAGTAAAGAACAATATACAATGCATTGTGCCTGTAACAAAAAGAGTGAAATTATAAAATGTTTAAACCCCTCTAGTTAATTTCTGAGACTTAATTTATTCACTCATTCCATCACAAATACCCACACGAAAAAGTTTATTGAATGTCTATGATTCCATATTCACATATTGCTCAAAGTCTAAGGTAGAAGCTAATTCAAGGGACGCGATGCAATGATTACTGTGACAATGGAATGTATAGGCTGCTGTGAGGACACAGGTAGAGGGCAAGCTAACGGCCTTCTCTGCAAAACAGGAACCAATAGGTAGTTCCTACCTCAGAGGATTAAGATGACGATGAAATAAGTTAATGCACGTAGAAAAGCTTAAACAGAACCTCATCTATGGTGAACACTCAGTTCCTGCTGGCCTTTATCAGAGGAGGCCTATTCAAGCCACACGTTAAATATCCACGTCAAGACCAGAACCTGACAGAGAGAATACATTAGTGGACCGAAGGAAGATGGTTCCTGCCCATCTCATGGTACTTCCAGCCTAGTGGGGAAAACTACAATGTAACAAGGCAAAGTCCTGTGGAAAGGGAGAGCCAGGCCCGTAAGGAGAGTCTAGAACTCAGGGAAGTTCTGCACAGATTGTATTAGAAACAGAACTGGCAGGTGCCCTCTCAGAATCCTGGCCACTGGCTTGATAAGGAGGGTTAAGTCATAGCATAACCCAGCTGGGGAATGTGCTGATCTGATAAGGCTGGAAAAGAGTAAACCCCATAGGAGCAGTAAGGCTGAGACTACACTAGCAGGGGAAGCTCACCTGCGGTTGAATTTGCAGACTGCTTGATTAAGGGCGGCAGGACATAAAATTGTTGACTCAAGTGAATTTTATCTGTCTGTCCCAGGAGATAGGATTTAACAACCCTGGCAATGATCCCAGGAGAGGGTGCTAAGTCATTCCTAGCATTGCTCCCAGAGGCATGAAAAAGCAATGGCCAAGGCCCAGGGAATAGAATCGTGGTGACAGATGGTGGAGGAAGGGATTAAAAGGCTCAGGGAATTGGGCATGCAGGAATGGACATACTGTGTCTGGCCAGTTCCATGGGAAGGCCCACAGGACACAGCACACACCAAGGCCACAGGAATGTGCCAGCAGAAAGGTACCAGCATTACCAAGAAGCTTGGTGGTGGCTCTCCTCCGCAGGCTGGTGGTAGGAGAGGTTGTTACAGAACTCGGTTCCCTGACAGCAGTGCAATGACAGGATGCCAAAACAATGGAGATCTGGCAGTGCGTCTTCACTGCCAGCAGTCTGGAAGGTCTCGGGATGGCTGGCAAAATTGGAGTGGCAGCCAAGGGGGTCCCACCTGCCCTAGTTATGGAAATGGTTAAGAGGATAAACTGGCCCTGGGGGGAAATAAGTGAACAACTGACAAGGATTCTACGGAGTTTGTACCAGCAGAAGCAATCAAGGGTAGATGACCTGCAGGCTGAGGACAGCCACATCCATACACACTCTCCATTCCCCTCCCAGTTTCCAGACCTGAACCAACTGTCTCACCTGGAGCCCTCCGGCTGATGACCAGGCTCCCAGAAGAAAGGATGCTGCAACATCACACGAGGAGCACACAGGGGTGATCCTCCCAGTCCTTCTGCAAAGGAGTCCACAGTCATTTATGTGTAACTGCGTGCTGGAGAGAGTGGGATGGACTACCAGACACCTCCAGAATGACTGGACATGGGACCCGAAATGAAATTAAGACCCAGACACCTGAAGCATCTCAGGCTTCTTCCCCGGTTAGAGTAGGGGCATACAGGAGCCATGTGATGTAATAAATAGAATTCTGACCCATTTGGCATATGGGGGGGGGGTCACACTGCATGTCCAGACCTCCTCTGTGCCATTTCTCCTCTCCTAAAATATATAAATGAGATCAACATGCTCGGCAGTCTGCACTTTGATCTGATGGGTAACAGCTACCGAAGAGGGGAACGCAAAGTAGAAGTCTCTGAAGCTAACCTCCTCTGGCTAAGAAAATAAATCCAAAGCAATACTGTACCCCTGGAGGTCGGCAGATGTGAGAGAGCTGCTAGAGGCCCTGAGACCCAATTCCAAGGGGTGGACTGGGAGTAGTTTCCAACCAGCTGGGTGTCCTATAATTGAACCCAATTCCCACTATACCCTGAGATTGCATCAGATTCTACACACTGAGGGCTCAGTCCCACCAGACTGCCCACTCCCCTTACCTGTCAGATGCCAGTCACCAGCTCGGCCTGTCCCCTGTGCTTCTGAACAACCAGCTATAGACCAGACGCTACCACGACCCCATTCCTTGGATTCCATTTATTTGCTAGAGCAGCTCACAAAACTTAGAGAAACGTTTTACTTACTAGGTTACCAGTTTATTGTGAACTTAACTCAGGAATAGCCAGGTGGAAGAAAAAATGCGCAGAGCAAGGTGTAAGGAAGTAGCGCAGAGCTTCCATGCCTCTCCGTGTGCCGCTCCCAAAACTCCCTGTGCTCACCAACGGGGAAGCTCTCCAAAACCTACCCTCTTGGATTTTGATGGTGGCTTCAGTTGCAATGATTAAATCACTAACCACTGTGATTGAATTCAATCTCTAGCACCTCTCCCCTCCCAGGACGTCAAGGGGGCAGAACTGACAGTTCCAAACCTCTAAATGCATGGTTGGCTCCAATAACAACCAGCCCCCATCCTCAGGTGGGCGTGGAAAAGCCAACTCATTAACATAACAAAAGACATCTTAGTCATTCTCATAACCTAGGAAATTTGGAAGTGTTTTAGGAGCTCACATCTCCTTAAGGATCTAAAAAATGTGGCATCATGGCCCCCATCATGCCTTCATTTAATTCACCAGTCTGGCTCCTGCAGAACTCAGAAGACTCCCAAGGGAGACCTGTAGATTACTGCAAACTCAACCCCAACTGCTCAACTTCTTTGCCTCAGGTACATAGCATGGGGCCACTGATCTGGTGAAGGTGTTCCTTTCTACTGCTATGAGAAGAGGATGAGAAACAGTTTGAGTTCCAAAGAAGAAACAACAGAATATACTATACACATGAATATTATGTTGATCTGGCTAGATGAGCAAGGAGGTGGCTTGCATGCTCCAGGCCACACATGTGTGCTACAGAGGGTGGGAAATCAAACTTGCAAAGATTCAGAACCTGACACGTCTGCAAAACGTTTAAAGATTCATTGGTTGGGGGCATGCTGAGACATCCCCTCAAAAGTAAAAAGCCACTGATGGCATCATGCACCCCATCAAAAGGAAGAAAGTGCAATGTTGTGGGCCTCTTGGATTGTGGGGAGGGCATATTCCACAGCTAGGACCACTGTGGGTAAGAGGAAAAGCTATGGTCTTTGAGTGGAGCCCGGAGCAGGAAAGGGCTCTGAAGGAGGTCCAGGCAAGCGCTTACCACTGGCGAAAACCAATCTGGCAAAGGCTGGACGAGTCAGGGTGTCCATACTGACAAAAGGAATCATACCACAGGCAGGTCCTTGGAGTTCTGGAGCAAGACCATATCTTCTGCAGTGGAGAATCATACACCTTTTGAAAAACCACCTCCATCAAGCTGCTTGGCCCTGCTAGAGATGGGACCACAGGTAAGCATTTCACCATAATTACTCATTATGAGCTGAGCCCCACCAGATCCACCAGGTCATAATAAGGGCCTGGCGGTTATCGGCCGACAGATAAAAGCATGAGCAGGTCCACCATCACCATCAAGCTAGCAGCCCTCCTCAGCTCACACCTCTCACCTCATGGAGAACGTCAGAGCTCGGTTTCATAGTGGTCAGCTCCGTGTGGCGGGTTCAAGATAAAAACAGGTGGCAGGTGTGCCCGCAGCCTCCCTCAGGGTTGACCTTGACAGATAAATGTGAGGACCAGCCTTCTTCATGAGCAGACGGCTAGGTGTGGCACCTGAGCTTCCACTCTGTGAGGAATGAGAAGGGGCCTGACTCGGGCAGTGGCGAATGGCCTGACCAGCTGGACCGAGACCTGAAGGAAGAGACTAGAAGATCAGGGCTGAGGAGTGGAGGCAGGGGATGGACATATGGAGTGAACACCGAGTAGGGAGACCTCTGCATTACATTACGATGCCCACCTAAACTAAGTAGGAAGGGATGAGTTCTGCATAATAATAACCTTTGTTTTTGATAAAAATTTACTGAGTTTTAAGTTTACACAATTTAATGTGTATTAACAACCAATGTGTATAATTCCTGAAAAGTGAACAGTTAGCTCTGGCTTGCTGGTTCGAGCCAGCTCCGTTGCTCCCCCACACCTGGAAGTGACTTGGTCACATTTTTTGCTGAAAGACAGACACAGGTCTCAAGATACCATTATGTCAGGTAATAGAAAAGTAAAAATAGTGAAATATTTGTGCATTTAACTTAGGAAACTTAACCCTTGCTGTATCTTCTCTATTGAAGTGTGCCAAAAAGGAATGAAAGATGTTGGCATAAAGTTCAAAGCTTGTGGAGAATGTGCCCATGTCAATTTAAAACAACATGAGCAGCCGGTAATTTCGTGGAAAAAAAATGTCACGTATGTGTATTATATGCTAATGCGATTAAATGCCTATCATTTTTCTGAAATTATGAGAGCGTTCATCTCCCTGCCATTCGTCTACCCACCGAGAGCAGAGACTTTTACAACACACAGCATCAGCCACTACGGTTCATAATCTTGATTGAGGTTATTTAATTTGAAATCAAAGCAAAGCAAGATAAATCAAGGCAAGATTCTGCTTAGCAGTCACACGGCAACGATGACTTTAAAAATACCACCTGGTAAGATAAAATTGAACTAATTCTGAAAATTGTATTGTCTTCAATGGCTTAAAAAGTCAGCAGAATATTTAATATTATAAAACAAACAGAGCATTTGAAGAGCAATCAAGTAAATATCTAGCACCCAACCTAAGTTAATAAAGAAGCAAGGGTTTCAACTCAAATGGCAGAACAAAATAATAATTGGGAGAGCACTCTCTTCAAAAAGCACACTGTGACTGGTTCATAAATTCATATTCCGTCTTTCTCATAGGACACACTAGAGGGCGAACTTTCTCTTCTCTAGAAAATCTTTTCACTGTACATCCTTTCAAAGGTGGGCTTTTCTAAAGAAGATTGCTAATTTCCAGGGAATCTTTAAAACAGATGGGTAGGCTCAATTAGAAAAGCCTGAATTAGAGGCTGCTAGGAGAACACTGTGTTTAAAGAGCAAAGGTCAATTTAAAAAACAAAATAAAAACAAGCAAAACCACCCTGTCCTGGGTCAATGAGACTAATAGGCTTTGTCCTCGGCACTTTATAAAGTGTGTTATGAACACGGTCCTTCCATATTCTCAAAAGAGAGCCTATGCAATATTTTCGCCCATTTTTAAGCTGAGGAAACTGAAACTCAGTGATTTTAAGAGACCAGCTCCAGGTCAAACAGGTTTACGGCAAGTAACTGAATCAAGGTATAGTTTAAACCAAATTCCTCTTGTGGCATCCCCCATAGTCCTCTGCTGGCTTTCATCAAAGAACTCAGGACATCCCAAGGCAATAGGCAGGTGAGCCATTCTTAGATGAGCAACCTAAACTCTGGCTATCCCTGCTTTACAAGTAATGAGAAGACATCTTTCACAACTGTATCTCTTCTAAGGCTATGATTAAATCGTTGACTTAAAATATTATTACCAGTATGACCCATCTCTAATCATTTTGTTTGTGGGGAAAATATTATAGGATGCATACTTATTTATTTATTTACATTGAATAAAGATTTTATAAAGCAACTCCTTAAATTACAATCCAAATTAAGAGAAAATATAAATTAGAATGTGATTACTTAAGTCACAGAGGAACTGTGGCTTCCAAAAGGATTCACTCTAGGGTTCTTTTGAACTGAGAGCTGCCCAGCTGTATGTTAAACACCATTTACTGCATAAGTGCTCAATTCCCATGGAAATCCCCAGAAACATAGCTGTTGCACAAAGTGAGATGCATCTGCCGTGTATCAGCTGCAAGACATATTTATGGAAAATGCCACACAGTACGGCATTACAGCTGAGTGTGGCTCCACCTCCACCCCATAAACTGTGAGGCTGAAATGATTCTAAAGGTTCATCCTATTCCTCCCCAAACCCCAGTTACAGAGCTGGGACTAAGTTATCTTAAAAATCAGACTTGTCTAGCCTGCTGTGATGGATGTGGGGTGGATGTGAATATGGGTGAGAGAGTTCTAATGATTGAGAAACCTTGGTGCTGGAGAAGATTATGCTGGAACACAGGACTCCCTGACTTGTCCAGACAGTGGCCTGTGTAGAAAATATAGTGCTCGGGCGCTTGGGTGGCTCAGTGGGTTAAAGCCTCTGCCTTCGGCTCAGGTCATGATCTCAGGGTCCTAGGATCGAGGCCCGCATCGGGCTCCCTGCTCAGCGGGGAGCCTGCTTCCTCCTCTCTCTCTCTCTGCCTACTTGTGATCTGCTCTCTCTCTCTCTCTCTCTNTTGTGTTCTGCTCGCTCTCTCTCTCTCTCTGTGTCAAATAAATAAAATCTTTAAAAAAAAAAAGAAAATATAGTGCTCACAGCCAGAGGGACCCGGTGGGGCTTCAACAGTCATGNGTGTCAAATAAATAAAATCTTTTTAAAAAAAAAAGAAAATATAGTGCTCACAGCCAGAGGGACCCGGTGGGGCTTCAACAGTCATGGCTCCACCCGATTACCCCCAGGGAACGAGTATCCCCTTATGACCACGACCCCATCATGGCATGTGCGGTGGGGAGTCTCAATAATGGGAAGACTTCTTGGGCAAGAATATATATTCTCTCCTCCACCCAAATCCTAGGAGAATCCAAATCTTAGAACCCTCCCGATTGTTTTGAAAGTACAGATACTTTTTCTAGACCTTTAATTAACTGCAAGCTCTTTGAGAAAAGTTTCATCTTCTATCACTTTATATTCCCTACTAAGTGTCATATTATAAACACAATGACCAAACAATAATATTATACATATATATACATATATATGTGTGTGTTTTTTGTTTTTTGTTTTGTTTTTGATTTACCTATTCTCATAACCTCTGTGCCCACCCCTTGGCTGGTCCAAATTTAATAAGTGCTTGGTGCGGGCACCTGGGTGGCTCAGTGGGTTAAAGCCTCTGCCTTCGGCTCAGGTCATGATCTCAGGGTCCTGGGATCGAGTCCCGCATCAGGCTCTCTGCTCAGCGGGGAGCCTGCTTCCTCCTTTCTCTCTGCCTGCTTCTCTACCTATTTGTGATCTCTCTCTCTGTGTCAAATAAGTAAATAAAATCTTTAAATAAATAAATAAATAAATAAATAAATAAATAAATGCTTGGTGCAATGATTAAACAATTCCTTATTGAATGCATGGAGATTCAAACTCTTCCCCTCAATTCAACTGGTGACCCAGGTGATGTCCCTGTAGTAGATTCCAGAAATAATACACACAGCTTCATGTATAGGCATCCTCTTCAGCAGCACAGGGCCTCACACTTAGAAGGATCTTCCACTTGGTTAAGTGCTCTGATGTCACCATTTGAAATTCTTACATATATATAAATGAGAGACTCATGTTTTCATGTTTCACTGAGCCCCACAAGTTATGTAGGCAGTCCTGGCTGTGGCTTTTATACTTTGCCAACAGACACGATCAATCCCTGTGGAGAAGGGAGTGACTTGGTGTTTCAAAGTCTGTGATCAGTGGCCATCTTCCAAATAGAGGAGGCATCCTATCAATTGCCTGCATAATGGAAGGGAGCCTTAAAAAGGCACTCGGTTTGGACAAAGCCTTCTTCCAACAGTTGTACAATCCTGGACATAGGCTTTTTGATCATGAAGTAGAGTTCCATCACTACCATTTCCCCACCAGGAATTATTTACCATGGGGTACCCCTCTCTTCCACCCAAATCCTAGGAGAATCCAAATCCTAGAACCTTCCTCATGGTTTTGAAGGCACAGGTATTTTTAACCAGACCCTAATTAATTGCAAGCTCTTTGAGAGAAGGGTTTCACCTTTTTTCACTTTACATTCCATACTAAGTGTCATATTACAAACACAGTGATCAAACGATAATATTAAGATCTTATAATTGCGTGCTTTTGCATGTTAAAAACACTTTCAAGTAAATGATGTCATCAAACTATTTCAATAACCCCATGAGTTTATCAGGGATGATATAAAGGAAAAACACTCCAGTGTTTCTCTTTTTCTCACACACAGTACTTCCAGCACCAGATGTGTGGATTTTCTACACATCAAGCAATTCTGTGACACCAGTTCGGTGTCCTGCAACTTAATTCACTTCTGACACAATCTACCAGGGTGTCTGATCCCAGGATGGAGATTATGTTCACCAACCCAGAAGCTCTCCAAACCCAGTACTTTGGGGATTTTTATGGAAGCCTCGTTACATAGGCATCATTGATCATTAACTTAGCCCCCAGCCCTTCTCCCCTGCTGGAGTACAGAGGGTGAAGTGGAAAGTTCCAAGTTTCTAATCATAACTAATCTTTCTGGTGACCAGCCCTCATCCTCAGGCTACTGAATAGCCCACCATGAACTGCCTCATTAGCAAAAAAGAGACTCTATCACCCAGGAAATTCCAAGGGATTTAGGAGCTCAGTATCAGGAGTCAAAGAACAAATATTAGAAGGAAAGATGCTCCTGGTGCTCTTCTTATCAGCCAGGAAATGTCAATGCTTTTAGGAGCTCTGTGAGAAGAATCCGAGTGAGAGACCAATATATATGTTTGTATTACTTCACGGCAGAAATTTATTCCCTTTATCCATGTTAGGAAGCGTAAAGTCAGAGCAACTTTAGTTACTGGCTCTATCTACCCGGATGACTTCCAGATCGAATTTCCAATTCTGAGCTCTCTCTGGTAAACCAGCTCTCTCTGGTAAATTTGGAGCTCTCGCTCCCTGGACTTATACTTTCACCACTTTCTGGAATCTCCACTTGGATGCCTTATGGCGTGCTCCACTCAACACCTACTGAACCAAACATACCATTCTGCGCTCCTTCCCTGCCCCACCTTGCTCAAACCTGCTCCTCTTATGGTCTCTTTGTTCACTAACATCACCACCATCCTCCTAATCACCCAAGGCAAACAGCTGGGAGTCATCCTCTACCCCACCCTAGCTCCACCATTCCAAGTCCAGCGGAACACCAAATTCTGCCAATCCTCTTCAGCCGTATTTATCTTTAGGACTCTTAGGCCTAGTACAGAACCTGGGGCATCTTAACATCTTCGTACATTTTGGATGAATCAGATTAAAGTCCTATGTGGCAGTATCAGTGGCCAAAGTGACTTCCCAAGTCACCACTCTGGCTGCTTTCCATCTGGAGTCCCTTTGTCACCCAGCTCTCCTGGTTGGTGGAGGCCAGCTGGGAAGCCTGAGAAAGGAAGCCCTTCCCCTCCCACACAGGCGGCTGCTGGATGGGAGAGAAATCAGCTCTTACACAAACACCTCTGCCTGGCAGGTCTTTCACAGGTTTTCCATCCCTGCTTTTGTTGTTCCTGTCATTGTTACGACACTTTTCCCCACACAAGCATCACCGCCCTCAAAGCTATGAAGAAGTCTGCCTGCCCTACAGACCCCAAATGCCTCGCCCTGGGGTTTACAGATGAGGCAGACAGTATTTAAGATGGAAATCCCAGGCATGGGGGCAGAGAGACCACATGTTTTGGAGATGCCATGATAGAACGTTCCAGAGGACATCCTGAGCAATCCCCACAGACTAAGACAGGCAAAGAGACTAGAGATGACAAGGTGATCTGAAACTATGAACCACAAAGAGCCTGTTCCTGAGCCAGAGTTGGACACATTGTGTTAAATCCGAAGGGACAAAAGGAAATAGTGCAGGGAGGTGAGGGGGAGTAACAAAGAGGGTGGGAGGAAGGGAGAGGCAAAGGGCGGCTCCCTGGGGGAAGTTCAGGGGAAACATAAAAGGGAGAAGTAAATAAAGACAGGTGACCTTTACTAGGCAAATAAAGGAACTACAACTCATTGTAACTTTATTAAGGCTTTGGGGAACCATCCAAAGTAACTTGCCTCAACCAGTCAGATGAGGGTAGGGAGACAGCAGAGAAGTTGATGTCTGGGCCACCTTCTGGGCCCCATGCATCTGAAAGGTCTTGCCTTGTACACCACGTTCCTCCCCTCCTCCCTTTCATGTCCGGAAGGTAATTTCACACTGAACAGAGTGGTGGTCGCAGATGTCTTTAATGAAAGGTCAAACAGCCACCGTAGAAGACACTCTCAAGCCCTGAGCACTGAACAAGACTTGAAATTACAGAGAAGTTGAGAGATGCCTTTAGGAAGCCAGGAAGACGTCTTGGAGGCTCCCAGCAACAACAGCTACAGAAAAGAATATGCACATGGAGGGGCCTTGGTGAGAGAGGGATGGTGGCAGAGAAACAAGACAGACTCTAGTTTCCCAGCTGAACACCCAGCAGGTACCCAGAGTCTCCCCAAATGAGCAGTTGGCTGCACAGCTCTGACCTCAGAAGAGTATAGGAGTTCATAGAATTCACTTTCTCACAAGGCTCAAATACTCTGCATTTGGCTCCTGTAACCTCTCTCTAGGAAATGCTGGGAAATGCATACAAACCCTAAGTTACGTGTCTTGCAGCTCCCAGGGAAAGAGTGAGATCCGAGAGAGGCAACAGCAGTACTGTCAACCACCATTTAGGCTGGAGGTTAAGGAGGAGGATGTTTGGTGAGGTGACAGAAAAAGAGAACATAAAAGAAGGTAGCATTTCGACGAGTCTGAGCCCAGGGTCAGGCCCGTGGTGAGCCCTCGGTTCATGCCAGTGCTGAGGGAGCCCGACTTCCACGGGCAGCACGCAGCCTGCCAAGTGAAACACCTGCCCAACACAGCGCAGAGAACGACAGCCTTTCCACCTCCGCAGGCCGAGGAGAGAACGGCCGACCGGGGGCTGTTCGGAGGGGGCTACCATTTGCTAGTTTTCAATGCACATCAAAGGACGCCCACTCCTTTTGTTATTCCAGCATCAGCATGACCTACACCGACGCCCCCAGAGGAAGAACACAGCAGAAGTCTCTCTCTCTTAATGTCTAAACTCTGAGTGTGGTCAAGAGGTTCAGTTACCTGCATGAGTCAGAATGGAGTCTAACAAGCAAGGGACACCAAAGCAGATCGAAAGGAGAGCAGAAGAAAGGGACCCGAACAGAAGAGCAGGGTCATCCAGCTCTTACCTCAGCCTGGCTCACAGGTCCACCAGCACCTTAGTGGAGAGCCAATGCCCGTATCGTCCCCTTTTGGGGGGGGGGTGTTGTGTGACATTTGCTCTCTATACATGTATACGCATGTACCTGTAGAGAGAATAGAAATAAGCATCTAATGTATTTGTGTTTTGTGTTTATGCGCAAAAACTGAATGGAAAGTCATTCCATGGAGGGGTTTCTGCTTGGCCGAGCTAATCCTTCTGTCATCTCTGCAAGGATGTTGTTAAGAAGTGGTCCCCAAGACCTGCTTGAGGCCTACAGTCAAGATGTATTCAGGGAAGAGGAGACGAGTAAGTAACCCATGGTACAGAATTCCCCTTACCCGTCTGGGTGTGACATTCATTATGGGTGTGACAAAGCTTATGAAACTTAGGGCTGACAGAGGGAACACCTGCACAAAATCACCTGGCACCTTGTGTTTACGGACCGCCTCTCTTCCAGTGAGCCTAAAGCCCTTTGAACGTTATCTTACTAATGCTCTCAATTACCAGGGGCCCCCAGTGGGGCGGGCCAGGGGGGACTGAACAGCATTTTCTTTAGACTTTGAGCTGAACAGCAATGAGTGCACAATCACCATTCTGTTTCTGAGGTCTCATGGTCCC
This sequence comes from Ailurus styani, assembly GCA_002007465.1. Lineage (NCBI taxonomy): Eukaryota > Metazoa > Chordata > Mammalia > Carnivora > Ailuridae > Ailurus > Ailurus styani. The sequence goes on along the minus strand of LNAC01000403.1, from coordinate 59,878 downwards.
TGGTGTTGAACCAAACCATTTAGGAAGCTGTCAGACAAAAGGGTTAAGTGACTTGTCAGACAGAACCTGTGTGGGACACGGTGGGAATGGCTCACAGCCCCCATCTCACGGTGCCATGTGCTGGTTTATAGTTTCATCAAGTGGTAGCTATATTTTTCCAGAGTGGGCCTGGGCTGAGGTAAATGTCCCTCTTTTCCTCCAGTGTCCAGACATTTCTTCTCCCGCAAGAATCCCAGTGCTGTTGAAGCCCACATCATCAGACCCGTCCCACTGTTACCATCCCTTCTAGCAATAGTCTCCCCACCACCTGGTGAGTTCCCCTTATCCTCTGATTGATTTCAATAGTTTTCTCTCTGTCGCTATTCCTCCTCTCAGTGATTTCAGCGTCCACATAGGTGTCCCTAGGAATGAACATGTGTTGACCCCACCATGGGACAGGCTTGGACCAGACCTCCATATGTCACCCAGCCTCCAAAAGGCCCACTCTAGCTACACAGCTGTGATGGCGTCTAGGTTCTTTCTCCTGGTATTCCTGAGAGCTCAGACACCCTTAATTTGGTAGTTGTTGGAAAGTCTGGGCACACCCCTTTCCAGGAGTCCTTTAATTGCGAGATGGCCACCCAATATTTAACAGATAAACTGCAACGTTCTTGTCTTCGTAGCCAAATACCACAGTATAGGCAGCTTATAAACTACATTTATTTCTCATGGTTCTGGAGATCAGGAGCCCTCGGGCTCAGGTTCTGGTGGGGGACCTCTTCCTCTTCTGGGTTGTCTACTTCTCACTACATCCTTACATGGTAGGAAGCTCTGTGGGGTTTCTTTCGTAAAAGTATCAAACCCATTCAGGAAGGCTCCACCCTCATAATCTAAACTTCTCAAAGCCCCGCCTCCTAATACCATCTCAGTGGGCATTGGGATTTCAACACATGAATTTTGAGGGGACGCAAAAAGTCAGTCCATAGTACTTCTTCAAGAGGAACTGAACTCCCCTTCTGTCAATGGGCTCCCAGTCTATGAATTGACTTTGATTTGGGAACTGGGTGAAAAACCTGTAATCTCCTATTTTAGCAGCTCAGTCTTTTTTTTTTTTAAGTAAGGTCCATAATTTATTCAGATTTTCTTATTTTCTTTTTTTTATTAACATATCATGTATTATTTGGCCCAGAGGTATAGGTCCGTGGATTATCAGGCTTACACATTTCAAACCACTCACCATAGCACCTACCCTCCCCAGTGTCCATAACCCAGCCATGGTCTCCCTACCCCCCAACCCCCAACAACCCTCAGTTTGTTTCATGAGATTAAGAGTCTCTTATGGTTTGTCTCCCTCCCAATCCCATCTTGTTTCATTTTTTCCCTCCCTACTCCCACAACCCCCTGCCCCGCCCCTCAAATTCCTCATATCAGAGAGATCATATGATAATTGTCTTTCTCTGACTGACTTATTTTGCTTGGCATAATACCCTCTAGTTCCATCCATGTCGTTGCAAGTGGCAAGATTTCGTTTCTTTTGATGGCTGCATAGTATTCCATTGTGTATATATACCACATCTTCTTTATCCATTCATCTGTTGATGGACATCTAGGTTCTTTCCATAGTTTGGCTATTGTGGACAGTAGCAGCTCACAGTCTTATGGCATATGGTGTCATGTGACCTGTGTGAGTATGCATCAGATTGCACTGTTATCCCATTCCACATTCCCCCCAGTGGTTTCCATCCACTTGGAATAAAGCAGACTCCTATCCATGGATGACAGAGTTATTCGTGATCTGCACTAGCCTATCTCTCTTCAACTCCTTTCCAGTCTCCACAACCCTTACTCTATGAACACTGGCTTTCTTGCTCTTTCTGCCTCAGAACACCAACACTGGCTTTTCCTTCAGCCTGGAATGATTTCTTCCTCCACCTCACCCCCATTATTTTTGAGCCAATGCTTCACTTTCCTCATAGTATTTAATGCCACCTAGCATTGTGTATTTGTGTGTGTGTGTGTGTGTGTGTGTGTGTGTGTGTGTGTGTGTGTGTGTATCCTAAGATCCATGAGGGGGCAACACTGCCTTTTTACCACTGTATCCCCAGAAAATAAAGCAGTAATTGTCACATAGGCACTCAGTTATGAAGAAACTAGAGACTCTATAAATGATGATATAAGACTAGAGGTGATATGATCACAATGAGGAAGACTAAAAATATTAAGCAATATGAAAGATAAATATTATTAAGGTCAATAAAAAGCTGAAAGGAAACTGGAAGAATTTAAAAACTTGAAGAGGGAAAGAAATGCAAAAAAAAAAAAGCATTCATTTTAAAATGTAAACATTTGGGGCCCCTGGATGGCTCCATCAGTTGAGTGCCCAACTCTTGGTTTCAGCTCTGGCTGTGATCTCCTGGTCATGAGATCAAGCCCTGTGTTGGGCTCTGAGCTCACCTCAGAGTCAGCTTGAGATTCTTTCCCCCTTCCTGTCCCTCCTTCTATGTTCCTCCTCCCATTTGCACCCTCCCTCTCAAATAAATAAATAAAATCTTTTTTTTAAAAAATTCTTAAAACAGTGGTTTAAAGACCAATAATAAAGTTAATAAGATAAAAAATAAATAAAATATAGATATTTAAGAACTGCACGTCTCTGAAGATGAAGATAGTGTCAAAAACATTCTCCATTTCCAGTTAGTATCTCGGATTAGTTGAAGGGCGTGTAACTAGTCACTTTTTTTTGCTAGGTGACAAATACCTTGCCTTTTAGGCACTTTAGAGTTTAAAAACACTTCCGGGTGAATTAAGTCACTTGACCCCCCCAAATGGCCTTGCTGAGTTTGTCGAGCAAGTATCACATCCCCAGGCACGCTTGTGGAAACAGCCTTCCATGGGTTGAGAGCCTTGCCTAAAAGATCTAGAACCAGTTGTTAGGAGACAAAAAGGTGATTCTTCAACAAGTTTTTTTGACTCCAAAGTCTAGGACACTTCCATTCTACTTTGCAGCTGTCAACACCTATTGTAATGTTTTTTTAAGCAAACATACTCTGAAATTTCATATAAGAGAAAAATAATTCCATCTCTATGAAAAATGTCTTATATAGAACTTTTAAAGGTTAGTGTCTCTGCTATAATCTATATTTGACACCAGAGGGCTGAGGACAGGGTTCCATGCTTAGTTTTGTCCTTGTCAAGAAGAAGCTGTTTAACAGCTCAAAATAAACCTTAAAGTTCTCATTTCAGTTTAGAAATCTACCGGTCTTGACATTCTAGATCCCCGGTGAAGTCAGTAATTATTTCATATAAGCTGATTTTTCAGCCCTTTGGTTAACCTGCTTTGCCATGATTTGGTCTTTCTCCTATGAATTGTTTTTATCTTCTGATTCCATATTTCAAGCTGAACAGCTACAAATATTTGTTTGCATTATATTCAAAACCTTTTTTTCTCCTTCCTTAGATGTAAATATATTAAAATGATTCTTTTCTTTATCCCTTAGCATTTCTTTGCACTGAGAGGGAAGCATCTGGATTGTTTTCTTAGGGGGGGACTGTGACTGTACAGGAAATGGGAGGTTCTGTCAACCATTTCAAGTATAAGCTACTATCGCTTTACTATTTTACCTGAATTTACAATAAAAAGTATTTTCGTTCACTTTAAAGAGAAGACCTGAAGAAAGCACTCTCGAACACAGTAAATTCCTCCACAGAAATGAGTTTTGCATGTTTGCATTCAAATAGAAACTTTAAAAAAAAAAATTGTATTCTCCTAGTTAGTCCAAAGGTAGGTGGTCCAAACTAAACTCTCACCATGTGGGATCTGCCAGGTATGTAGGGCTGATGGGCCTCGATTCTGGCAAGCCTCTGAAATGACTTACTAAGGAACTTTGCTGTTTCATAATGATCATCGTTTTCAGATTTCCAGACTTAACACAGGGCTAAGTCACAAACAACACAAGCTTTCCTTTCTATGGCTGGCAAGATCGACACGCTGTTGGACTTGAGCCTTGGTTTTCAATCATCACCTGTGACGCACCCTGACATTTCTGCCTCTCTGTGACTTTTCCAATAGCTGCAAAGAACAAGGAAATTTCATGGAGCCAAAAGGATTCAATCAACTCTGCTTCCCATTGTAGCCAAAATGAGTCATGTCTGTAATTAGGGCTCTGGAGTAGAGGCTAAGAAACTTTTAGGAATAGATCAATATTATTATGGAAAACTGAGGAATTGTTAGTTAAATACTGGATAGAATTCTAAAAATCAAAATGAGTGAGAAAGGAACCATCATCTCAAGTCTAACAGAATATATGCTAATGAACAGAAACACAAAAAATACAGACACACACACACACACACACACACACACACACACACACACACACACATGCTCCTACATTATAGTGCTGTATAATTTTTCCAGGGGTTTCAAAACATGTTCTCCTTTATATTCTTCAAAATACAGGAATTGCTGGGTATGTGCCTCTCCACCAAGAAAGGCAATCTATTATTCCTAAACACAAATTTTACTCACATTTATTTACTATGGTCACGTTTTAGAGCACTAGACTTTTGAAATACTGAAGTTACCCAGAAGTAAAATCCAGATATTGAAAAAATGTGGCATTTTTAAAGGAGAATAAATTTGATGTGCCCATTTAATAATATGGACAGTAATGACCATACTTTATCAACTTTAGAATGCACAATTTTCCACATTTTTATGATACCTGAAATTGGCATGTATCTTACCATAAATGGCATCTTACAATTAAAATTGGCAGCATTTTTGCTCTTTTTCAGTGGAACACACACTACTGGGAAAGAAATAATGGTGCATCTTAGAATTGATGGCTTATTAAGTTTGATGAAATGTCTCCTTAGAAAGGATCCAGAAGTATTAGGAGTGAGATGAGCTCCTAAAATAGCATCTCGCATCCAGTAGAAAGTACACCTCTGCTAAATGATGTTATGGGCAGTTGAATAGGTTCTAACTGGATGCTTCAATCTGCAACTTATTAACACTATATAGTGATAATGCACTTGGTTGCACCAAATTAAACACAAACATCTTGACTGTCTGCCGGTGGTAAAGCAGGGTTTTCCAGTAGCTCCTGTTCTTCTGTGGCCCATGAAAATAGGCTTAGGGTATTTGACACAGACACAAAGGAATAAAGGGAAAAATTTGCCACATTCCATCATCTAAGGGTTAGTTACCTATTTCATGTACCTTTGGCCGTATCATATCACTTAACCCAAGACATGAGGATGAAAGAAGTTATCTAAGTCAGGGTTTCTCAACCCCAACACCATTGACATTTTGGACTAGATAATTCTTTGTTGGGGGTGGAGGGATAATCCGGTGCATTATAGGATGCTGCTCCTGATTTCCACCCACTAGATGTCAGTGGTTCCATCCTCCCCACCACCTCCCAGTTTTGACACCAAAAAGGTCTACAGAAATTGCCAAGTATCCCCCAAAGGTCAAAACTGCCATGGTGGAGAACCACTGCTGTAGGTCTTTTCCCACGCTACGCTATTCCCAAAGACTAGATGAGGGACAGAGATAAAGAAATGCAAAAAACAACTGAATTCATAAAACCTCCCCTTGCAAATGAGAGAAATGATCTGAAACTTCAAAGCTATCTGCAAGTTTTGGGGTTACCAAAATTCTAGTTGACTCAAGATTAGAAATTATACATATATGTGTGTGTGTAATTGAAAAAAATACACAGCATTTATTCTCAGTTGTTAAAACTATGAAAAATATGTTGATATATTCGTGGTCAAAGAGGAATCTGAAAAAGTAAACTGACTGACCTGTTGATGGAATATTGGTGTCTTTAATTATTGTTATTTATGTCATGAGTAATTAAATATGTCCTGATTTTGGTTGTTTGATAATCACTAATAAAGAGCCATGAGAAAGGGTCAGAATGATAAAATATCCAGCATTTTCTAGGTGATTACTAAATACCAGGCACAGAGCACTCTGATTATATGTATTGACCTATTAAATTTTTACAACGATCCTGAGAGCCATCATTTCCAGGAAGAAAAGTTGACTTGTCCAAGATTACACAGTTTGTAAATAGCAGAGCCAAGAGTCAACCAACAGCTAGGCTATCTGCCTTCTTACCAAATGACTTCTGACCAGTCATGTTCCCCCGACTGCCAATTCTTCCCTATTTGAATTCTATATCCCAGCTGGGTTGGTCTACTCATAGGTATTAACCACATACCTTACATTTATCTTTCCAGGCCTTTGCTCACACTGCTTTTCCCCCTGGAAAACTGACTTTCTTCTATCTGCTTGTCTGTTTGTTTGTTTTTTAAACCATATCCTTCTTCTGATGCTTAGTTTCAGGTCCATTTTCTCCATGGAATTGTCTGAGATTATTCTAGCCACTGTGATCTTCCTGTTCTCTGCACACTTTTTACTTCTGCCCAATTAGACACTTGTTATATAAGATTTCACTTTCTAGCTCCAGATGACAATAGCTAATAGTGCTATACCCTATAGTAAAGAGCTGTATGTACATGACCTCATTTTATCCTGACCACGAACCTGTTTTTTGTTACAGTCATTTCACGGATTAAGGCGTCTAATGGTCAGAATTAACTGGACTGTTGTTTAAGGATCCATTCGATAAGTGGCAGACCAGAATTTGAAGCCTCTTAACTCCATACCTCATGTTCTTTCTTAAAGGACAGGATATGTGGGTGGCTCAGTCTATTGAGTGTCTGGCTCTTCTTTTTTTTTTTTTTTTGAGTGTCTGACTCTTGATTTAGGCTCGGGTTATGGTCTTGGGGACATGGGATTAAGCCCGGAGTCAGGCTCTGTGCTCAGTGTGGAGTCTGACTGTCCCTCTCACTCTGTCCCTCCCTCAGCTCTCTTTCTCTCTCTCAAATAAGTAAATAAAGTCTTAAAAAAAAAAAAAACAGGACTTGTAGCCCAGGTGTATATAAACACATAAAAGTCAATCTCACCAACTAAACTGCAAATTCCATTTTTAAACCCTTCTACTTCCCTCACTCCTACCCTAGTACTTAGTAAGCACACAGTAAGTACTTAGTAAGCACTTAGTAAATACTTAGAATGATCATTTACCAGTTGGATGATTTTTGCTTCCTAAACTTCAGAGCATAAAGCAACAATAATAGTAATAACTAATGGACACTGATCTCTATCTGTATAAACTCATGTTTATACTGGTATGTAGATATAATATATACATATGGGCACCTGGGTGGCTCAGTCGATTAAGCATCTGACTTCTGGTTTCAGCTTGGGTCATGATCTCAGTGTCGTGAGATGGAGCCCAGTGTTGGGTTCGATGCTCAGTGGAGAGTCTGCTTAAGATTCTCTCCTTCTCCCTCTACCTCCCCCTCTGCCTTCCCCCCATGCTGCTTGTGCTCTCTCTCTCTAAAATAAATAAACAAAATCTTAAAACTGTATAGATAATATATATTCACATGTATATATCTTCTGTTTGTATTCAAGTTTTCAAAGCAGGTCTAATTTCTAGAATATCAAATTTTCTGATGTCATAATGTCAATAGCACTTTAGAAGTTCCCAAGCAGAGGAGATCGCCTGAGGGACAAATGTCAGATTCTTTGTTCTTGGTTGAAGACTCAAGAGCTGTCTCAGAGCACCAGCCCATCAGAACACGATTGTCCTGATATTTCCCTAGCCAGGGTGGAGGTGGATCCGTGGAGACCTGCTGCAGTGTGCAATGAAGTTCATTTCCTGGAACCAATCTGCCCATCCCGGCAACACACGTGACTTGAAAAATGCAGGTCCCTTCAACAGGCAAGTATTGTTGGTAATCCCCAGTTGTCTGAGAGCTATTTGGCACACTCTCAGGAAGCTGACATGCAAACAATAAGTAATCTGGTTTTCAGTAAGCTAATTACCCAGCAGACGTGCACGGTCTCCAGACCGAAGCAGCGCGTTACAACACACTGAACGGCACACCTGAGTAAGCTTACAGTCACGAAAACACTCTTCTCTTTAATCACAAGAACATGTCAAAATTGTGGCTTTATTTGAGCGCAGGCTTAAACCACCTCTCTAAACCACCTACTTCGTAGGGACCTGCTCACTCTTTCTTCTTTAGGGTACTGTGGGTCTCAAAAGTGGTTTTTACCTAGCAGCTAAGTTCAGGGATGTACCCACAAAAGTGTGACCCAAGTTTGCTGCCCCCAACCAGGGACCACTCTGCCCAAGGAGACCAAAGGCTGGGAATCTGTGGCTTCATCACCAAAGGCTCCTGTCTCCAGAAATTGGGCTGAAATTTCATGCCAGTCTATCCATCCCAGAACATCCTTTCAGTCTTTGTACGTAGAAATAATACAGAACTACCTACAAATACAGTTATTTTCAGAGGCTGGTGGAGAATGGTGATATTTTTTCAGCAATGATCATAAACCCCTTGACAATGGGGAATTTGACTAGTCAGTGATCATACCTGAGGGGTTTTTAGAACCTTTTGCTGAAGTCAATCAACTTAAAATGATAAGTATTTTATAGAACCAGCTTGCCAATATGGGGAAGTTTATTATACATATGTGTGAGTTTACAGAAAATAAATTTTAGTGTGATTCTATAGTATAAGAATCAGGTCCAAATTCAGTGTATTGATTTTTCTTAAAAGCAAGTCTATCTCTTTTAGATAATTTTTGTTAATTCACTTAATCTCCCCATGCCTCAGTGTCATTCCATTCATTAATTAGCAATATATTTGTTGTTTTGTATGTGGCACACTGTGGTCTAGGCTCAGCAGATAAAATGTCCAAAGAAATGGACAAAAAAACAGAAAAATCTGCTTCAGAGAGCTTACATTCAAGTGGGAAAAAGTGTACAATGAACAAATACATAGAGTGTGTCAAATAGTGACAAATTCTATGAAAATAAAACAGGAAAGAAAACTGAAAATCCCAGTGCAGAAAGACATGAAAAGGCTTACAGTTTTCAAGGGGTCTGTCCAAGATGTCTCCTAAGAAGGTAACATTTGAGCAAAGTCCTGAAGGAGTGAGGAAGTAAGCAATGTGGATATCTGGGGGAGAGCATTCCAGAAAGATGCAGAGGGAAAAAGAAATGCAAAGGTCCTGAGGTATAAGGATGCCTGGTACGTGCCAGGAGTGGCAAGGTAGCTGACCAGTGTAGCTGGAGCAGAGTGAGCAAAAGGGAGGCAACAGGAGGCCAGATTTTCTGAGGCCTTTTAGGTCATTATAGGGATGTGGGGTTAAAGCATTAGACTTATAGCATCAGAGTTTAGAACAATTGTTTTCAGCAGCATGCACGATCTGACTTGCATTTTTTAAAATTTTTTAATTTTTCGGGGGGTGGGTAGGAATGGGGAGAGGGAGAGAATCTTACTAGGCTCCACACTCAGCACGGAGCCCCACATGGGGCTTAAATCTCACAATCCTGTGATTATGACCTGAGCTGAAATCAAGAATCAGATGCTTAACCAGTTGAGCCACATAGGTGCCCAGATCTGACTTGGGCTTTAAAAGGTTTATGCTAGCTTCTGGGTGGGGATTAGACTACAGAGGAGCACAAAGTCACCTGCTTACTCATCCAAGGACATCAAATAGCTCCAATGCAATAATCCAAGCATAAGACAACTAAGACTTGGATTAAAATAAGACTAGTGAATGTTGTTGGATTCTAGCTATATTTTTGAAGTAGAGTCAACAGAATTTCAATGGAATGAGTGTGAGATATGAAAGAAACCAAGAATGACTCCAAAGTTTTGGCATAAGGAACTAGAACAGACTTGCCCTTTGCTAAGGTAAGAAACAGAGTGTGAGAGGCACTGTGGAAATTAGGAGTTCAGAAATTGAATATAAATTAGACATCCCAGTGGGCTCGATGAATAAGTAGTTGGTTATAAGGATCTGGAATGCAGGAGACAGGTCTGTGCTGGAAGGGGCACTTGGAATCATCAGCATAGAGATGGCATTTTAAACCCTGAGGCTGGGTGAGATGGACTTGGGGTAAGCCTCCAAAATTCAATGGTCTAAGCAATGATGGGGAAGCAGGGAAAGAAACTGAAGAAGAACTTCCCAGGACATGGTCCCTCTCCGAGAGCTGACGACCGTGTGCCTGGAAGGAGGGAGTGAGCAACTCTGCCAAAGTTGACTGAGGTCTGATGAGTTGAGGACTTGGAATTGACTCAGAGTAGCACCACTGAGGTCATGGATGACCTTGATGAGTCTTTTCTTTTCTCTCTATCTTTTTAAAGATTTATTTATTAGAGAGAGAGAGAAAATGTGTGTGTGTGTGTGTGTGTGTGTGTGTGTGTGTGTGTGTGTGTGTGTTTGAGCCTGATCAGGGGAGGGGCAGAGAAAGAGAATCCTCAAGCAGACTCCCAGCTGAGTGTGAAGACCAAGAAAGCGGCACTCTACCCCAGGACCCTGAGATCATGACTGGAGCTGAAATCAAGAGTCAGACACTCAGCCTACTGTACCACCCAGGTGCCCCAAGAGTCTTCTATAGGAGAGGGATTAAAATGGATATAGACAGTTCTTTTGAGAAGTTCTGCTAAATGGGGAACAAAGAAAGGGACAGTAGCTGAAGAGGGGTGTGGAGTCAAGAGAAACTTCTCAAAAACCAACTTCATTGAGGTGCGATGTAAATGCAATAAAATTCAGCAATTTCAGGTATACAGTTCAGTGAGTTCTGACAAATGTTTCTATCTATGCAATCACCACCACGACCAAGATGTATAACATTTTGTGCCCCTTCCCACCCAGCAATCTCTTACCCCCAGACCCAGGCAACCACTTACCTGCTTTATATCACTCTAAACGAAATTCTTCTCTTTAGAGTTTTACATAAATGGAATCATACAGTATGTCATCTTCTGTGTCTAGCTGATTTTGCTTAGCATAATGTTTCTGAGAATTATCCGTGTCAATACATTTGAATCAGAACTTACTTCCTTTCTATTGCTGGCTGGCATTCCATAGTATGGATATACTGCAATTTGTTTATTCATTCACCTTCTGTTGGACACTTAAGGTGTTTCCAGTTAGATTTTTATGAATAACTCTGCTATAAACATTCATGTCAGTCTTTTGTGGGTATTTGTTTTCATTTAGTGGAGAGTTGTTTGGTTTTGTTTTAAGATCAAAGAAGTTTAGAAATCACAAGTTTAGTTATGGTGGTGATGAAATTTTGAGCTTGTCAGAGAACCCTGGTACTGGGATGATATAGTTCCTTGGTAAATAAATAAGTATCACTCATCTATAGTCATTTATTCAGTATCTCACTCTAGTATCTCATGAAGATATTGTCCTTGCCTTCAAGTGACACATAATCTAGTGAATTAAATAAAAATGTGAAGAAATTGAATGAGGATACACTCCTTAACAGAATATGCACTAAACTCAAGGGACTTACTGTCCAAAGAGATGAAACTGGTCACAAGTATAAGTTGGCTCAAAAACTGTTTGTAGATAATGATAGAATGAGTTACCTTCTGTGAAAGGATGTACGCATCGATGTTAAAGAAAAGTCAGGTATGCCTATGATACAATCCTGACTATCATCATCTTCATCATCATCTGCATACACCATGCTCCCTACAAAGGTACTTTGGGAGCATTATTAGCAACAGGCAATCTTCCCATGAGTTTGGTTACCAACCACATGTGCAAAAGAAGCTTAGCCTGTATTATTTCTGGTTCTGCCTGTTTCACTGTTTGCATGATTTCTGATAACTTTCCTAACTTTCTATACTTTTCTTTTTTAAAAAAAGATTTTATTTATTTGAGAGAGAGAGCGTGAGCAGTGGAGGGGGGAGAGGGATAGAGGGAGAGGGAGAAGCAGACTCCCTGCTGAGCGGGAAGCCTGACATGGGGCTTGATCTCAGGACCCTGGGACCATGACCCAAGCCAAAGGCAGACAACTGACTGGGCCATCCAGTCACCCTATACTTTTCTATACTCCCCTTCTCTTCTTGTAAAATGTAAATACCAACATCTGAGTGGGATTAATACAATGTTATGGAATTAATTCTATTTCCTGACTGACAGCAAAATATTAGCATGAGAACATGAGTTTCTCCGTGTTCCCTAATATTTTACTCTCAAAATATACATATTAAAACCGTTTCTCGCAACCTGCTAGGAACGGATGGACTAGACACCTACTGACACCTAAGAACTACTCTGGCACCTCCAACTAGACTTAGGTATCATTAGGGGCTGATGGTGTCTCCTGTTGGACATAAAAGATATCACAGAACACTGACTTCAGACACAGTCGCTCTGAGGTCATGATAAACTGAGAACAAGAGCACTTCATAATTTTATTTAAGTACAGGCAAAAATATGGTCATTGTACAATCTACAAAATACCAAATATTCCAGTCGCTCCTGGCTAATATGATTGACTGCTGTTTCTTTACCAATTTTGGTTTTATCTTTGCTCTAGACTCTCCTCCCTACGAATAAGACTATATTACTAATCATAGACTTGTCCCTGCTTTCTGAAAAAAGCTACTCTAGAACTAACCCCTGTTTCTTTAGACCCTCCCCTAAAGTCACCCACCTTAAGTCCAGATTCTATAAAATGTGTTCTAACACCTCACCAAGACTTCCCATAGATCCTCGAAGTCTACGTCTTTCTCCTTGTAACGAGTAATCAGCTCACCTTGCTTGACTCCAAGTGTGTCTCCGTTGGTCTTTGTCTGGAGGACGAAGACTCTACATCTGCCCCAGAATTTTCAGTACAGAAAGAGGGAAGCAAGGTTTGAGATGCTACAGTTCTCAGAAGTATTGACACTTGACAAAATTACTCTGGTTTAAAAACCTTCCTGAAAGGGGCGTCTGGGTGGCTCAGTCAGTTGAGCATCTGCCTTCTGTTCAGGTTATGATCCCAGGTCGGTCTCCCTGCTTGGGCACCCTGCTCAGCATGGAGCCTGCTTCTCCCACCCCCCTCTGGCCCTCCCCTCTTCTCAGGCTCTCGCTTTCAAATGAATAAATAAAAATCTTGTGGGGGGGGGGACCTTCCCGAGACGGAGAAGTGATTCCCTACCAGCAGAGCTTAATCTGCCAGTAAGCAGTGGAGAGGAGGTAGAATTAGCAGGACGGGCGATACCAACCAGAGTTCCCCTTCGATTCCTCCCTCACACCCCCTGCCTTCCCAGTCCTGGCCTTCCCAGTTATAGACACAGTCCTGCTGGACTCTGAGTCAACCAGCCCGACCAAGCCCGGGGTTAACACCCACGTGTGGAGTCTGGAATTCCTCTCGCCATTGCAGGCCTGATGAGCCTCACTCAGCAGGCTGCAGTTCTGTTTCCTGCTTAGTATTCCAGTGCACTGCTGGGTCTGGACTTTTGCCTAGAGCCATCACAGCCCACTGGGCAGGGATCCAATACCTTGTGGAGTCCTTGCCCTTGTCCCTGCCCTGGAAGTTGTAGTTTGTTCTGTCTATTCCCAGTTGCTGGCAGGGGCGCCATTCCAAATGGGCTTATCCTCAGGCGCCGTGACGTGGCTGCCCTTTCTGACACTGCAAATTGTCCCATTGGCTCTGGAGAGAGCTCTTCAGCTGAGTTCCACTCCCATCTGGTCCTGGGTTTCTCCAACACTTCCTCTTGGCCAGTGCCAGCATCCCTCACGGCTGAGCCCACCCAAGTTATAACGGCCTCAGCTCACCAGACAGTTTATTCATGTGCAACTGGACACCTTCCTTGGCCATCACCCAAAAGAGAAAGTTGCTACAAGAACGGCCTGCTGAGTCTTCAGGACTTCCAGACATAATCTCAGGTTCAGGGAAGCAGCAGGAAACAGGGAAGGGTCGCCTCCAACCACATCAAGGAGTATATAGCAAAAGGGAGAGGCCTTACCCTCTGCACCTAAATCCCTTCCTGGGGGCAAACGAATCCAACTTCTAAAAACCTGAGACATCAATACACATAAGAACTTGATTCATACTAGAGTACTGAGTATTGACCAGATATATAACAACCTCATGGTAAGTACTCAATAAATATTTGTTCAATTAGTGAATAGGTCTGATGGATGGGAAAATTGAGGCCAGGCTCTGTTCCCATCCCTCAGGATCAGTCAGTGAGGGAGCATAGAGTTGGAACAGAGCCAGATTCTCTTAGCTCGAATCCAGGATTCTTTCTCCTAGAGCAACATCCTTATTAAATAAATACTGGTTGGGGCACCTGGGTGGCTCAGTCATTAAATGTCTACCTTCGGCTCAAGTCATGACCCCAGGGTCCTGGGATCAAGCCCCACATCAGGCTCCCTGTGAATCAGGCTCCCTGTGAATCAGGCTCCCTGCTGGGTGGGAAACCTGTTTCTCCCTCTCCCACCCCCTCTGCTTGTGTTCCCTCTCTCGCTGTGTCTCTCTGTGTTAAATAAATAAATAAAATGTTTAAAAATAAAAATAAAAAATAAATATTGGTTAATTCATAATAGCAAAAACTTTTGACTTTCTTTCTTTCTTTCTTTCTTTCTTTCTTTCTTTCTTTCTTTCTTTCTTTCTTTCTTTCTTTCTTAGAGGAGAGCGTAAACATGAGTGGGGAAGGGCAGAGGGAGAGGGAGAAGCAGACCTCCTGCTGAGCAGGGATTCCCACTGTCAGGCTTGATCCCAGGACCCTGAGATCATGACCTGAGCCCCCCAGGTACCCCTGGACTTTTATTTTTTAACTGGTCTTGTATCTCTAAGATTATTGAAGATATTGGCTACTTAAGCACTTGGTCAAGAAATGTGCTGTACGTGCACCCTAATACTGTGACAAAATTGGGATAGGAAGCCATGCGTTAGCAATAATTTATAAACATTTTTATCATGCAACAGAATATATTAAAACCTGTAGCTTTTTCATGTCCTTGAACCACAGAGTAGGAAAGAGACATGGGGAGATGATGTGCCATGGACAGAAAGAGGCACAGGAAAGAGATGGAAAGCCAAAGAAATGCCTTTCCATATTTCCTGCAATTAACCCTACCCCACCCCATCACTTCAGCAAAAGGAGGCTTAAAAAAAGGAAGGTACAGGTTATATCACTGTTCTTTCTGAAATCTCCAAGGGTTGCTGGAAAGAACGCAACTCCTATTAAAATGCAAACACCAGCTGTGTTGGACCTAACATTCATTTACACTTTAATTAGGAGGAATCCCTTTAATCAGATGATTTGATTGCCTCGCTACTCAGTGTGGTCCACAAAGGACCAGCAGCATAGGCATCACCTGCAAGTTTATGCGAAATAAACTCAGGCTCTCAGGTGCACGCTAGACCCTTGAAGTAGAATCTGCAGTTTGCCCAGATCCCTGGGTGATTCTCATGCCGAGTGATGTCCCAGAGGCTCTGCTCTCAGCAGTTCTAAAGGGACCAACTTGCCAGATTCTGGTTCCTGGGCATTTTCAAATACATGAGTGGGAGGCACTGCAGAAAATAGGAGATGGCACCAAAGACCAATTCACCTTCTTAGCATGTACCTAAGGACTCGGTGGCCTGCGAACAGCTGCCTCCACCAGAAATCACCTGAGGGTACAATGGATTGCTAAAGCTTGTGAGATTCATCTGACCGTGTTGAAATATGGACCATGTAGCAACATATGTATGAGAATGAACATACCTCAAACCCTGTGATTGGCAGTTAGCCATTGCATTGGGCAAGAGGGATTACACAACTCTCAAAGGCACCCCAGTTACAGCCCAGGTACGCCCAGGTATAAGGAGAAAGTGGTTCTCTTGTACTTGTGAGTATATGTCAGAAGCTCTGACTAGTGTGTGAGAGACCCTCCAAACCATGTAAAATACACAGTCGTGAAGTTAATTAGAGAATGAGGATCACGAGATGCTACTCCAATGGAATAAGTCATTTGGTTTTGTTTAATCCAGTGAAATCAGATTACATAAGCAGTATCTGTTTCAACATAATTACCTATGTTGAAGATTCAAATAAAAAGAAAAATATTGCAGCCTCTACAATCTCGCTCGCTCGCTCTTGCTCTCTCTTCCTTCCCCCTTCCCTCCCTCCCTACCTCCTTCCCTCTGCCTTTTCTAAC
Organism: Ailurus styani; assembly: GCA_002007465.1. Lineage (NCBI taxonomy): Eukaryota > Metazoa > Chordata > Mammalia > Carnivora > Ailuridae > Ailurus > Ailurus styani. Next base: position 43,866 of record LNAC01000403.1, on the reverse strand, counting down.
CCATCTGCTTGGAATCGTGACTGCAAAACGTCTGAAAGCTTTAATCATGTTTTCTCTGGAATGAAGTCTAAACCTCAAGGACTAAGGAAAGTAACCTCTTTGACCAGTAGGGGGCACTAAAGGGCAGCGGAACAGGAAAAGCTGCTGGCGATTGGTTTCTCCTTGGCGCCGAGGTAAAGCAAGGAAAGCACTATTAGAGAGCAAGAGATCCCGTTGCTGGGCCTGATAGGGAAGCAGAGTGCCCTAATGAAGGAGGGAGCAGCTTGGAAGGAGCGGAAACCACCTAGAGTCCCAGAAGAAAGAAGTTTCAGGAAGCGATTAAGAGGCCAAAGGAAAAACCAGGTCTGATTGCACTCTGGAACTGCGTTCTCCAAGTCCCCAGGCCCGCCTCCAGGCTTGGCTTCCTGGAGCTCCTTCAAACAGAGCTAGAACACATTTCGTTCGAAAGAAGAGCTCAGCTTGTGGCCTTGTCTCTCTCACTTTCTCCCAGAGGAAGCCCCTTGCTTCTCCCAGAAAAATGCAATGAAGGTTGAGATCCTAACTTGCCAACTACCCCACAATAAGGATCACTGATGGGATTTGGAAGAGAGACAGAGACAGAGAGAACGTGTGTTGGGAGGAGGAAGTCACCGTTCAACCAAGCAGAAAGCTCAAAAGCTTGATGACCATAATGTATTCATTATTACCTACCCCCTCCATCGTAGGACCACACTCTTTATGTTTAGAATTAAATCCAGCCCAGCCCTATGGACAGTTTCCAGGGCACGACCTTTGGAAAGATGCCCTGAGGCCATGTATTTACATTTGAATTAGTTTTCCAAATATTGTGTAAAAATAAACTCCCTTCGCATTTAACTCCCACTACACCCCAGCAAGTGTGTCTGTGCCTAAAGGGTCAAACTTTCTTAATTTCAAATATTCAGTCTGGGGCGCGTGGGTGGCTCAGTGGGTTATAGCCTCTGCCTTCGGCTCAGGTCATGATCTCAGGGTCCTGGGATCGAGCCCCGTGCCGAACCGGGCTCTCTGCTCAGCGGGGAGCCTGCTTCCTCCTCTCTCTCTCTGCCTGCCTCTCTGCNTGCCACACCGGGCTCTCTGCTCAGCGGGGAGCCTGCTTCCTCCTCTCTCTCTCTGCCTGCCTCTCTGCCTACTTGTGATCTCTCTCTCTCCATCAAATAAATAAATAAAATCTTAAAAAAATAAAAAATAAATAAATATTCAGTCTGCTGTACCATTAATATACCCACACTTGGTAGATAATTTCAATCCGGTCCCCATCAACATGCTCCTTCTAGAAATAACCAACACCTTGTGAGTAGTAAATACACGATCTCTCATTCGTACATGGAGCCAGAAAAACACTTGAAATGTGAAGACATGCTTTTAGAGGGACACTCATTAAGATCTTATGAACTCCTGATTAACCAACGAAAAGCTACCCATACTCAGTTGTTCCTCCTATGTTCTCCTTTAAACATTTCTAACTGTTCTTATGTTTTCTCATTTCTTAGGCTTTTGATCCAAAGTCTTTGTACTAAAAACATCAACAGAGTTTCAATCCAAATGTGTAACACATTTTACAAATTGCCTAGTTAATACATGCTTTATTAGACTCAAAAGCAGTAAGAATCACAAGTACAATTTCTTTTTTTATTTTTATTTTTTGAAGATTTTATTTATTTATGTGACAGAGAGAGAAAGAGCACAGGCAGGGGGAGCAGCGGCAAAGGGAGAGGAAGAAGCAGGCTCTCGGCTCAGTGGGGGGAGGAAGGTCTCAATCTCAGGACCCCAGGTGCCCCACAATAAGTACAGTTTCATGACCATTTGTTCTGTGGCAGGAACTCTCCTGGGTGCACTTGATGGTCTATGGCTAATACTTCAACTACTGTCCCATTTGGCACGCTATCTACATTAGAGATGAACGCAAGATTCCATTACAAGGTAGGGAGAGCTATTTCCCTCATGGGACCCTCTGCCTCCCGGATTAATCCCAGGAGTTAATAATCATAGATAGTGCCATATCCACTGTAGAGTTCTTGCATATGTAGAAAGCCTTCTTTCTAGATATTCATAAACATATTTAGTCCTCACAAAAGTGTTGTGAGACCACTCTAATTTTTCCATGATTCTGGGAAAGGCAGAACTCAGCCACACTGCTCCTAAGTGGCAAAGCCAAGAAGCTAACCCAGATCTCCTGATGCCAGTCTCAGTGCCTAAACTAATGTTCAGTTGCATCTCAAGAAAACAAGAAAACGGAAGGTCGTATTCACTGTTGCGATGTAGCAGAACATGACAGCATGGTCCTCTACTGACAGCATGGTCTTCTACTGACAACATGGCGGTGTCCAAAGAATCTTCACTCTGAAAGTCATGCTGGGACTTTTCCCCAAAAGCATTGCAAGTACCCTGAAACTGTCACAGACACACAACCAGCGAGAACTCGATCAAGTCCTCTGCTGTATCTCAGTAGCTCTATGAACTTACGTGCGTTGGATATTTGTCCTTTGACTCTCATTTCCCCGTCAGCCAAATGGGCTTACCTAGCCGTTCCTCACCCTCACCTTTAGAAGCGAAACTCCATGAGAACAAGGACTTCATCTATCTTTTTCACTCTTAGTCAAATGTCTAAAACATGGTATGCATTTAAAATACTCTTGTAGAAAAAGCCATGATCTGTAGTTTGTTGTAAAGACCACAGTTCATATGTGCAAATGTATTCAGTTTACTCTTTTCTTCTTCCCAACCTGGTATGGGATAGACCCTCAGATTCGGTTCGCTTGGCCTTCTAAAGGAAATCTGTTTGCAATTATAGCTATAGATCCTCCTTCAACTTTTGAATCTTACCGTTTTTCTATTTTTCAATTCCTTCCAAAATTTTTTAAATTTAAATTCAGTTAGCCAACATATAGCACATCATTAGTTTTTGATGTAGTGTTCATTGATTCATTAGTTGTGTCTAACAGCCAGTGCTCGTCACATCATGTGCCCTCCTTAATGCCCATCACCCAGGTACCCCATCCCCCACCCACCTCCGCTTCTGCAGCCCTCAGTTTGTTTCTGGAGTGGATAAAGAATTTCATCTTTTAAATACATTTTGAGAACTCCTAAAGCTTGTGGATTTTGTAGATTCAGTGAGTGAAAACCAATTCCCCAAATATTTCAATTTGTCTTCCAGTCTTTGATTCTCTAACTTTGAATCAAGCACTTAACTATCTAAGGTTCTAAAAGTGGAGATACTATTACCCTCTTACGGGTTATGACAAGTATGAAATACTTGAAATATTTACTTCCTAAATAATTATTTGTCCAGGCATCTTGTTAATCGGAACTGCTGGAGGGGCACCTGGCGGGCTCAGTCAGAAGAGTCTGTGACTCTTGATCTCAGGGTCGGGAGTTCAAGCCTCACATTGGGTATAGAGATTACTAAGAAAATTAAAAAATAAACTTACAGAAAAATGGCTGGTAGTTTAAATGATCAACTCAAGTCATTTTTCTTTGTTTTTGACAAGCAGTTTCTAAACTCAATGACCGCATCATGCAACACAGAGGACTAACACTCTCTGAGAATGTCTTCCAGGTTGCCTACACTAACTCGCTGAAAGCTCACATGTATCCTGTAAGATTGGTGGCATAGGGAAGTAAACCAAGACACAGAGAGGCTAAGTAAAAGACCCCGTGGACTGGCAGTTGAACCCAGGTAACTGAACCAGAGGACTGGGCTCTTAGCTACTAAATGATGTGTGTTTCAACTTCATGATTTAGCCGTCCCTTCAGGTCAGAGTTCTTTAGCTTTCTGCACCACGGACCCCTCTGACCATCTAGTAAAGTTATGGGTCACCTCTTAGAGTAATGTTTGTAAATGCCTTAAATAAAATAAAATACATAGGAGTACAAAGAAAATAAATGATTTGGAAAGCAGTTAGTTAAATGTTTTTAAAACTAAATCTATGACACAATCATATATTTGTTTTTTTTATCACCCATTGAAGAGCAGTATCCGGTGTCAGGCCTATCAACTTCTCTCCTTTATAAGTAGTGAAGCACACGTTCAATGATAAAATATCTGATTTCTTCTGGTGTCAAACATGGCTGTGGTTTGTAGCCTACTTTCTTAATTGAGGGAAATGCTAAATTTTGGATGTAGAGTGCTGAAAATAAAGATGCTGTGTTTCCCATCCAGATTTGCGGACCCTGTGATCCGACTCTGTTCCTCTTGAACAGACCCTGAGAAGAGTAGTCTCTCTTTAGAATCTGCTTTTTGTTTACAGGTAACAAAACTCTCAGTAACCTGATACTTTGAAATAGATGCAACTTTTCCTCCTTAAATATCGCTTGATAGTTTTAACTCAGCCGTGGTCGAAACACAGGAAATTCCATGTATTTGACATATTTTTGAAGAGCCTATTTGCTCTCTGTGACTTCAGAGGTTTAACATTTCTCTGTGTAGACATCATCAAAATTATTTAAAACTACTGCCACATCCCTTGGTGTTTTACATAGTGAGTATGGGGAGATGAAAATTCAAGCCAGTCTTCTCTAGAATCTATAGTTTGGCCTGATTGTACATTTTCAATCACTGCAGCGGCAAAAAGCCAGCTCTGTTTGCTGAAATTGTCTTTATCCTGTCCAACCACTAGATGGCACTGATTGTCTGATATTCTTCTTATGGCTCCATGAGTCCCTACCCACCCCCCAACACACACACGCCCCTCTTCACTGCCCCCCCCCCATTGATTTTGAAATGAGAAAGATTATCCGGCAACTTTATCCACAAACACTGAGTTGACATCTCTTTCTGAAATGAGTTAAAGCTTTCTTCGTTCTATTTGTATTTTATCTTTTAAAGACCATTACATCATTTTGTTCCTTTGATTCTCCAGAGGCTTTTTCAAGTCCATTAGAACTTCAGCAGTTCAAGATGTTTCACACCAATTAGGACTACCTTCTCTAAAACGTTCTGTGCTTTTCCCGCAGAAGCCTAAGCCATGGGAAGCCTTACTTCCTCTCTGGGTTGCTGGCAACAGAAACATTGTTGCAGTAGTAAAGCGATCCTATAAAGCGATCCTATAAAGAGCCTTCCTGCCATAGAAGCTGACGTACTTGTCCCGCAGTGCCTCACAGAAATCACATTTTGGGGCCAATGCATCAGTTGTGGGTCATAAATAGGGCAAGGGCTGTATTCAATAAAAGATTGAACCAAAACACTCTTGGGCGATACGGGATTTGTGAGAAGTATTTTTAAGGGAGTAATAAAATGTAACTGTGGTTTAAAACTGTCTCTTGAAATCAGTGCATTCATTATAGCCGTAACTGAAGTAACATATCAGCAAAAGCACAGCCGAGATATCTCCCTAGCAGTACGGAAGTCCTCCTGTTGTATGCCTTTGGTGTAAAACATAGCATTGCTCTTAACTTTTCATAGCTTTGCACGTTACATGTAAGATGACAGGAGATAAATCAGTGAGTGCCGGCGTCTGTATTTATCCGTTGGATCACAAGGAAAGAATGTGATTGGTTATCACTGAGGAGGTGGTACCCCCATCTTCTCAGCTTCCAACAGGAATCACCGTCGCAGCCAAGATTCACAACCCCACTTCTGAGTGTGTAGAATCTGATTGTTTATTCTAAATATTTACACCTCCATTGACTATCCAAAACCAAACTTGTATTTAGCTTCCCGCCTTCTAAAATTTCTTCCCAGGTTATATAAACCTTCGAAATGTGGATTACATCCCCGAAAGTGAAGACTGTCATGAATACAAAGTTAGGGATTCTTCCCTTCCAACAAGGAAAAGAAAAAGAAAAAAGGGAAATAAACTCTCAAAGTCCAGGAAGTGGTTCTTGGTGTTTGTTACCACTTTACTGCTTTGGGGAAATAGCCATGGGTCCACACAAGGAAGGGCAGACTAAGAAGGAGTGGGCTGGCGTTTCCAAAACCCAGAGTGCTTGAATGAATGAAATAAGACTGGATCACAAAAGGACTGGGTCTCAGCTCAAGGCTTTCCTGTAGTTGAGTTGATCTGTTTTCCTGAGAAGGGCTGCCTATCTCCACACGGAATTTGAAAAGTATTTGACTGCCATGTCTAATGTCCCCAACCATCATGCCAGGTCCCAGGACAACAAATTGAGTGCAGCTCACCACTGCTTCAAGTGGTGACCCCAAGATTCTCCAGTATTACTCTCTGCACTACAAGGAAGACTTTTCTCCAGGAGAGGGAGACAATGGTGGGGGGCGGTTGGGGTCAACCCCAGAATGTATTTTTTGTTTGGTCACAGTGATTCTTCAAAATGTTTCAAGAGCAGTTTCCCCCATAATGAGAAGAAAGTAAGGAGCCAGCTCCGTCCCTGGAAATGAAATGTTAGAGAAAAAAATTATGCTTTTCAGTTCTGATACATTTGTCTTCCTAAAGGCTTCCAATTTGTTTCGTTTTGTTTTCAAAATTATGACCTTTAGGTCTGGAAATGGGAGAACCACTTTCAAAGATTCGTCTAGGTAACTGCTTTTTAAGCATTTGTTTGGACTTAAATTAGCCACACTCTTTTTCTCAGATTGCCCTACAAGGTATTATGGATTATTGCCTTCTGCCCAGGGAAAAAGAAGTGGCAAATAGTATTAATGGTTAAGGCAAATACAGAACAGAACTCTGAGTCTTGAAAGAATTTACTTACTTTCCAACCAAAGGGTTAGGGTATGGGCAACACATATTCTGTGTGTGTGTGTGTGTGTGTGTGTGTGTGTGTGTGTGTGTGTGTTATGTCACATAAGAATTATTTTATATTTCAAGAACCCTGTTTCTTTGGAAAATCAACTGTGTGAGAAGTAGACTCACCTTTTCCACTATTTTTGGACATGCTCACTCATGAGCCTTTCCTTTCTCTGAGTTTTTTCATCTGACCTCCTTGCCTGATTAGACTACAGTTCAGTTAACATAACTCTTGATTTTCTACAATCTTTAACTTTGTGCTTTATGATGCTATCATGATCTCACCGCGGTCGGCTTCAGCCAGACGACTGGATCTGCCAGTTACCTTAGCATGGGGCGGGGGTGAGGGGGCTGGTGAACCTGGACTACATTTCAGGAAAAACAGACTGATTTGTTCAGGTGTGAGCAGTGGTCTCTTCACTGCCAAAGCATTCCAGTTCGACAAGATGTTCCAGGAAAATAAAATTTTGGAACCAGTCAGTTGAGCTCTAGGTAGGAGAGGCTGTGTAATTACTCTCAGGGGGTCAGAGCAGAAGCAGGGAGAACAGGGTCTGAGGCTCACAGCAACCAAAGATGGCCAGGAGCAGGTGAGCAGGCTCAGAGCCCTCCTGAGGGAGAAGATACAGACAATAAGGAAAGGAACCGGGCCAAGTGTCCTTGGCAGCAGAAGTTACTGGAAAGGGCCAGAACCGAGACACTGGCAGAGGCTGAAGAAGCCACCGAGGGCCCTTAGGTGAATGGAGGGCATCGCAAGCCTGGATCGATTAGTCTCAGCTTCCCTGAGATCTTATCAGAGTCCCTCTCTGCTATTCTGCTGTCTGCATTCCTCCCTCGCCCCTGCCACGTCTTATTACTTTATCTCCCATTTGAAAAGATTTCATTATTTAATGATCTGCAGCATTTCGACAAATGAATCCGGTCCACATTTTTGAGCTGTAAGACGAGCGGGTCCTGGAGTCGCTTTCTCCCTCACTCCTCTTCCCGTAAATGTGAACAAGGCTCCGGGTTCTGGGAGAGAGACACCGGAGAGAAAGAAAGAACGCCACAAGCTCTCTTGGTTTAGACACTTGGTTATTCTCTAAACACTTAGTTAAATTCCAAAAATCTCACAGTGCTGCTAAAAATCAGTTCCCTCCCAGCTGTGTAACTGCGATGATTTCTACTCTGAAGAAAGATCAGGGACTATGGATGGTTGGAGACTCTTAATCCAGTGCTCTGAGTTTAAAGACGAGAAATACACTCCCGTGAGCCTCAAGAGGAAACCCACTTTATGGAGGTGCAGGTTTACAAATTTATGTGTTCACGTGACGGCGAAAGGGAGAAACCATCTGAATTTATAAGCTAAGACAATTTCGCACAGACATAACAAGAAAACAGCTTGGGAGAAATGCTGATCCTCAGACTGTCAAAGACTTTAAAATCTCTGGTTTGTGGCCAGGATTTCTTGTTCGGTCGAATCATAAATAAGGTTTCGCAGGGATCAGAGTCAGGTCCAAATATTAAATATATCACTAATGACAATCAGTCTGTCGAGCTGGTGTTTCCATGCACAAACCTGTTTGGCCCTTTGATGCATACGAAAAGCTTTTTAGTTCTAAGAACAGATTAAATTCACAACGGCCTTTCCCAACTCCCACATATTGCCAAACTGGCACAACTGATTTTTTTTTTCCTCCACGATGGGGCATAGGATAAACAATCATATGCATATTTGAAACACAAAGGAGAAAGTAATAATGCCTGAAGAATTTGAATAAGGCTTAGCCAGAGCTTGAAGTATTATTGCTTCAAGAATGCAATGAGAAAATGTGATCTGGGCCATTCGTTATAAAATAGCAATTGGTCTGAGTCGTAGCACCAAACACCATTCTCCTCATTCTCCTCTTTCAGACAGGTTCATAGCACTTCTATTTTACTGCGTAGGAGTATTTTGAACAGTAAGAGAGCACACTGAGGCTCTAGAGCGAGAAGGCTTTATAGTGGAAGTTTTCATTATTGCAGCTGTTTTCACACCAAGATCTCGTTATTACTATTTTCGTATCAAGACTTTTTTTTTAACACAGTATAGATTTATCCCACATCCTTCATCCAATGTGTAACTCCCAGAAAAGAAGGAATATATTTATTTAGTCTGCCTTAAAAAAAAAGAAAAGGAAAAGAAAGGAAATTCACATTAGATTATAAAAAAGGTAAATATGTTCACCAATTCAAAAACTAGTAAGACTCAGTTTTAACGAGAGTGCAGTGAAAATGATATTGTCAAACATTATTGAGGACACTGTAAATTAGCTTCAATCATTGGAGAAAGTTATTTGAAAATATACATCCACAGTTCCCAAAGAAATAACCTAACATAGAAAAACCTTTATTTTTTTTAAAGATTTTGTTTATTTATTTGACAGACAGAGAGAGATCACAAGTAGGCAGAGAGGCCAGCAGAGGGAGAGGGGGAAGCAGGCTCCCTGCTGAGCAGAGAGCCCGATGCGGGGCTCGATCCCAGGACCCTGAGATCATGACCTGAGCTGAAGGCGGAGGCTTAACCCACTGAGCCACCCAGGCACCCCTAGAAAAACCTTTAAAAGCAAGATATTCAACAAGGAAAAAGATCTAGTAACAGAAAAGCTGGAGATAATTCTAATATCTTCTAATAGTATCACTCAGCAAATTTTATTGCAAACTTGGAATCCTGGGGGCACCTGGGTGGTTCAGTCGGTAAGGCATCCAACTCTTGATTTCAGCTCAGGTCATGATCTGATGGTGGTGAGATTCAGACCCGCGCTGGGCTCTGTGCTCCACAGGGAGTCTGCTTGAGATTCTCTCTCTCCCTCTCCCTCTGCCCCTCACCCCCATTCTCTCTCCCTCTCTTGAAACAAACAAATAAACATTAGAATCCTGATTATGCAATCAACATCACCCTTATTTTCCAAGAAGCAGTGGAGAAGATACTTACAGTATAATATGAATCTCAAAAGCAGAACACAATTTAAAGAATGCGAAATGACACATACAGTCTTTTTTTAACCGTGCCAAAGATTAATATGAATAAAGACAAAAGGGAATAGGCAAACGTGATCATAATTGCTAGGTTAAGGAAGTGGGATACTTTGCCTTTTTGAAAGAAGTTTAACTCTCCCAAAAGGCGGGGGGTGGATTTTGAAAAAAAAAAAAAAAAAAGGATAGAAGTCATTGCTTCATCAGAAAAAAGCCAAAACCAAAAATAATGCCTGTTCGTGGAAGGCCCAGCTGCAAAAACACACAGCTAACCTCAAGACTGTGAGTTTATTCAGGTAAAGTCACTGACCGATTCCGGCTGAAGCGTCGGGCGCTGGTTTAGTTACTCAACTTGAAAACCACCTCCAGGTTGTAGGGAAAGGAGAAAGGGGAAGCTCTGGCTTCTGAAGAGAAACTTGAAATGTTAAATATGTTTTGTCTGGGAAAAAAAAGATTGAGCGGTGATCTCATTTCAGTGTTTGGATACCTGCAGCAGATATCCCAGGCCCAAAGATGTGACCCGTCCTCTTCACTCAGAAGCAACAGAAAGCTGCAGGAGGAAAGGGTTACATTAGAGAGATTTCCTCTCAGAGATAATTACATGTTTATTCCACTTTTAGTCTGAATGACAGGATTACAACTCCCTCCCCATCTGTAATCCGGGGAGAATAATGCTCGCCACATAAGTTTTAATGGATATAACATCTGTACGATACTTTGAGCTCTTCAGATGAAAGATGCCATGTGAATGCAAAGAATTATTGCTATTATTTTCGTCTTCTGCCGTCTCTACTGGTATGAGTTTCCTTGTGACATTTATGGGACCCCTCCAGCCAGCCAGCTGCTCTGCAACATGTCATCCCGGGGATATTTTAAGTCCTTCACGTGGTTCCGATCGTACCCAGAACAAGAGCAGCTGAAATGTTAATTGTTTGTCTTGAAGGAAGTAGAAGTAGTCACAATACCGCTTCAGGGCGTAGGGGTCAAAGTTTTTCCTAACACCCACTTGAAGGCTCCTGTCCAGGCACCATAGCGAAGGCATGTTTGGTGGGTCTTGTCTTTCCATCTCTTTCCTTTGAACGACATCATCTGATGGCAGACCCTTGGCCAAATAGCCTCCTTCCAGGGAGACTTCATTCAGATTCAGCTGACGTCTATGCAATCTTACCCTGGGTGCCTGGCACACACGCCATCCCGTTTTGTTAAATAACTGTTTTTTCTCCTGTGAAGTAGCAGTACACGCTTACAGTAAAAAGAAAAATCCAAAAAAAAAAAAAAACAACCCAGGAAAATTGGAAGAGGCAAAAATAAGCAAATAAATAAGCTAAAATCCGATACTCAGGAAAACAATCACTGTTGATGTGTTGGTGTACTTCTTAGGGTCTGTCACCTTGCGTGCAGGTACGCACATGTCTTTTGACCCACGTGATGTTATTTTATACACATTTTCCCGCATCGTGAAATCTCTTCAAAAACACAACCGGTCAGGGTGGTGTCATATTCCACCCTAGGCAGGGGCCATAAGTTTTCACACTTTGCGTCACCTAGTTTTTATAACGTCTACAATTCAAATGAATTCATGGATTGTGTGTTACAGTCTTAGTGGATCTTTCACAATGTCTGTGGTCTTCAAAATAACCTAGCGAGAGGAAAAGAGCTGCTAGTCTTCTCATTGGTTATGGCGAAGGATAGACCCAGAGGGGTGTGGTCTCCGGTCAGGGTCACACATCCCGGAAACTGAAGGACAGACTCAAAGCCAACACTGGACTCCTGAATGTAAGACTTCCCCATGGCATACGGCTTGCCTTCAGTGAACATCACCAAATACTGAACTCCCAGATTATCTGATGGGTTTCCACGTAGGTTGTCCCTCTCAAATGATGCTGGTACAATGAAAGTCCAAACTTGCCCTTGAAGAAGAGAAGATGAATAATTTGTAGTGTTCTTGATAAAGAGCCAGGGGGGTGGGAAGGTTGCTTGAGTGATCTTGAAACTCAATTTGCTGGCGGTTCACCCGACCATAGCCTAGTGCTCATGACTTCATGTACTTCTCACTTTCCAGCACTTCAATCACTCTCAATTTTGTTCATCCTCTTTCCTGCAACAATCTTCTGGCTCTGGTATCTAGAAATGTCTTTACCTCCTCTTTTCCACCCAAATTCTTCCAGCCTTCCTAGTTATGGTATTGTTGGTCTGAGGAGAAAAATAATTTTCCTGATTGAAAACTCTGCATCTCCCTGTAGAAAGGGACACCAAAGTAACAAATAATGCTGAACTGATTCTGTGTGTCAGGCACTATGGAAAAGCTTGGTATCTTAGATTGCATTTACCTATAATAGCTCTCGGCGGTGTGTTCTGTTAGTTCACATTTCATTGTACAGGTGAAACTAACGAAGTTGAAGAGGACAAATTGCTGATTTAAGGAAGCAGAAAGCTGGTGCCGGAACCAAGACCACCCGACCCAGCTCTCAGTTCCCATGCTTTACTTCTCTGTAGCACATTCACTCTTTTTTTTTTTTTTCATTTGACAGAGAGAGAGGGACAACAAGGAGGGGGAGCAGCAGAGATAGCAGCAGAGGGAGAGGGAGAAGCAGGCTCTCTGCTGTTTAGGGAGCCTGATGAGGGGCTCGATCCCAGAACCCTGGGGTCATGACCTGAGCCAAAGACAGACGCTTAACCGACTGAGCCACCCAGGTGCCCAGCACGCTCACTCTTAAAGTGTGGTGTTCCAAATGCACTCTATTCAGCTTCATGTGAGAATTACATAGAGTGAGAGCCCCCCCATCCCGAGCCTTCTAATTTCTAACAAAAACTAAGGCAGGCGTGGGTTTCTAACCAAGTGGCTTTACTTATAGAACCAAGCACCTCTATTACAAGAACCTACATTTCATTAGTGATTTACTTTTTTTTTTAAGATTTTATTTATTTATTTATTTGACAGAGAGATCACAAGTAGGCAGAGAGGCAGGCAGAGAGAGGGGAGGAAGCAGTCTCTCTGTTGAGCAAGGAGCCCGATGCGGGACTCCATCCCAGGACCCTGAGATCATGACCTGAGTCAAAGGCAGAGGCTTTAACCCACTGAGCCACCCAGGTGCCCCAGTGATTTACTTTTTGAAAACAAAACGTCCAGAGAATAAAGTTGTGAAAATTTCACCAAGTGAAATTTCACCGAGAAGCAGAGAAATGATAAATAGATCCAAACTGCTGTGTCTGTGCAAACTCTCAATTGTAACTCACAATCCTGTTCTCTCCACCTCATCCCTGCCTCCCAGTTTCTGTCACCATAACTATAACGTTGACAGATTTATGTTGGTATAGTTTTAGACCCTAAAGAAGTGTCTGGGATATGTCTGAAAATGGATAGCTGAAGAATACAAGAAATATAAGGTGTATTCAACAATCAAAAATATTCCTAATAGCCATAATTTAACTTTACAAATCAAAGTGCTTTAGTTCCTGGGTTCTGATGTAACAACTGGTATGAAACTTTAAAGGGAGTTTCTATTCTAGCTCAATAGGACTATGTAAACAAAACAGTGGAAAGAATCCAAAGAAAAATAATTACAAAAAAAATTATGAGGTCATAAAATAATTATAACCCAATTTGGATTCCATATTTGCAAGGAAATCCAACCTCCGCACCGTATTTCCTTTTCCTTCCCAGTGCTGAACTACACTGATTTACATTCTTAATCCCATGAGCCTGGATGATTTGAAACTACCTTCCAACTACTTCTCTGATCCAGAACTCACTCTGCTCCAATCAGTCCTGTTCATCAAATATTAACTCATCTCCCAGTTCCTAATCTCTTGCCTGCCAATCCATCTATCCTTCTAGCTGTCTATAGAATTATTTCCCCCAAACACGAAATGGATCTTGTCACCGCCCCACGTTCAAAGCCTTCAATGCTCCCTTCATTTTATAAAGCCTGACAGCCAAATGTCACCTCTATAGGTCTCTCAGGTCAACCTGTCTAGACTCTTCTCCCAACAGATTCTTTCTCAAAACCCTCTGACCCCCAAAACTCCCCATCTACATAAACCCCACTTCCAAGTCTACAAAATTTACAAGGAGAAAGAGGACTGAAGGAAGAGGACTACCATTCACAGAATATCTCTCAGGCACTAGAGTCCCCAGGGGCCACCAAGGGTCTCCTTTCATACCATGGGACTCGAGTAGGGTGGTTGAAAACACCTTCTGGACCCTTCTCCTTCAATGACCCACAGGAATCTCAGATGCAATATAACCTGCTCCTTCTGTTGCTTTTTCATCTCCATAATCCATCAATCATACCAGACAAGCTGGATCACCATCTCAGCAAGCCCACTTCTCCTGTCCACTCTCACCTCTTCTGCACTCGAGCCTTTCAAACTCCTTCATACCACTCTGTTTTTAGACCAGGATCTTCCAAGAAGAAAAGCAGAATGCATAAGAATAGCCATTACATCAGACTACCTGGGTTTAAATTCCAATTCCATCCCACCACTTAGTAATGTTATGACCTAAGGCAATATTCTCACTGTACAGTAGCTCCCCCATGTATATAATGAAGGTTATAATAATACTACCTATATCATTGTGTTATTACAAAGAGCAAAAGAAATAATCCATATACAGCTCTTAGCTTGACACAGAATGAAAATTCTATTATGTTAGTTAATATTGTTTGCTCTTCATTTCCACCCTTCCTGGAGTATCTGTCTCCTCCCCTGTCTCCTTAACAAATACCTATCCATCTTTCAAAATTCACCTGAAAGGAAATGATTGTAAACTGATATATGGTGATTGTTGAACAAGTTGATAAATTTACTTAAAAACTTTGAATTGTATACTTGAAATGAGTAAATCATGTGACTATAAAAAATGCCTCAAATAAGTTACGTTTCAAAAATTGAACTCAAAAATTCAGCTCCAACATGAATTATTATTTTTTGTTTGTGTTTCTCCTCTTCCCAAGGATTAATGGCCACTCCTTCCTCTACTACACCCTCTACTTACTTCTGTCACAGCTTCTATATTACTTGTAGGTATCTAAGTCTTGTTTTGAACATCATGTCTTAAGAAGCGATGCCTTATGTCTTTCTATCTCCAGTTCCTAAACCAATTAAATGAATTATTGGATGAATAAATGGTGAATTCTCCTTGAACAGTGATCCAACAAGGTGCATGCATTTCATTCAGTTGACATTAGTCTCTTAAGTCTCTTTAATATATAACAATTCTCCAGCCATTTTTTCCCCATGCTATTTATTTGTTGAAGAAACTGGATTATATGTCCCATAGAAGTCCCGCATTTGAATTTGGCTGATTATATCCTCTTAGTGTTGCTAATCTGTTCTCTTTCCCTTTTATTTACTGTAAACTCGTGGTTAGATCTAGATTACGTCAAGAACAGTGAACAGTCTGAGATTTTATCCTTCTTGCAAACTAATAGGTCAGTCTGCCTCGGTTCTGTGGATGCTGGCAGAAGACACAAGACTCCTGGGTCAGAGACAGAAGACAGTTATTACAACAATAACAGTAGCCATAATATCAGTATTTGTGCTGCTTCTTGAGCCCCAATTCCCACCAAGTGATCCAAAGAAGAATTTTACAAGCTCTTCAGGTGGTTCTAATGTGCAACCAGCCTTAAGGACCACTGATTTAGAGGCTTAATTGGATTGAGTAAAATCTAACTGTCCCATTATTTGGTCTTATATCCCCAGTACTTCACAGTGTGCCTGGCACCAAGTCAGCTCTCAATGAATAATAATCACTAACATTTATTGAATATCTATCATACATTCTAACCATCTTACACTTTTCCCACTTAATTCTCCCAACAATCCTTTGTGTTAAGTACTAATGCCATTATTCTCCCCTTATATTTGAGGTGATGAGACACAAAGGGGTGAAGTAACTTGCTCAGAATCAGGGAAGTGGCAAAGCCAGAATTCAAACTTAGGCTCCAGTGAAAATGCTCTTATTCACTACACTATAGGTCTAGGCAGGGCTATAGAATGAATGAATAAAGACATTTGCTGGTTTCCTTGAGCAATGATTGTTTTGTTGCACTAGATTAACCCACAAATAAGATGCCTGTTTTTCTTCCTTGATGGTTAGACCTGGAAATATCTTACTCTGGGCATTTTGATTTTTCACAAATAAGGAAGTCAAAGTAAAACAATGATGTGAAACAAAATGATATGCCCAAGTTACACAGCTAATTAATGGCAGAGCTGGAACTAGAACACAAGTAGCAAAGTGCTACACACAGATGAGAACTTGGTAAATACTTTGATGTTGATGAAGTGTTGGAAAACAAATATAGCTTTTCTGTTTCCTTTGAAAAAAATATTCCGATTTAACTGAGAAACACATGCTGGAGTTGAGAGAAAGGAAGACGGTTTTAGTGCAAATGACTCTTGCCTGAGTGTATTCTTCGCTCTTCCCCTCATGTGAGGTACATGAAGGAAAGGTCTTGGGCACCAGTCCTAGAAGATGGTCACACCACTGGCCTCCATTAGTCAATCCCTTTGGTCTGAAAAGGGAAGAAGGAAAGCAAACTCAAGGGGAGCAGAAGTTAGTCACTACCATCCATCCTATAAGTGCTCACAGTGGGGAGCCAGATGCTTCCTGCTTCCATGTATTCAAATATAAAACATGTGTACTTTATATTCACAGACAGTGTTCAAGAGCATCAGAGGGCATAGGCCACTTTTGGAGACAATATTTAAAAAATAAAAACCTATGTTGCCTTAGTACGTTGGCTGCCTGCCATTTTTTCTTTTCATCTGCCCCTCCTCCATTTCTTAGAATTACCTATCTTTCTTGGAGGAATATGACTCAAAATGTACTTTCTCTTTTACTCATTCAGTCATGGGACAAATATTTTTTGAGCACCTAGTACGTCAAGTCCTATGTTGGATGGAGGTTATCATAAAAATGAATAAAATATGGTACTTATCTTCATGAGGTTACAGTTAGAAGATATGAATCAAATAAACATACAATTATAAATTATATTAAGAGCTATGAAAGAAAAAAGGGAAAGATAAGATAGTTTTTTTTAAGATTTATTTATTTTTTTTAGAAAGGGAGAGAGAGCATGGGGGGGGAAGGATAGAGGAAGAGAGAGAGAGAATCTCAAGCAGACTCCCTCCTGAGCACAGAGCCTGACACAGGGTTTGATCTTAGGACCCTGAGATTATGGCCTGAGCCAAAATCAAGAGTTAGACGCTTAACTGACTAAGCCATCCAGGCACCCCAAGAGAAGATAGTTGAATAGAAGAAATCTAATGTAGATTGAAACCTAGGAAAATTCCCATCTGACATTTGACCAGAGATTAACATTGGTGGTTTTAGCCAGAACATATATAATAGAATGATGAGGACAAAAATATTTGAGAGCCTTCTATATGCAAAGCACTAAACAAGGTTGTCGACAAAGGATAAGCAATTACAAAAATTGAGAGATAATCAGTAAATAAGAAAGTAAGAGTAGGGTGAAAATGGAGTATGAACTCACTCATAACATTGTATTATTGTAGGTGAAGCAGTTAGACATTGGGTTTGCTCCGAAGTGGTCTTTCACCCTACACCCATTTGGCCAAGTCTTGTGCTTGGTTTCCAAAGGTAGACTCAAAGGGACAAGTATTCTAAACTGTACAGTGGCTCTGAGTCACCTGTCCAGACCTTATGAAGATCTTTCCAGGGCAATAGTTACCGCGGGACGACCATATTATGTGGCCCAGACTAATCCTGGGGAAACTGGTGGAAACTAATGTAAATGCCAGTTCTGTGTAAAATCTAGTAGTACCCATGTAATCTCATCACATTATTCACCATAGGAAAATAATAACAAACAGTTCCCTGTGAAGTGCTGATTTGCAATACTAGGAAAGCATGTAACCTGAAATATTAAAATGCAATTATTAAATAACTAAGTTCATTCAGCCACAGATATTAATTGATGTCACTACTCCAAAGCATATAACATGATTAAATTGGCCATGGCTGGCTAATGTGGTATTTTCGAATGTCTTCACAAAAGATTTTGTAAAAACAGACCAGGCAGTTATTGTGGTAGACAATTAACGATTAATCTATCTAGGACCCTCCTCTCTCTTGAAAACAGAACTTGCCTTCTTTTGGAGACCTCTTTCTTCCCACTTCTTTATTCCCCCATTCTAAGAATTAGACTCAAAGGATTCTTCCATCTTCTTTCATGGTTCTCCTTCCTGGATCCAGTAACTGTCCCTAAGATGGGCCTATGACCCAACCTGAACCAAGTCTAGTTCATCACCCTCCTGGCCTTAGGCATGTCTCTAAGAATTGGACAGATAATCCAAAACAAGGCCATCCCATGGCCCTGAAATTTTTCAACTGTTGCTGGGAGAAAAGTCCCTTCCTGTGGATGGCAACACTGGTAAGATAGGATCCCAGGAGTTGTTGGTATCAAAGCCATGCTTCTAGACTCAGGGAGAAAGCTGTTCAATGGAGAGAAATGAAGATGAAACATGGAGTTCTAAAAGAATTCCCATCCCAAGTCCAGTTTCTGAATCCCCTGGATCAGTCCTGGCCCCTATATGCCTGAGGCTGTTCCTCCAATTCTGTGATCCTTTCACCCAACCAATATCTACTCACAAAATCCACATTTTACTTGAGTTGGAATTTCTGCCACTGGAAAACCAGTAGGATCTGATGGAAAACATAACCCATCAATTTATTAAAACCCCATTCAAGGGGTAGTGCTCTTTTTTACTCATGTAGACATGAGTAACATAGCTCAGCACTCCTCAACCACACAACAGAAATGAGAAAGGGATCTCTCCCTCTCTGAGCCACTCAGACATCTTCGTGAGATTCCTGTAAGAGAAAAATGCAGAAAAGGACTTTAAAGCACAATGGAAAATAAGTAAAATTACCTGATGAGATGAATGATGTCTCATGAAGTCAAGGAAGTGGCTTTATTTGTGTCACGAAGGATGAGTAGAAGTTTGCCAGGCTGACAGCAATCTAGATAGAGGGAACAGCATTCATAAGAGCGTAAGGCACTTACAGGCACTTATAAAGGCTTAGAATTTCAAGAAAGCATATGTGACTTACTTCACTTTACAAACTATTTTACTTCTCAAGGTAGGGAAGTCAGAAAAAAAATTTTAATTGATATGAAAGATTACATGATGATAAAGATTGGCAATGGCGACAGTTAATTGCAAGCCGGATCTTTTGATTACTAACAGCTATTCTGCATAAAAGCAAGAAAACTAAGTTAGTCCATTTCCAACTAGAAAGGATTTGTCTCAAGGCACTGCATTCTTTACCAATAGTGAGAAAAATGTGAACAAGATCCACCCCCTGGAGTGTTCCAGGAGACCACATAGCAAGTATGCACCAAGGAAGAGGACATTCCATCTACATGGGGAGCAGTTGAGATTCCATGGAGAAGAGAGAATTTAAGATGGTACTTGAAATGTTGCTGAAATTTCCCCAAGCAATGATGTATTAGAACAGAAGCTCTCAAAGTGTAGCCTGAGTACCTATGGGGACTCCTGAGACACTTTCAGTTGATCCAAGAGCTAAAATTATTTAATAAAAATGCTAAAACATTATGTGCCCTTTTTCCTTCTCATTTTCTTATAAGGGTACATTAAAGTTTTCCACTCTGCAAAATGCAGGGAACTGATATTTTTTAAATGACCATTGCATAGTGTTACAAAATCATGTATGGGGCACCTGGGTGGCTCAGTTGTTTAAGCGACTGTCTTTGGCTCAGGTGATGATCCTGGAGTCCCAGGATCAGGTCACACATCAGGTTCCCTGCTCAGCAGGGAGTCTGCTTCTCCTTTTGACCTTCCCCCCTCTCTTGCTCTCTCTCTCTCTCCCACTCTCAAATAAATAAATAAAATCTTTTAAAAAATTAGGTATAGATAAAAAGATCCCTTCAAATTACAAGAGACACTAGTGAATTTTGAAGTAACAACATATGAAAATTTATCAACATGGTTTCAAATTCCATAGAACAATAATTTTTATGAAACTATGATTTGTCAAGATTTGGTGCAGTATCATTAAAATTATGCACAACTATCCAGCAACTCTTTTAAAATAACTCTCCCTTTCTAACTATATTGATCTGTGAGATCAGATTTTCTCCATATACTTCAACTAAAACAATGTATCTCAGAAAATTGGGAAGTTGAATTTAGCTGTCTTCTATTAAGCCAAATGTTAAGGAGATTTATAAAAAAGTACAACAATGTCCATCTTCTCACTCAATGTTTTTGTGTTGGAAAATATGGTATTTTCACAGAATATTATTGTCAACAAGTGTTATGGGTCAAATTCTGTCTCCTAAAAAATGTGAAAGCCTTAACCTCCAGTACCTAAGACAGTGACCTTACTTGAAAATGGGATCTTTGTAGATGATTAAGTTAAGATTAAGTCATGAGAGTGGGCCCTAATCCAATATGACTGCTGTCCTTATAAAAAGAAATTTGGGCACAGAGACAGACATACACACTAGGGAGATGTATGAACACACAGGAATAACATCATCTGCAAGCCAAGGAACATCCAAGGCTCCAAAGAGTTAGGAGAGAGACATGGAACAGATTCTTCCTCATAGCCCTCAGAAGAAGCCAACCTTGCCTACACCCTGATTTCAGACTACTCGTCTACCATACTGTGAGGCAATAAATAAAGTTGTTAAGTGACTCATTTCATTACAGCAGCCCCAGGAAATTAACACAACATATAATTAGTTTATTATTTTCAATGGATTCACAAAAATATTCTTTTTCACAATTTTTATTTCCAATATGATAAATACTGGTAGACATAGAACTTATAAGCAAAAGCTCTTTGACTCTTCACTAATTTTCAAGAGTGAAGAGAGATCCTGAAAGCAAAAAGTAGGAGGACCACAGGATTAGAGGGCTCCCAGTAAAGGGACCGCATGAACTGGGGCTTTGGTTCCCAAACACCAGTCCCTGGAGAGCTACCTCAGAAAAAACACAGACGTCAAGGCTTTTTCCATACTCACTGAACCAGAGTCTCTCGAGTTCTGTCTGAGGAAACTCTCTTCCCAACAC
Organism: Ailurus styani; assembly: GCA_002007465.1. Lineage (NCBI taxonomy): Eukaryota > Metazoa > Chordata > Mammalia > Carnivora > Ailuridae > Ailurus > Ailurus styani. The sequence continues at coordinate 23,098 of LNAC01000403.1, read as the reverse complement.
GCTCCCCAGCAAATTCTTATATGCAATTGAAAGCTTAGAGGCAGAACTACTTTAGGGGAAGAAATGCCCAAAATGAGTTGAGGAGTGTTTCAGCTACCTCCTTTGGTTTGCAAGAATAGAGACACTCAAGTTAGCTCAAGTAAGACGTTTCTTGCAAAGATACACTTGGCACCACGGGAGGAGTCAGCTCCCTCCCCAGACAGGTGCTGTCATACATCCCCCACCTCAGAAAGCACTGGAAGATCGCAGTACCTCCAGGGATGCCAGCAAGCAGAAGTTTGTGGCTCCTTAAGTTCTGCCTCAGTACGACTAAGCTTTATGACTCTGCAGGAAGAGTCCTTCCCGGTCGGCTTCCTTCTGTCCCTCCTCCAAGTATCTGCTTCTTCATACTGCTGGCTGCACATAGTTTTGGCTTGTGATGCCTCAACTTTACCCCAAGGCAACTTTTTTAGCTCCCACTTTATTGCCAACTGGCAGATTCCTTTGTCTTTCTTCATTTCAGTCCTTAAGATGGAAAATCTGATTGGTCCAGTTTGTCTCCTGGGGCCAGGTCATGCTCAGATTTACTGGAGAGGTCATGGCTTTGCTGCCCTAGAATCAGATGCTCATATCTGGTTTACTAATCTGAGAGCAAAGGGCCTAGATCAACGAGGTAGTAAACACAAAAGCCCATCATACAGGCCCTGGGAAGAACATTTTTCCTTTCACCGTGGGCAGAGCAGGTATTACAGTTGTCATCCTCCGAAAACTTTCTGTTTGTGCTCTTGCAATCCCAAAACTTTCGACTTAAGTCTTTTATTAAGGTAACTGATTTGACCAATTCACATACCTTTTAAAAAAAAAAATAAGCATGATCATAGCTAACCTGATGGATTGGTTGGTGATAATAATGATGTTGATAAAGACCCTGAAAAAACAGTGTAGGCATTTCCTTCTGAGTCTCTCATTTAGCCACTGTGCATCTGCTAACTAACATAATGCTAGCTCTCATTCTCTTCCTTGTCCTTTTTCTTTATTCCTTCCTACCCAGCCCTGGATCTGCTTCCTTCTCCTCCTTTGTTCTACCTGCCTCATAGTCTTAGATTTTTTTTTAAATAAATAAACAAAAGCTCAAGCCATTTTCTAATTCCATTAGTTTCACGTTAGGGTTTGAGTCAGGTCTTGAACAGTTTTATATAATGGCTTGGTCTGTTGGGTTTTTGTTTTCTTGGGTTTTTTTCAAAGAAGGAAAAACATGCATGTACTAAAGTATTTATCATACATTTAATAACCACTAGATATTTCGATTATTTGGATTGTCACTGTAGAACAAACGATAATTCTTGAGATAGGGCAGACACCCTTTCTTTGTATATTGGTACCCATGGATTGTAGCATGTCAGACAGTTTAGTTTTGTGTTTGGGTACATTATTTGTGTGTGTGTGTCATTGTGTAAATTTTTTTCTGTGCCTGTGTGTATGTATGTTTGTAGTTTTCTTGGTATGAGTGTGTATCTTTCAATTGAACAAAATTGCATTGTTTTCTTATGTTGTACTGTATATTTTTCATTTGTTGCTCTGAATTGAAAGAAGACAGTTTCTATTTTGACTAAATTGTTGGATTGCTCAAAAAAACAAGCAGAAACGTCTCCAAGATTTTGTTGAATCCAATTAGTTATATGCAACTTGTAATACATCTGATTCTTATTATATGCTTTTGTGTTTTCTCCAGTAAATCAGTTGAAACTAAGTGACTGTGACATTTGACCTACATAGTGAAGGTGTAGATTTAAATTTGCATATTTTATTGTTCTTTGTCTTCTACATGTTAATGTTCCTCTTAGGACACCTCTAAAAAATTAATGTGCATTTCTGTATATATGATAGCATAAACAGTATAACATATCAACTCTTTCTTGGGGAATATCACTGATTCAAGCCCATTTAAATCAACTCATGTTTCCAATTCAACCAGTGCATTTATTTGTAACAGAAAATATTGGCTCACATAATTCGAAGTTGAGGAAAGTGAAAAATTTCAGGATAGGTTTGATCAAGAGTCAGCCCCATTTCCCTATAGCTGTTCAGACTCAGCCTCCTCACCATGCTGGCTCTCTCCTCAGGTCAGCTTCCTTCATTGTAGCAAAACGGCCTCAGATACCATATCACCCAGAGACAGTGAGATCTTATGTCCTTAAAACCATGGAACAGAAGTCATCAGCTTCTCCATTAAGAACCAACTCCAATCATGTGACCACCTCTGAACTAATCCCCTTGGCCAAGAAAATAATACGCATTGGATGGCTTAGTCCTAGTTGGGTTATATTCAATCTGGCTTCCTCTCCCATGATAGTAAAATGGCGATAGCAATTCCAGGCCTCTCTTCGGTGGACCACACATTTGAAAAAAAGAGCACTTCTAACCTGGCCACTATGAAATGAAAGCCCTGAACTTCACCATACTGGTCATATACCCACCCATGAACCACTCACTATAGCAGCCAGTGGGGCAAAGCTCCTCTCAGGGCAGGCCCTGCAGGGTCCACCCAAGAAGTTAGAAGGGAGGGATTGATCTTACACCAATGACAACCATTCAATGAGGAGAGGTGAAGTGGATGTTGGGGAAACAATCAGCAATGCCTTTTACACCAAGGACCATCCCAGTGCAAGCAGACACCACCTTCTTGCTCATCTATTCCATGTGCACGTCTCCCAAAGATACATGCTCCCTTGAGGAACACAGCCTTTCCTCAAGTAGAGATTGTACTTTGCAGTCAAACACACATGACTTTATTTGAGTTGACTATGCAGAAACCTGCTGGGGAAATGTCAGGAAAAGCACATTAACTCTATTTGTTTCTTCAGTCTGGTAAATTTTTTTTTGCAAATCATAAAGCAAGTCAGTCCAAGACACAATTCCTCCACACATCCAATTACTTTTGGTTTTTTATTACTCTTTTTCAAATATTTGCTTTCTACCTATGCACAGCTCAATTTTGAAATTCTTATTTATTTTTGTGGCTAAGATGGGGGGCTTGCAAAGCATATCATAGCACCTTAAAAACATTTCACAATCAGGCTGCACTCCAGCATCCATGTTTTTAAAATCAGGCTGTTGTGAATTCTCCAAGAAGTCCAAGAACAACTGTGAATTACTTTCTTGAGCTTTCTTGCAGGTGCACAGGAAAGCATCCCAGCCAGCAGACAGAAGGTGCCAGATCAAGGGACAAAAATTCACCCTCCAACCAAAAAGACATTCACTTGGGGACCTGATATCAGAAACAGCCTGGATAGAGTGTTCTTGACCTACACAACCAGAGAAGACATCCTCCCAATGCTTTTAGTCTCCACTTTATTTTCCAGGGACTGGAAAAGAAAATTATTCTATCTGTAGCCATGGAAAATATTTACGAGAAAACTCAAAAGTTTTGGAAACTTTTTTCATTCATACGTATTTTTATCATTGTAAGAAATGTCACAGCATTTGAAAAACAAGTGAGATTTTTGAAAACACTAAATTTCTATTTTCAAAATGGTTCCAGTTTAATAAAGATTAGACTTTTTAGATCATCTTAAAGTTTCTTAGAAACAGTCTCTTCTAGAAACCTTCATCAGCTGGCGTTTTTCTCTAGGGATCAAACAACCATAGCATCACTGAAGCATAATATTATATGGGAATTCTTTTTGTCCCTGAAATTTTCAAAACAAAAAAATCAGTACGTATTACGGGTGATCATGAGAGAGTATTTCAGATTGCTTAACTCAACCTGTTGGCCACTTAAGGATGATCTCCTTTGTCCACTGCCAGGTGTCTCTCTGTTCAGCTTAACATCACATTTCCCCCAGGCATCCATACCCATTACAATCTCTCTTTCATTTCCCAGAATTACCCTGTGTAATATCCCTTTTTGTGTTTGTTTTGAAAGCTAGAAATTGTGTTTTTTTATATGCTACATTTCCCACATGGCATGCGTGTGGTATGATGTGTAATTGGAAGTTTTCCACTAATCCCTACTCTTGTGCAGGTGGGTAAGAACCAGAAACTGATTACTGGAAAACTACAGGCCAAAAGGACATGTGTTTATGCACTTAGACATTTCTGAAAAGTGAGGCTGGGTCATTATCCCCATTTCCATATTCGGTGGACATGATTAAATCATTCCATTCTGAGGATTGTTGTGTTGCTAAGTAAACTTCCCTAGTGTCATTCTTATTTGTCTTAATTGGTTCTGAAAGCTAATCTACTTTCTATTTGTAAAAAATTTCTAGAAGTTTCTTTCTGTTCCATGAAACATTGCGAAAAGTGGAAAATTTAGGAGCAGAAAAATGCCATAGGGCTCCAAACTGAGACTCGATCAAAGGGACTGAGTGCCAATGATACCACCTCTCCAGTGTCTGGAGAAAACTGAGAGAAAGACATAGGAAGCAAGTATTTGGAAATCATAATTAGCTCTGCTGCTTACGAAGAAAACAAAGAAGGAAAGGAAGGAAGCAAGGCTAGATGGGAGGACATGGCTTCAACGTTATGACTGAAAGTGTTGATACTCCTCACCTTTGAATTTAACAGGATTGTCCATTTCTCTGGTCCCTGGCGCTGAGCAAATGCAAACCTCTGGCCAGCAATAGAACAGAATGTACTGTTGCTGCAGGGTGATAGACACGGAAGAAACAGGGAGAGAGCCAGGAAAACAGAAAAAAAGAAAGATAAGGCTATATCCTGTTCTCTCTCCCAAATGAACCCATCAGATAGCCCCTCTTCACCCCCTGGAAACCAATGAAAGTGAGCCAGTGAACAATGGGAGCTCCCTCTTATCCACGCCTCCCACATCATGAAACCACGAAGCACTACAAAAAGAGATTCTGTGATTCCTGGAACATCTACCAGCTTATGAATGTGATAAGAGGTTGTCCTTGTCCTAAGGACCTAAGTACAACCAAAATGCCACTCATACTGGCAGCGTGCTCACTCTGAGTACACTGTTTTCCAATAAAACAGAACTATGAAAATAGAAAATGAAGTTAAGGAGCAGCCAAACATTCACAAAGCAGCCAAAGAGCTCAAAAAATTCCCTGATGTTCACTATAAAGTGATTTAGCCTATCAACTCACCTTCCATCTTGGTCAATCTCCACCTGTATATTGAACCTCAGTGTCTCAGATAAGAGAGTCGTGAAACTGACCTGGAGAGTAGACGCAGCTCAGAGGATGCTGATGCCGGTGCTGGGTTATGCTCATTCTCTTTCAATGTCTCTCTCTGTCTCTCTCTCTCTCTCTCACACACACACACACACACACAACACACACACACACAACACAAACACACACACACACACACACACAAATGTAAAAATATAGATGTAACCATTAAGAAATGGGTAGACATGGGAGCCATTAGAGGATGTGGGGAGATAACCGATAAGTCTGGGAGCACAAGCCTTTCAGGCCCTTCCCTCTACCTGGATCATTAGACCCAACTGGCCTTATGGAAAAGCTGAGACTAAGAAAAGTAGGCTCTGGTTTCAGTAGAAGATACCAGCGTTGGTGGCAATTAACTCTCACAGATAAAAGTCCCACTTTCCTCCAACAGAAACTGAGAAAGAAGGCCATGTGGCCCCACTTTGGAAGGAATGGGAAAAGTCAACCATATCCATGTCCCACTGAGGCTGGAAGAACAGGCTATCCAACAAGCTCAAGGACACTGATCCATGTCTAAGAGGACGTACTTTTAAATTCCCATGAGACCTAGAAGTATAGAGGGAGATATAGTGAAATAATAATTTGGGGCTTTTGATTTCTGGTTCACAAGATGCAATATTGAATATAGAAACATGAAACATTTGCCAAAACTGAATTTCTTAATTATTTTTATTTACTTGTCCTTTAAACCATTTAAAAGGACAATAACTTGAAAACAAGTTTGGCATAAAAAAAAATGGAGAGTCACAGAGCTTTCAGAACTCAACAGTTCCCTTCAGGGCGGAAAACTGAAGTCTGAAAAGAAGGTATGGCTTTTCAGATTTCACACAACTCCTTAATCTGGTGTTTTATCAGACTTCCAAGTCCACTTCCTCTTGAGGCCCTGCTCTTTCCGTGGCACAACTTCTGAAGAGGATCCACGTGATCACCTTTTGAAAGACAGGCCTCCACGAGGCCACAGGCATGAAAGCCCAGTGCTTTACAACCATGGTTTCCAGAATATCTCAGACAGAGACCACACATTGACCATCCCCATGGGACCAAGGAAGAAGTTCCTGTAAAGGGAAACAGGAGGTTGACTTGGTAGACTGGCTTTTTATTCTCTTCTTTTCCTGATAAATCTGTTTTGAGCTGTTGGGTCTTCTGGGATGTGGGATACAAGGGAATGAGATCAACTTCTGGAAAATCATGTATGAAAGGCAGCCTCACGGCTTTGCTGGCCCACTTGACACGTGCAGAAAGTCCAGTGGAGTCAGAGCAGGTGGACTTCATAGCCATTTTCAGAAGAGGCAACACTGCTGGGGGGCCGTGTGCCAAGTCTCGCGGCCTTGTTCCATAAATATGCATACATTATTGTTTACGGTCTCCCTACACGAACCAGGGATTATTTTATTCTGAAGCACATAAAATTTCATGTGAATTCCATTTTGTGTGGGTCTTGAAGCTTATTATTTATAGAGGATACATTTCTCATCTGATATCCATGGTGGAATTTATCTAGCATTTTAACAACACTGTTAAGACGGACTCTTTAAAACTATTATGTTTCAGATGAACCGTAAATCAGAAGACGGGACTTTTAGAAGACCTGTCCAAACAGCTGAGCACGGTTCTAGTAAGCCTATACATTTCTCATCTTTATTAAGTTTGATTTTTACAGCTGACATGGTAAAAATGTGGGGAATACTTCAAAGTAAAAAGTGTCAGTTGCCTAATTTTAAATAAAGATAGAACTTTTTAAACTCCTAATACACTCTCTTAGTGCCATGAACTTAGTACATATCGAATGTGCTGCATTTGACACCTTGTGTGAACAGAACAAGAATATATCTACAGGAAACCGGAGAAAAAAAATTCCTGAGGATTCTGATCATCCAAAGAAGAAGTCATCAATTTACAAAATAGACTGCTTTGTTTTACTATTTCTCAGAATGTTGGTAAGAATTTTTTTTAGGAAACCAAAGATTTACACAATAAAATATTTTGGTGTATGTTGAGTTAAACAAGGTCAGGGTATTTCGCCACGGAGAACTTCTCAGAACTGTGTGTACATGCGTGCATGCATTATAAATCTCTAAAATACGTGTATGGTATGCAAGTCCCAAAAGTATCTAAAAATCTCCTTCCCATGCCACCTTTTTTAAGAGCCACTATTAATCAGTTCCATGAAAATCCCATGTATAAAAAGATATTTCTGCACTGAATTCAATCATAGAGTTCGTTTTCATATTTTTAAACTATCACCACTATAAATTCCTGGGGGCCAATGGTTGCATGTTACAATTTTTCAAATCCCCTGCTGTGGTTCCAGTGACACACACAAGCTCACTCATTTCCTCTCTTCTTCCTCTCACCCCACTTAGCTCCACACCAGCACACCAAGCCCCTCCCCCTGGCTGGGCATTTCCCATTTCCCATTAGCCTGCTTTAAACCTTCTTCCCGAAGATAGTCACAGAGCTATTTCCCTTCTTTCATCCAAAACTCTACTAAAAGCACTACCTCTATTATTCTTTATTATTCCTTTTCTCCTTACCCTGTTTTATTTTCCTTCATAGCACATAACACTATCTGTCATGATGACATCATCTATCCACTTATTTCTTGAACACCTTGATCCTCATTCTGGCCACATGAACTCAGGGACTATGCTTCCTTCACTCCAGTACTCCTAGTCCCTAAGGCATTGCCTGTTACACACCTAGATATAAATAAATAATTATTGGAATAATATATCAAAGAATGCTGCTAGAACAAGAGAAAGCAGTGGAAGTCCCAATGTTTTACTGTGTTAGAATTAGTTCTGTTAAAGGAGCTCAGGCATCCTGGGCCAACCCACTGGCTGGAATTGATCATATACATTTCAACCTCCAGGTTTTCCTTTCTTTCAGTTTTCACAGTAGCCAGCTCCCACCCAAGGAGGCACCGAAGAAAGAGGTCCAAGATGGATATCAAGAAAACTATGTCCTCCCCGCCAACTCTGCCATTAATGTGAACAAATCATTTACACTCTCTGGATCTCCTCTTTTCAATGTTTGTCTATTAACCAGGTCCATAGAACACAACTTGAAAAAACTCTGCTTTACAAATATGTTAATATCACTAGTCTTAATCAATTGTTGATGTGATCTATGGTCAGGTAAGTTTGGCAGATTTTGGCTTAAAGAGCTAGTGCGTTGTTATTGCAGAACTTCTCAGGGCCTTTAATATAGTGACATATATTATGACCCTCGGAGGTAAGGGATATTATAAACATAGCTCTCCAAATTTCTTTAACCAAAGAACCCTTTTAATAGCTCCTAAAACCTTCTTTCTTGGAACACCACTTTAGGAAATACTAAAAATGATGTCCAAGGCCACTTAATGTATTAACATTATCTGACCATGATACTATCACTCAAGGGACAATCCTAATGCAATTTGAAAAGAAAAGCACAATCAGAAGAACTTTAAAAACATTACAGTCACTTAAAACTTGATAATAAGAAGACAAATAACCAAGTAAAAATTAGATTTGAATAGACATTTCACCAAAGAAGATATCCGAATAACTAATAAGTATATAAAAAAGATGCCTAACATCACTAATCATTAGGGCAACAAAAATTAAAACACAAAGTAATATCACTATACACCCATTGGAATAGTTATAATCAAAAAGCCTAACTCCACGTGTTGGTAAAGATATGGAGAGACTCCAACACCCAGGTTGCTGGTGTGAATATAAAATGATACAGCTATTTTGGAAAACAGACAGGTTCTTAAAAAGTTAAACATGTATTTACCATATATTCAGCAATTCTACTACTAGCTATTTACCCAAGTGGGATGAAAAATAAAAACTTTCACTCAAATTTTCATACAGCATTATTTATAATAACTAGCTAAAAACTGGGAACGATGTAAATGCTCATCAACTGGTCAATGAATAAAAAATATGGTTCATCCCTACAATAAAAAGGAACAAACTAGTGATACATGCAACAGCATGGATAAACCTGAAAACATGACACCAAGTGAAAGAAACCAGACATAAATTTTGACATGTAGTAGGATTTCATTTGTATGAAATTTCTAGCAAAACAAAATTGTAGAGACGGAAAGCAGATCCATGGTTCTCCAAATGGATTTAGAGAACTTAATAAACATCTGTGAGTCTTATTTTCCTTATCTATTAAAAAGGGGAAATATAATATTTATTCCTTAGAACAGTTACAATGACTCAATTAAATAATACATGTAAAGCACTTGGTGTATAGTGAGTACCTCCAAAATGATAGTGATTATGACACTTCGAAATCCATTCTACCAGTTGGTCCATTCTCAGCCATGTAGCAGATGCTATTTACGCCCTGCCTCACACCCCCTTTACACAACTGAGTTCACCAGCAGGCATGATGGACAGTTTCTAGTACAAATTCTCACCGTAAGCACCAGCATCTCTCTTCTGTGAAGGATTTCTCTGGCGTCACAAAGATTTGCCCAACTATAAGCAGGAGTTAAGTGCCCAGCCAGAGACAATCATCCACCAAGGGAGGACGAAAGTTGTTAGATAAATTAACCAGGCTCTCCATCCACTGGCTGCACATTGCTGAGGTATGTTCCGGCAGTTTGCGGGGAGGTGGCAAGGGGGATCTCCAGTATGATCAAGCCTCAGTTGTCCACATGAGTAACCCACTAATTGCCTTGTCTTTATTGGATTTTTTCGTTCCCTGTCACTTTCCCGCATTTCCTCACATCTGCTGTCTTTGATCACTTCCCAAATCAACTTATAACCAAGTCCCTGTCTTAGCGTCTACATTGGGGGAGACCCAGACTAATACAAATTAGCTGTGCATGCTTAGGCAATCTCACCAGATTGTCTTATCTGTAATATAAGGTAATCGAGCAAAACAACTTTCATGATTCTAAAGTCATCTCCATTTATTGTGCCTTCATTTCCACTAGCACATGAAAAGAGGAATCTAAACTTTTACTTATTTATTTATTAATTAATGTATTTATTTTTAAATAGGCTCCACTCCCAGTGTGGAGCCCAGTGAGGGGTTTGAATTCATGACTCTGAGATCAAGACCTAAGCTGAGATCAGGAGTCCAATGCTTAACGGACTGAGCCACCCAGCACCCCTAGTTCTTTTTATGAAAGGACACCTTTTCCTTTGTATAAAGAATGAATGGTTTCTGCATCTTTAACGATAGGAAATGATACGCTATTCAGTTTTTGTGATCACTGAACACAGAATCACAAACTGGGTACAAAAATTTGTAAATGCTTTCAAAATCAGGATATATTAAGCTAATTCAGGTATTGAGAATGTGGCACATTGTGTGTGCCAAAAATGGGCACAACGCTATCCTCCATCTCCCATATGTGTTTACACTGGGACCTTGTCATTCCCCCATCAGTAAGTAGAATCTAGTTTCATTCCCCTCGAGCCTGGGTGGGTCCTGTGGCAGCTTTGTCCAATAAATATGACTGAAGTGATGACCCAGTTTTAGGCGAAGCATTAACTAGCCTGGCAAGGTCCACATCCTGTTTTTTGGAAGACAGCCAGTGGGGAAAAGGGGTGATTTCCCTAAGACTTCCATGCTGGGTGAAGCCCAAGCCACATGGAGAGGCCATGTAAGGAGACAGGGGCATCCAAGGGAAGAAGCCATCTTGGAAGTGGACCCTAGAGCCCACTGCCTCAGCTAATGCCTGGTGAAGCAGAGACAAGTGGCCAAGTGAGCCCTCCATGAATTTCTTGCCCCACAAAATCACAAGTGAAATGAATGGCTGCTCTAGGCCACTAACTATTGGATCTTTTAAAGAACAAAAAATTATAAAGTAATAATTAAAACTGAAGAATGCGAAAATTCATAAAATGTTTTTTGGGCTTAGACTGACTTCAGAAAAAGAGTTGTAGATACTGTTTCAGAAATCATGGTGAAGGTCCTTGTGGGGAAATAGAAACAATGAGAACACAGTCCTGTTTGAAGTCTCACTTTTTTCATTAGCAGCAGAGTAATGAAAAACAGCCACCCTGACTATCCAATTTCCCCCAATACTTTAATTCTTTTCTTAGGCTGGGAGTTTTAACAATTCGCCCTTTACTACAAGTTGAAAAAATACATAATGATTTTTTAAACTTTTTTACTTCTGGGCAGCAGATTTTGAAGGTGAAGCTTTAATCACACACTAGTCTTATAATCACCGCTGGTTTTCAACTGAAGTATTACAAATTGGGCTTTAGTTCAATTCAAATTGCATGGGCCAAATCCTACCCTTGGTTATTACAGGCAACTCCCATTGAAATCATTAGTAGTTGTACATGTGTAACAGGAGATAATTTGGCCACATGTGCTTTTGTCTCATGTGTCTCTACACAAGTGCAGGCAAAGGGGCTGGGTTGTGTAGGGGAAACATCTTGTGCTATTTGGAATGAGTTATCTTTTTGCCATACTGTGTTCATGTCAACATGATGAAAGGAAAATGCAAATGTAAAGACAACCGGCATTTCCTTCCATTGCTTTTAGCATGCCGCTGGCTCCTGGCAAACACAGTTGCTGCTCCTATCAGTAGCCATGAGAAGGGTCCTGTCTGCCCTCCTCCCCCTGGCTATTCCTGGGAGACCCTGCCTCCATTCACCGCTGATCAGAGGGGCAATGCTTCCATGCCAGGTTCTGGTTCCAATTCTGTCATTAGCAACTATCTTTCCTGGCAAAGTGTTCACTTTTGACTACACAAACAAATGTCCAATGCGCAGGCAATCCAAACAACTGGCCAAAGGATTTTTTTTCCCCAGAATGTTCTGGGGGATACATTTTGCTCATTCAACAGTCAACAAACTCTTTTGAGCATCTAGAGCAGTGGTTCTCAATAGTTAGCCTACTTTGAGATCACCAGCAGACCTTGTTAAAAGACAGAGTGCTGCAACATCGCGCGGCATCAGGGAAATACAAATCAAAACCACAATCAGATACCACCTCACACTGGTCAGAATGGCTGAAATAAACAAGTCAGGAAACAGCAGATGTTGGTGAGGATGCAGGGAAAGGGGAACACTTTTAGAGTGTTGGTGGGACTGCAAACTGATGCAGCCACTCTGGAAAACAGCATGGAGGCTCCTCAAAAAGTTAAAAATAGAGCTACCCTACAACCCAGCAATTGCACTACTGGGTATTTACCCCAAAGATACAGATGTAGTGAAAAGACGGGGCACATGCACCCCAATGTTCGTAGCAGCAACGTCCACAATCGCCAAACTGTGGAAGAAGCCGAGATGTCCTTCAACAGATGAATGGGTAAAGAAGATGTGGTTCATATGTACAATGAAATATTACTCAGCCATCAGACAGGATGAATATCCACCATTTACATTGACATGGATGGAATTGGAGGGGATTATGCTAAGTGAACTAAGTCAGGCAGAGAAAGACAATTATCATATGGTTTCACTCATATGTGGAACATAAGGAAGAGTGCAGAAGACCATAGGGGAAGGGAGGGAAAACTAAGCGGGAAGAAATCAGAGAGGAAGACAAACCATGAGAGACTCTTGACTCCAGGAAACAAACTGAGGATTTCCGAAAGGGAGGTGGGTGGGGGGATGGAATAACTAACTGTGTGATGGGCATTAAGGAGGGCACAGGATGTGATGAGCCCTGGGTGTTATATGCAACTAATGAATCATTGAACATTACATCAAAAACTAATAATGTACTATATGTTGACTAATTGAATTTTAATTTAAAAAAAGACAAAGTTCTGGAAACCCCACCCCCACAGTTTGTGAATTAATAGGTCTGGAATGGGGTGCCCAGAATTTACTTGTATGAGTCCCCAGATAATATTAATGTTGTTGGTCCAGGGACCATACTTTGAGAACCACTGTTCTAGAATGCAGTAACACTGTAGACATAGCCCCAAGTAAGACATGGTTGTGAATGTACAAATCTTATACTCTAACAGGGAAGATAAGAGGGCAACTCAAAAATTGTGGTACGGTCTGATGAATGCTATCACAGGAGAAAATTACAGGCTCCCTGATGACACACATATGCTAATTTAGCTTAAGAAAGAGGGAACTGAATATAATATTGAGTGATTAAAGAAACCAATTGTAGTAAAACAAAAGAGAGAGAGAGAGAGGAAGAAACCAATTGTAGTGAACATTGGTTGTTTTGTCTGCCAGTATCCCTCGTTCCTTCTGATACTGTTTTCCTTTTGGGAACTGACTACCCCTGGCTCACTGTAGCCTTGTCAGCATCTACTAGCAGTCATGTAACCTTTCTTCTCTGCCATGGGGAGCTATGTGACCCAGGCTGACCAATCAGAGCCCTTTTGGGGGCATTGACAATGACACTGGGAGACTCTATCCTTCAAAATTCCCAGCAATAAGGACCATGTATGGCTGTAACTCCCATGGAACTTCCCTACCCTCATGTGGGCAGAGTCAGGCTAAGAAAGCCATGGATGATCATATTTTTTCAAAGATGATCACAAGAATGTCCCCATCTCATACTGTTCTTCAACATACCTCCTATGAAGCAATGGGATCTATCTTCCCTTCTCTTAAATCTGGAAAATGGCAGAAGTGGCACTGTGTGACTTCTAAGACTAGGACATAAAAGGAAAATCAGGTTGACCTGGTTCTCTTGGGATGCTTGCTCATGGAACCTAGCTAAGCTGCCACAGGAAGAGGATCCACATCAGTTTTCTGGCCAACAGCTCCAGCAAAGGTCCCAGCAACCACTAGCACCAATCACCATTCCTGTGAGGGAATGAGGCTGCCAATGATTCCAGCCCCCAGGACCCCAGATTCTCTCCAGCTGAGGCTCCAGACATTGTATAGCAGAGAAAAGTCATCCCTGCTGTGCCCTTTCTGATTTTGACAGGAAGAATACCGTGAATGTAGTGGAAAGTCTAGGGTAGTTGGTTTTATGGCAGTAGTAACTAGAACAGAAGTCAACCTGAAGTAAACACAGCTGAGATGGGAGAGAAAGAGAGAATGAACTTTAATTCACCTTCCACTTCATTTGAACCCCCAGTTCAAACCTCACCTGAAATAAGAACCACCTGATCTCAAGCATCCTAGCTCCACGAACTAATAAATTCTTATTTTTGTCTTAGTTATTTTGAATTGGGTATCTGTCAGTTTCAACCTAAACAAGCCAAGTATGCCAACTTTTAAATATCACACAACCAAAAAAATAAAATAAAATAAAATAAAATGAAGAGGAGAAGAACATATACAATATTGAGACAGCTTAGTACTTGATGCCTCTTAAGATGTTATCAAAGATACTGTTCACATGACTAAAAGTCCCAGAAAAGAAAATCTCAGAATCAGGGAAATGCCAGGTATAGACGAACATCGAAATCAGGCACATCTTTTTTTTTTTTTAAGATTTTATTTACTTATTTGACAGAGAGAAACACAGTGAGACAGTGAACACAAACAGGGGGCGTGGGAGAGAGAGAGAAGCAGGCTCCCTGCTGAGCCGGGAGCCTGATGCAGGGCTCGATCCCAGGACCCTGGGATCATGACCTGAGCTGAAGGCAGACGCTTAACAACTGAGCTACCCAGGTGCCACTCCACAGAAAATTCTTAACATGATTGTGCCCTGGTTACCCAGAACATCAACCTATTCCCTTCCTCCCCATGCTTCCTGAGATCATCTTACAAATAAGCTACTAGTACATAAATCCTTATCTCAGGGCCTGCTTTTTGGAGACTCTTTGGGACAACTGGCTACCTGTGCCACAGCTGATATGTCACCTAAAGGTAAGACATTCCCTGACTAGATTTCACTTCTTGGAAACAGGTCCCTGTATAGAAACTTGCATGGACTCTTGAATAACATAGATACTCAAAAACTATCTGGAATCTGTTGGTCAATTGTATACTCTTATTTGATTTGGCTAAAATTGAAAAAGATTTCAATGTTTTTGCTCTTGTCTTATTTTCCCTCCCCTTCATATAATCAGGCACATCTTAATATGAGCCTGGACACTGTAGCAGAATGGCTGGTTTCTCACTTCAGCTCCACCTCATATGGCCATGTTCTATCAGAGGTACCTAGGTCAAACTACTGCAAATAAACCATAATACCAACTGTAGGGTGCTTACTTATTCCCAGCTATATTAACTATAAAAATATATACACCCAAACAAAAAGAAAGGGGAAATTTTTCACTTCTTTGAAACATGAGTATCATGGTGTCATTATTCTACAGGTACCCTGAGAAACAGGCACAGAAATTATCTTCAAAGTTTACAAATAAAAATGAAAGAGCTCTAATGATTCTTTTCCCTGTCATATGAGGAACACAAGGCCAAGTCAGTCTTCTTTAACACATTGTGTCAATTATTGTGATTAATCAAAGAAAAATGCCCTCCTACATGGTAAATCAGGTTTAAAGGACTGACTTCGTTCTCTGAAAATGCAAAGTAATAGAAAGAACACTGAACTTGGAGCCATGGTACCTCCACTCAATAATAGATGTATTGCTTTGTACAAATCATTTAACTTCTAAAGCAAAATGCCTTCATCTGCAAAATTTTTCATCCCACCTGTATGGATGCTATGAGTCTCAAAACAAGTAAGGTGAAAGTTCTTTACCAACCCTGAGTCCTACACACCATGAAGAGCTATTGAAGTTCAAGTTACACAAGGTAAGTCAAACACATTTAGATTGGATAACCCTTCACGTTTCCCACATCTGTATTGCTGCTAACCCTCATTACGGGAAGAAGAATTTCAAGTGTATTACATAGGCGACCTAAAAGTCTCCCTTAATGTAAATCTTAAAATAAGCACCTGGAAGCATTGCTTCATAGAGTCCTGATAGCGTGGTCCACAACTAGACACTCCACTGGATTTTAAGGAATGGAGAACTAGTGGCGAAGTTACTACTGAAAGAATCCACCAATTAGACTACTTAAGCCAGTCTCATCTGCAAACTATAGATTTGATTGGAAATCTCTGTGGCTGAATGCACATATTTGATACAAATTATTTGATGAAAGAGTGGTCCTGAGAGACACCCTTGACCCTCTAACTTCAGGATTGACCCCCTAAACTCCTGAATTCAGGAGACTCCTAGAAGCTTCTTGCCTAACTGTCAATTTCATCTTTTAGAAACTAACTAACGAATTGCTGGGACAGGAATAGAAATATTTGAGGAGGATGCCTGTGTGGATGAATCAGAAAGTGCCAATTACTCAGCTTCATTATGATGTTAAAAATCCTTCTCTGAATATTCATCCGAAGCCCCAATAAAAGTAACCTGCCCAACTCTGTTCTAAGAGTCATGAATTTGGAAATTATCCCCATTGCTCTCCTTATTTGTACAACTTTGTGAGGCATCTCCACCTGGTGTAGTCTCTATCTACAGCCCCCCGAGGAGCTGACCAAATTTGGTCTGGTAGGACAGTTAGTGGGAGGCAAGCAGGGTCAACAGGGAGCTTTCTCCTAAAACACATGTGCCTTAGTTAATCAAGAAATAATCTAAGCATCGTCCAAAGGCTGATGGCTTAGCAGCTGGCTAGTCATGGAGAAACAGAAGTGGACTCAGAGCACTGGCCATTTCCCCTTCTTAGAAACTCATAATCAGGAAGGGTAAAGTCTTCCCAGTAGTGACAACTTATGACAAGACATGACTTCCCATGATAATGAGGATACATCTTATCCATTCCATTGGTGGCCCAAGAGCCTGTGACAACTCTGTTTTGCTACTTCCTCCTTCTGGAGCCGCCCAAAGGACAGGGCTGTGTATTCAGGAAAAAATCTAGGGACCAAAGTCAAAATAACCATTTCCATGAATAGAAAATCTTTTGATTAAATTTCTACCTTAGTTCTCCACTTACCTTTCTCAATATACTCACAACACAGAAAATCATTATTCAGACAACCAAATTATTTCATAGCATTATCAGATAGACTCAAGGAAACTTCCAAATGTCACACAACCCATCTCCTGTGGTCTGAATTATGCCCCTAAATATTCATATACCAAAGTCCATTTGCTGACCACCCAGTACCTCAGAATGTGACTGTATTTGGAGATAGATTTTTGAAAAGAAAACTAAGCTAATATGAGGTCTTTGCATAGGCTCTAATCCAATGTGACTGGTGCTTTATAAGAAGAGGAAAGTAGAACACAGACACTGATACAAGACCACGTCAAGACACTGAAAAGACAGCGATCTACAAGACAAGAAGAAAAGCTCCAGAAGAAATAATCCTGCCTGTACCTCGATCTTGGATTTCTAGCTTCCAGAACTGTGAGACAGTAAGTATCTGTTATTCAAGCCACTAAGTTTATGGTACTTTGTTACAACAGTCTTAGCAAACTAATACACTATCCATTTGCTTTTAGCCAAAACAGTGGTCTAATGGCACAGCTATTTACAGATTTCTATAGACAGAAATCCCATGTTATTCCATAGTAAATACTTCTTAGAGACTTGCCCATTTCTGTGCTTACATAGATGTTTTCTAGAGTCATCAAATTAATTTGATCATCAATGTGGGAAGTCAACCATGCTCTCCTACCTACTTCCTACTCCTCCATTACTTTTTCCCTCATCTTCAGCTCGAAAAGTAAAGCCTGGTGTGATTTCCAAAAAATTAAACTCTGAGTTTCCTTGTAATTGAAGACTCAAGTGAATGCAAATAAATTCTAAATATGTCAGTATCCATAAAATGGATGTCCATTTTATGTTCCATTATCCATTAAATGTTCTTTGACTGAAAGAAACTCTAAAATGAAGTTCAGTTTCATCTCTTAGTTTGGCTTTCAATCTAACACCTGATGAGCCAACATTCAGATTCAACTGTGAACATAAACACCCATTTTATTCTAGACAGCCACATCACTTCCATTTTGGTGTTCATCTTCTCATTCCATTAATTCCATAGTCAAAGAGCTGGGGAAAATGTGTTTCCTCCCTTCCTCCTGGGGAGAGAAATGAATTTTTCAGTCATGTAAACAGACACCAGTTTATGGCTTTCTGGCTTCTGAGTCCCAGATCAGAAAACAAACTAAAGATGTTATAAACAGTTATGATTATAGCTGCTGTATAGATGTTCAGGAAATGGCATTTAATTCTGTCATTCATGTACTTCAAGCAGGGAAAATCGGAAATTATATTTGTAATAATATGATATTTACCTCAGCAGAGTTTATTAGAATGTCATTCAACAGATTTTGTGCAGTAATTGCAATTAAATTACGTCCAATTGCCATCAAGGGCAAGTAACATTTTCTCAGATTTCAGCATCCTGGTGGCAGGTGTCTTCAACTCTCGAGTATTGCATGGATTTTAAAGATGAATTAGATTAAATCATCAGTTACAGCTCTATATTTATTTTATCTTTCCTTGTTGAATTAAAGTCATCAACATATTTCTGTATCCTAATATGAGGTCCTTTTTTTCCTGCTTACTTTATGGGATATGGTGTTTGTTATTAGCATGTTGTATTTTAAATACTTTGTTCAGCCTTTCAAATGTTACAAAGGAAAAGAGGAGCCTATAATCCATTAAGGAATCCACTTCTGAAAAACACCACCATGGCATCAAAGAAATCCGTTATATTTGTTTGGATAAATTGTAACTACAATGCAGCAATCTTCTCTGACAAGAAGTCAGAAAACTTCGATAGTTATAAACGTTAATAGTTATTAAACAAAAACAGACAGTGAGAAGTCTATGATGTACAGGGAATAATTTTCTCTCTGTGTGTTTTTGTTTATTACTGACCATGAAATAAATGATTCAATCCTTCTCCAAACTGTTACAGAGTTAATACATACTTATTCCCAGAAAGATAAATCTGTGCCTTGTTTAGCTCTAGGTATAATGTATCTGTTGAGAATTAAAAATGTGTTGGCACTCTTTGGAGAGAGAGAAAGAAAGAGTGTTTACTATGATTTTTGGCCTCATATTTCTTTTGCTAATTGCCAACCTAGTCATTCTTTCATGGAATTGCCTGGTTAGGATTGAAAGCTTCATATAAGTGTCCCTTCCTGAAGTGAAACAGCTCTTAATCTTCCATTTCTTCCAGCATTTTTCCTTAATGGGCATCGATTAAGGTTCTTCGTGTCACTGGCTGCTTTCTAGCAAAAGCTACTACCATATGGCCTCAGTTCAACTTGTAAAGGATGGTTTAAAAGTCCATAAAGTACTGATATCTTCAGGGAAAAAAAGAGAGAGATTGAGGTTAGAATTTTTACTACTGTCTTCCACAGCAGCTGCCACAGTTGAGGAAATTTATGACTACAATAGCTTCTACTGTGTTGAAAGGAATCCATAAATGAGTCTTAACAAGACATGAGGCCAGACTACTAGCATTAATCAAAACTGTGATAGTCTGTTATCAAAAAAGCAACTGTATCACCAAAATTATATACAAGTTAAAGATAAGCCATTATCTCTATGACCTTGGCTAAATCACTTTTCTTTCAGAAACCTCTATTTCTTAACCTTCCAAAAGTTCATTGCCAGCACACAATGCTGAGATCCTATGACCTGTGGAGGAATTTTAAATTTCTTTCTATAAATATCAGTGTTGGGATTTATATTCTGGAATCTATCTTCTGTTTACTTGGAAGGTAGGAGGTGCAAGTAGATCTGATCAAAATTAGTCACTGCCCGGGAACAAAGAAACAACCAGATGTGTAGCAGGGTTGGCCCTGCCAGAATTCTTAAACTGAGACTTTATAACCGAAGGCAACCCTTGGAATGGCTTAATGTACATACCATACGCCTAAGCGTATAACCAAAATTTACCAAGCATTCAAATTAAGCATATACAACTCATTACAAATCTCTTATACAACCATATCTACAAATAAACTATGCGTATGTGAGTTTCATTTAGATTACCCATACTTCCCCCAACTCAGAATTAGAAACAGAGTTGATATGGGTCTTTGTTCATTTTTCAGCTGTGTTCACAGGAGTCCAGCTCAGTTGAATGTCAGGTTCAGTCTCTGAGCAGGTCTTTGTGCTTAAGACATAAGCAAACTGTTTCTTTCATCAAGCCGGTTAACATACACATGAGTTAAGAGCACCACAAATAGCAATAATGTGGACTTGACCCACCATTTATAAAAATGTTTGGTCTGAGGGGCACCTGGGTGGCTCAGCTGGTTAAGCATCTGACTCTTGATTTCAGCTCAGGTCACGATCTCAAGGTCCTGAGATCAAGCCCCATGTTGAGCCCTGTATTGGGCTCCATGCTCAGTGGGAAGTCTGCTTAAGCACTGTCTCTCCCTCTCCCTCTCCCCCTCACTCCAATCATATTCTCTCTCTCATTCTCTCTCTCTCTCAAACACATAATGACTCTACCCACACCAGTGATATCCAATCAATATCCACATGGATAAAGAAGATGTGGTACACACACACACACACACACACACACACACACGCTCCTGTTATATCTTAGGTTACCTTGGCACATATTTAATGATTGAGTGAAATGAAAAGAACAAGGAATAAAATGACCACTAGTGTTTATTCTCAAATCTTCTCATTCACATTCTAAAAATTAGCTATTACTGTTGAAAGAGTACTCTTCTGTTTCTGTTATTGTTGAGTTTCAAAGATAATAAAATAAAGATCCTAATTCCCCCTGGGTGGAATCAACACACCAACTCTGCCGATTACATCATGGGTTTATTCCATCTTCCCAAGGCTTGCATTCTTTCTACTGAGTTTGATGTGCCAGGTCCCAAAATTGGGAACTACATCAAGACAAATATTTTTTAAATAAAGTAAGCATTGTTGGTTTCAAGTATGATTGCCTCAAATATAAGCAACTACACAAATTTGAAACATGTTGGGTGAAATGGTAGAAGGAAAACAGAGGAAGAAGCAAAGTAAAAATAGAAGCCATATACATAAGAGCATAGTGTATGAAGCAGAGGATTTCTTCTGAAATTATATGAAGCCAATGAAAAAGATATCATTTGGAGCACAGTATTGTGCAATTCTAGTCAATGTAAGAGGCAATCAAAATGTTTCGGGGGGGGCTGAAATGTTTGAAACATGAGGACAAGTGTTGGCCCATTCAATACCTCAGAGAAAAGAAAACTATGGGAAAATTTTTTCCAAGGGTATATGCATAAGCCAAATTCTTCACTCACATACTTGTACATGGGACCTAATTCTGCACTTGGATATTTGTGGCAACTCCGCATTCTGCAGACTTAGTGCTTGTGTGAAACAGGAGTTAAGCATATGGCAAACTCCAGCTTGCATGGCAGTGTAGCTTCTGTTAGCATTAAACTTCTCATTAGTATGCAGTGGAACTTTTTAAAAGGAAAACAACATTAATGACTATAAGCCATTTGTAAGCTATTTTAAAAGCTGGAATTCAAAATGAGATTGAACAACGTAAAGCAAATATGGGTGTAATCTACTATCCCCATCCATCAAGACCTTCCACTAGAACCAGCCCAACCTCAGAAAGGGTAAACCCAATTTAGCAGCCTATGATATGTTTCTGAGAGGCACACCACAGACATATGGGGAGACCTAACAACTCATAATTTCATCTCATTGACATGTTCCAGGTGGAGAGAGGAAGGGGTTTGCCTGGATGGATGGAGCTCTCAGTTTCCCTGAACCTCCCTAGAAAGTTAAATGCTTCCCAAGCTTTAGGAAAACAGCCCATTCTCAGGCTTCAAGTCTTGCCTGCCTCATGTTTATGTGGCCACCTTCTTCAAACTGCAAGGCAAAGAGACAAGCTCTCCCTTTAAAATCCAAAAGGCTTTGAAAAGACAGCAAATTACTTCTGTTAGAAGAATGGTAGGCAGTCACTGTGCTTTCCATATTACAACTTCTTAAGTGGGTGGATGTGGCATTTCAAGGTACCGCACACCCATGGTCTCTCTCCTTCCTCTTCTTTGAGTGGTTTGGCATACTTGACATTAACCTATCAAAACACATGCATCTCCTTGGATCTTTCAGGTCTGTTCTTTCTTGGAAAGACTTAAAAGTGGAAAACAATTAGCTTTAGCCCAAGTTCATTTGGGGTGGTAATGGAACATAATGATAGAAGACAAGATATTGAGAGAGAAGGGTGGAGGAGACAGAGAGAGAGAGTGATCTTAGACTTGAAATGAAAACTAGAGACAACTGAAATATGTTAAGGATTGAAGTCTTCACCTGTCTTCTCTCATTTCTCGTTTTTTTTTAACAATAAAAAAAAAATTAAAGCATGATGCCATTCAGTGGAAACATACCCCACACGGAGTGTACCAGGGGAATTGCTGCATTTGGCCGAATCACTGCCTGACTATAAATGGACAGAGTGTGAAATCAGAACAGAAGTCTAGGTCAAGGTGCTTACTGAAGAGCAGACAGGGAAAAGACAGTTGTCCATTGGAGAACAATAAAACAAACTGCTCTTAATTTCAGAAACTACAGAAGGAGAGCATACTATAGTACGAATACGGTCAACAGAGCCCATAGCCAGAGGAAAAAAATTACCAAAGGAGTGCTAAGCTGTTACACAAGCCGCAGAAAAACTAGATCATTTACTCAAGAGAAGGAGCTCAAGAGGGTCCATGGAGAAGGCAGTGGGAACAAAGAAACTCAGTCATTTCACATGCCAAGAGAAATAAGCGGTAGCAACAACATTTTTAAACCCTAATTTTTGGGGAAAAGAGGAAAATTATCAGCCTCAGCCAAGAAAAATAATAACTCTGCATATCTTCAGCTATTGGATTTTTGCATTCCTAAATACATGTCTGTGGTCTGTGATTCTCAAGTCCTTTTGTGANAACAATAAAAAAAAATTAAAGCATGATACCATTCAGTGGAAACATACCCCACACGGAGTGTACCAGGGGAATTGCTGCATTTGGCCAAATCACTGCCTGACTATAAATGGACAGAGTGTGAAATCAGAACAGAAGTCTAGGTCAAGGT
>LNAC01000402.1:1542601-1578129 GCA_002007465.1 Ailurus styani | reverse complement strand
AAGCCGGCCCGGGCCCACGTCCCAGCGCGGGGTCCCCGCAGCCTCGCTCCTGCCCCCGCGTCCACGCAGCCGGGCAGCCTGTGTCCCCCCAGCGCCGGACTCGGTCCCGCAGACGAGCCTCGCCGCACGCCGGGCGAGCGCGCGTCCAGTCAACTCCGAAATCACCACGGAGCCCCCCGCCCGACACCAAAATCTTGTTCTGAGGACAGGTACCTTGATTCCTTCCAGCCTACTTCAAGAACTTCTCTCGAAGTAAGGGACAAAATGAGTTTTCACGTTGTGGAATTGCACGTTGTGAAGTAGTCAGCTAAGCCTACAGGTAAAACTCATCCTATCAGCATGACAGTTGGGTGTCTTCCGTGCTTATAAAATCCCAAGGTTCTTAAAAACCTTATCCTCACCCTGACAAGACTTAAGTGACAGCAAAAGAAGCAGAAGGTGGGCGCCTGGGTGGCTCAGTGGGTTAAGCCTCTGCCTTCGGCTCAGGTCATGGTCTCAGGGTCCTGGGATCGAGGCCCACATCGGGCTCTCTGCTCAGCGGGGAGTCTGCTTCCTCCTCTCTCTCTGCCTGCCTCTCTGCCTACTTGTGATCTCTCTCTCTCTCTGTCAAATAAATAAATAAGATCTTCAAAAAAAAAAAAAAAAAAAGAAGAAGCAGCAGCAGCAGCAGCAGAAGGAGCCGGCCACTGCCCTCAACCCTCGGAGGACATCACCACGGTCACGATGGGCTCCGTGACTCCAGCTCGCTTCCTTGCCCGCCCTTCCTGGCCTTCGGCCCCAGAAGCCCCAGCACGCAGCCCTGGGCAGAAGGCATGAAGGTGGGAAGACGGCAGAGGACAGCATCTGTCGGGACCCCACAGGGTGCCGGGCCCTCCTCTGTGTGCTGGATGCGTTAACGCTCACACAGGCCTCTGAAAATCCCACTGCGCCGTGAGCACCCAGCGTCCACACCGGGGCCTGGTGCACAGCCGGGCAACCCCGCTATCTGGGATGGGAAGGCCCCCTGGGGGCGGCGAGCAGGACAGAAGCGCAGGGAGAGGGTCAAGCTGTCGCCTGGAGACCGGCAGAGGGTTCCCAGGAAGCTGAGAGGAGCTCGGAGCACAGAGAGGAGGAAGCCGGACTCGCTGCCTCTGTCCCCTGGTCCTAGCCTCGGCGCCACCAGCCCCGGCCGTGCACCTGGGACACGCCGGTGGGACGCGGGGTGGCCGGCTCCCAGCCAGGGCTTCACAGAATAGAAGCAGGAGCAGAATGAGTATTTTTTTTTTAATTATTTCATTTTAAAATCAGCTCCAAAGTTTACTCTTTCCAATTCCCTCACACTGAAAAAGTAAACCCAAACAATTCAGGTGGATTTGAGTCTCACGTTTCCCTCCAAAGGCTGATTAGTTTGCACGTTGTTTGCTGCACCCCCGGTCCTTCGGGGAGCACCCACCCGGATGCTCGCGGCGAGGACAGAATCCCCGCATGGATCTGGGAGGGCTTCCTGGCTGGAAGCCTTCCGCACCGGGATTTTGTTTCTCTCCCCTCACTACCACGGCCCCTGGAGCTGAATGTCTCATTCACAAATCAGATAGTCACAAGTCAAGCGTTAAAATCGGACAGTCACCAGCCAGATATTTGCAGTAGGAGCTGGCCTGGAAAAAAACCACATTCTTACGATGGTAGCATTTTTCAAGCCCGGATGAAACTCACGTTACCTGTGCTGCCTCGCATTAAATGGTCCGCCAGCATTTTCTTCTTTCCCTCTTTGGCATAAAAAACAGAATCCTCTTCCTTACGCAGAATGCTGTCATACTTAGGAGGTTCTTTTCCTTCCGAGTCCTCCTAAGGCACAAATCAAGAGTAAGAAGTGTGAGGCACAGCACGTCCCGTGAGTCTTATCCGTTAGTCTGAGAGTGACCAGATGAGCCTCGTTCGGGCGCAACAGGGGGATGTCGGCCCTAGCACCGTCCGGACGGCTCCGTCCCTTACACTTGTCTTCAGCAAAGTGGCAAAACACTCTTCTCCCGGGGTGAGGACAGCGCCTTCCCAGGAAGGATTTCCCCCTGGAGGTACCCCCGGCCCCCCACGTCCTGACAAAATGAGGGGAGGCTTTGGGGGGCGGCAGTGAGTCTGAGGAGGTCTGTGTGGTTTTAGACGCACCTCGAAGCCTCATAAAAATCACCGTTTTCAACACCTACAAAACTACTCCCGCTGGAACCTCTGAGCAAGATGGAGCATCTCTGATAAAACGATACTAAGCATGTGGCAGGTTTGTGTTGGACTGAGATACAGGGAAACTCAAATGGTCTCAAAGAAATCTACATAATGTATAATCTACATAATAATGACCGAGCTAAGTCTGAGCACATCCCCCTCTGTCCCACACGCCACCTTTCCAGCTTTCCTGTTTTCTGTCTTTACTGAACGCGGGCAGAACTACGTGAATCGGGATTTCTCCTGAGCTCTCTACAGCACCTCCCGGAATCATCAGTGTATTTATGACACAAACATAACTGTTCTGTCCTTGCAGAAATTAAAGTGAGTAAAATAGTCCCACAACCAAATACATGAACCAAACAAAATCTTTCCTCCTACTTCAAGGGGTTTTCCTACAAGTTGCCATCATGCCCATAAGTACAAGAAGTAAGATCTCGGCAGAAGGGGGTGTAAAAACAGAGCACGGTTCATGCTGCTCGTGTTGGGGGCGCGGCTGGGGACGGGATTCAGGAAACTGGCTGGACTCGGAGCACCGCTGACCTCGACTTCTTGCAGCCAGTTTCCTGATCCCCAGCCTCTACCACAAGGCACCCTGTGTTCACCGTCACCCCTGAAGTAATACTCGAAAGACAGTGACACAGGACGGGGCCCACCCTCCTCACGGGGACACAGGGCGACCCTGGTGCAGAGCGAAGCGCAGAGCAAAAGCCGAGGCCGTGGCGCCGCAGCCGCCGGCCCCCCACCCCAGGCGTGTGCCGCGACGGAGCCGAGCCGGTCCGCACCGACCTGGAAGGTGGCCCGAGACGCACACAACTTCGGGCCAGCACGATGGCAGGTAGAGAGCGGGCGTACGTTCAATAAATTGATTTCACGTTTAATCGCACACCTTACCAACGGACCTGCCGGGAACGCGGGTTTCTAAAAGCTCCTTATTTCTACGACATCCACCGAAAGCTGGAGCTGTGCGAGTGTAGCTTCTCGTCGAGCCTGAGCCCGAGCCAGGGTTTGTGCCCGTCCGTCTCCCCAGCACACCTGGCCCGGGTCTCCCCCACGCCCAGTTTCCTTCCTCCCCTTCGTCCTGCTCCCCCAGCCCTGAAGGCAGCCTTCACGTCTGGGAGCTCATTCAGGATGGTTACCGCTTACGTGGTGCCACCAGAAGCCTGGAAGCTCCACGGGGCCAGAGGGTTTGTCGCGTGATGAATTCGCCGAGCCCGGAGCCGGGAGGCACACCGAAAGCACACAGCACATACTTGCCAGTGAGTAAGTGAGCGGTGCCGTGTGAACTCACCCCCTCCACAGTCCGGATGCTCACGGGAGCTGTCGCGAATTCGGGACGGTGTTCCAGTGCCTCAGCCCAGCACTGGGACCCTCGAGTCTAAGCCTGCCTACCTTCCCAGCCCCGTGCGCCGGCCTCGTCCCTGCTCCGGCTTCGCCCCCTTCCAGCTCATCTCCACCTGCGACGCCCTTCCTGCCTGGCTCCAAATCCCAGGGCAAGCCGAGCTCAGGTCCCGGTGCCGTGTTCCCGGAACACCTGCACGTCGTCACCAGAACACGGGCCCTGCCCTCTGCCGTCCTGGTCCCAGGCAAGCCGTGACCTCACAACACAGACACGTGCCCGATGAAGTAATCCCAACAGTTGCTAGTCAGTCTTTGCTGATCTCTTGAATTGAGTAAGAAGATGAGAGGAGAAGTAGGAAAAGAAGTATAGGACAAAGACAGGGGAAGGCGTGGGACACCTGAGTGGCTCCATCCGTCGTTTTTCACTCAGGACTGAGCCCCGCATCGGGCTCCCTGCTCAGCGGAGCACCTGCTTCTCCCTCTCCCTCTATGGATCCCACGCTTGTGCTCTCTCTGTCTCAAATGCATACATGGAATCTTTAAAAAATAAATAAAGATGGGGAAGGGTCTTTAAAAAATAAATAAAGACAGGGGTGCAGGGTCTGGGAGGTGTGGGGTCTGGGAGGTGTGGGGTCTGAGGTGCGGGGTCTGGGAGGTGGAGGGTCTGGGAGGAGGAGGGTCTGGGGTGCATTATCTCAGTGGTGCGGGGTCTACAGCCCTGGCCCAGCTGCCTTCCCGCGCCCGTGCAGCAGCCTCTACGCACCTGCTGTCCCGACCTGCCAGGGACACCGCAGATGCTCATCCAGAGCCACCTCCTCCATGCTGGTCCTGCCCCACCGTCACCGTGTCCCACGCAGAGGAGCCCTCGTCCACACTCCCACCCCGCAGCCCCCGCAGCCACACGGCCCACACCCGCAGCGCTGCCCACCAGCTCCCCACTGGTCTGCGCTCCCCAGGACAGAAAGGGGCTGCCTTCAGCTTCACACACACATTTGCCATGCGGCAGACACTCTGCGTGTCTCTCATGGTCGGAGCGACACAGATGCACAGCAGTTCTCAGAAATGAGAGACTGGGTGGAAAAGAGAGAATCTGTGGCTTCCCCATACAAGGAAACATCCAGGCATCACCCCTGTCCCCACTCCTCCCTACCCTGAGTCCCGAGTCCGAAATCAACGCAAGTGCCTTACAAAGGGGTCAGGTGCTGCTTTCCCATTTCATTCATCTTTTCCCCCATTAAAAACAGCCTCAGGAAACATACCCGAGGCACGCTGTGTTCATTTCTCATAGTGCTGTAGGGACTATCATTTTTCTCTGGAGCCTATTTCATTCGATCTAGCTAAACTTTAATGCTGGTATAACAGGCGGTCTTGCTCAGGCACATGAGGGCAGCCTCCCAAGGTAATGTGGATGAAGTGGAGAGTTTGTCTAGTGGAGGAACAGGGACCACCCAATTAGGTTCAGAGTCAGGCCACTTCCAGGAGAAAAGCCAGTGCTTCACACTGAAGGCCTCCCACCGGCTTCCCGAGTGAACATCCTGCTTCCAAGTGGGTCAGGCTGTGCCATCAGAGAACCAGCCCCCATTCCAACTGTTATTGAAGTGGAACATCTGCTAACATTTGAACCTGACTATTGCCTCTTCAGGCCACTAGGAGACACAAATGCAGCCTGAAATGCTATGTGATACTGCAACAGTCTTGATGTTGTTAGCCCGCAAATGTCAGCTCCATTGCACTTACTCCACACTGTGCTTTACAGTTTAGACCTGGTCATTAAAGTGTGGGTGTCCCAGGGTATGCATCTCTCTGACTGTTTCACACATGTGTGCACATGCACACACACACACACACAGGAGACTTTAACTTGTCAACGTCTTATCTCCTCTTCATTTCCGTTCACTACCAACGTTTGTGCTCTATGCCCAAAAGAGAACTAGGTAATATTAACATTCTGGTTGTGGATCTGGCATAAATACAATGTTTATTAATTATTTACTGACATTTTATGGAGGCTTGCACATTAAAATATTCATTTTAAAATAGAAATGCAGTTTTAAACATTTATTAAATTAGCCTCACTTCTTGAAAAGTAATAGATATAAAATCATGGTAAGTGAGTTGCTGTAAAACGGAATCTGATCTAACAAAATCAGAACAGGTTCACTCAGTTATTTTCCTAGGACTCAACAGTCATGGCTCAGGTTAATGGAACCTGAAGCCCCAGCGCCTTCTCCTGCGTTCCCACATCCACAGTCACCCAGACACCGGTGCACCCGGCCACTGTGTTTCTCCTCATTTCAAGGACTCAAATGCCAGGAATCCTAAAACACGTGGTTGTTTTACGTGTCGCTAAGAAACAAAGCAAACTACCAGCTAAGCTGTGTCACACGGCTTCCCTGTTACCTGGAAGTTCTGTTTTCTACTGAAACAGCCCTTTTGGAACTTCCAGGCATAGATTTTTATCACACCGCGCATCTGGATGCAAAGCAGGAGGACAAGGCCACAGAAACAAACCGCTCGGCTCCTCTCAGATTCCTCACCCCGAGTCGGGCTCTCCTGAGCCTTTTCTGCCTCAGAGCTGAGTATGGCTGGGCTTCGCCACGCAGTGTGGACAGCGCGCACACCACTATCTCTGGAATGTTCTTCCAAGTGGCTCTGCACGTGGTGAGGCTGGTGCTTTCTCGCCTGGAGCATGGGAAGCAAGGCTTCTGCATCCGCCTCAGTAACGAGATGAGGTGGACGAACGTGGCAAGGTGCTTCCTGGCTGCCAGACGGCTCTCCGGATGCAGAGGAGGCACGGACATCGTGGCTGCGAGCCTCCCACTGCACGGGGACTGGGACGGCACCAAGTCCCAGTCGCACTCCGAGGGCCAGCCTCGCCATTGCAGCCCAGTGGCCCCTACAGCTGAAGGCAGCCTGTAAGGAAGCCGCAGGGCTGGCCCAAGACCCGGCCCCCGGCCACACACAGCACTGAGAGACACGATAAAGCATCACTGTGACGAGGCCCTAGGTGTGGGCACCGCTCATCACACTGTATAGATTCCCGAGTCTGAATCTTCAGGTGTGCATAGGTCACTTCCTTTCTCAGGTCCCCTAAAGGAGTGGGCTGTTCCTTTGCAAAAATACAAACAATTAAAGGAGAATGTGCTCCACTAATACCCAGCTGCTGTTCTATCCTTGTACCTTCCTGGGAATACAATGATTTTTCACTTCGATTCTGAATCACATCCACTTCATCCTGAGGACGTTTGCAGCAATGATGCCCAACACAGGGAGGGCCAACCCCGCGCTCGCCTCAGCTGAAGAGACAGGCTCGCCATGACCACCGTGAAGCCGCGCTCGACCGCCAACAGCCGTGCTCGGAGGCCGTCGACGCAGAAGGCACCCCACTTCCCACAGAAAACAAATCAGAGAAGTTTAGTAAGAGAGACATGGAGAGCCTGGTCCATAGGAAGCAACCGTACTTGCTGTAATATGGTGGCTGAAAGTAATTCTAGAACCCAACCTCAAAAAATAAGATAACAGAATAAAAGAAAACCCAGCCTCAGGCACGGCCAGAGAGGCCTGGCACATGGCTAGTTTTTATCCTCAAAAATGCACCTGTTCCTCACATGCACAAAGGTTTGCAAGCACTGAATTCCCAGCTCAACATACGACATAGACCTCCACACGGGGACCAGTGAACATGGGGAAAACCTTGAGACGCATTTGTACAGCGAATGCAGAGGTTTTTACATCAACCTTTGTTAAAATCCATGCCTCTTTTGTTCTTTCAGGAATTCCCATTTTTTCTAGAATAAAACGTGTTTGCTCTGCTGTTACATGCCTCGTTACATGTCACAGAATATTTTCAACGATAAGATTTATTTTTTCTAAAGTAACACACTCTATGTGCATTGCAGTGGATGAACGTTTGTGATCATTCCATTTAAAGGTTCTTAACGTTCACGTCATCCTTAAAACGTGCTGATGTTCCCAGAGACAGCTTTCCAAAAGAGAAGAAAAGGCCCAATAGATGATATCAGAGCAAACATGTCCCAAATTTTAGACCAAAGAGAACCAATATTTAATAAACAGAAAACTAAGCCCTATCCCTACCTATCAGGACCCAGAGTCACAACAACATAGTGAAATGAGGCCATAATGAAAGCAAGCAATGACGACCCCAAACTCGTGGCTCTGTTCCCAGTGCTCGGAGGCTCCCCAAATCACTGAAGTATGGGATTCGGGATTCCACGGTTGTGCCACTCAGGCTGTTTCAACCTCACACTCCGCGTCCACACCACACGTGAAAGCACCAGTGGAGGCAGCTGAGGAAACTCCGCGAGGCTGGACACCTGTGCACAACCGGAAGGCTCCCTTCCCGCCGGGAACGTCTGTCCCTCCCCCGGACCACGTCAGGACCTGCGCCCCGCTTGCCCATCTCCCCGCGTCGACGGCCCCCGCTCCCTCGAACCATCACGCTACGCACGGGACTCACTCCCACGAACATTTTATCATGAAACACGTCTGTGTCATCCATCCGCACGCGATGAAACGCATCCTTAGGGCAGAATCATGTCTATCGGTTCTGCGTTCTGCACGATTCTCGTTCACTCATTCACCCAACAAACACTTAATACCAAAGGAAAACCCTAGAGAAACCAAATTGAAAATGAGTAAGATGATTGTTCAGCTCAGGAAGCTGCCAAAATAACAACAGAGTCAATGCAGAAAAACCTCGACGCCAAAGCCGGACGAGGAATTGGAGGCGCATCTCATTTATGAAGAGACAGGCAAAGCTCCCTCACGACATTGAGCCAAACGTGTTCAGAAAGGCGTTTTTTAGCCGTCGGGCTTTCTCAGCAGAGGCGCAGGATGAGGACCGCGGCCGTGAACTCGGGGGGGAGAGCCGGGCCAGCGTGTCATTACCTCCAGCGACCCCGAGCTCCTCAGGGCACGTGGGGACAGACGGGAGGCCGGGCTGATCCACGGCGGGACCCCTGCCGGCAAATCCCGGCGGGGGTCCGAGGGGAGAGGAAGTCAAAGCGTTTGCAGACAGCGCCTAAGCCGGGGGTTATGAGACCCCAACTGCCCCGGGAGAAAAGCCGCGTCAAGCACTGGCCGTGAGATCCTGGGGAGAGCAGGCGAGTGAGTGGCGCCGCCGGCTGATGCGTCTCAGGGGGCAGGTGCCCGAGCCGAGGGGCTGAGGGCTGGGCACGGGCCGACGGCAGGCACCCGGCCGCCCTACTGAATGCACCATCCCGTCAGTGGGGCCACTGACACGGCATTTCTGTAAGACGGCTGGGGACACGTGGTCATCATCTCGACAGGTGATAAGGACCTGAAAGGCCGCCAACATCTGGTCTCTCCCTGCCTTTCCAGGCCATGTCCTGACCCTCGCCGGCCGCTCCTCCCGTCTCACGCGGTGTGTGTCACACAGGGTGTAGACACGCACACACACACTGAGCGCTCCTCGCCGCTGGGCCTGCCGTGCCCCCTCCCTGCTGCCCCCGGCCCAGCGTGGCCACACCCGGCTTGGCCCTCTTCCTCCCGTCTGTCCCTACACCACACATTTTCCACCTCACACTCACGGTGTCGTATCACAAACACCTCCGTGTGCCTCCCAGCTCCACACCCTGGGCTCCCACGTCTCGTCGCCGCGCACACAGCAGAAATCCTGGCGCGAACACTGTGCCCGGACGCCCCGGTCCCTACCACCAGGGCTGGCCTGGGGGCGGCCTTGCCAAGTGTCCCCAAGCCCAGTTCTCCCCTTTACTATGTGGAAAGGACTTGATTTTTTAGAGAGAGAGAGTGTGAGCAGTTGGGACAGAGGGAGAGGGAGCGAGAATCCCAAGCAGGCTCCACACTCAGCACAGAGCCCGACATAGGGCTCGATCCCACGGCCCTGAGATCATGACCTCAGCCAAAATCAAGTGTCAGACGCGCAACCAATGGAGCCACCCAGGTGCCCCCCGGAAAGGACTTACTTTTTTCTTTCGTCGTGAGTATTTCTCGATGTCTGCATATTTTCTGAAAGACAAAAGTCAGTTAGAAATGTGTAAAAGTCAGCCCAAAAACATCTTTCTAAAAAGGCAGGCGGCAGCCATGGCTGTCGGGAGGGCAGGCCCCATGGCAGGCACCCAGGCCCCCACGTCGCGGGCTCACATTGACTATGCTCCCCAGCCTCCGGGCAGAAGGGCCCCCACCGAGGTTTGCTCGGTCTCCGTCCCCGAGACCTTTGGAAATCCCGGACCTCCCGGTTCCGTCACAGGGGGTGGCTTTCTGGCCCAAGGGGGTCGTGTCCACGGGCACTTTCTGCCCTGAAGCTTTTATACAGCCGTGGGGGGAACTCCTAACATGTGTGAGGGTTTTAGC
The DNA here is from genome assembly GCA_002007465.1 of Ailurus styani. Classification (NCBI taxonomy): domain Eukaryota; kingdom Metazoa; phylum Chordata; class Mammalia; order Carnivora; family Ailuridae; genus Ailurus; species Ailurus styani. The sequence goes on along the minus strand of LNAC01000402.1, from coordinate 1,568,238 downwards.
CACTGACGGTCACTCCCACAAACGCGGGTTTTCATGCAGCTCCCACGGCACCTGTGACACACGGCACGTTCTCCCTGCAGGAGAGGAAGCATGGCTCCGAGACCTGAAGGTTTAGTGAATGCTGCACCGCCGACCAGGGGAGGAACAGAGACTGCAAGCCCGTCCAAAACCCAGCCCAGCCTCCTGCCTCCACCTGACAGACCCCTGTCTGGCGGCCCCCCTTCCCTCCGACGCGGCCCGGGGTGCGCGCCCCGCCAGCTCGTCTGGATGGGGCTGACCCCCGCCGGTGCTACTCATGGGGGGGAGCACGGACAGCCCGCTCCCCGGCAGAAGGGCACCTCCGGGGTCCACGTGGTGGGCGGGGACGGACTTCAGTCTCTGAGCGACTCTGTGGACGCCCCCCTCTTTGGTGACGGAGAAAGATACTTAGGCAACCAACAGACGCAGTTCGGGGTCAACACATGAACAGGGGACAGGGAAAAACAAACCCCGGGCGCGGCGGGTGCAGAGAGGACCAGCACCTCTGCTCAGCAGCCCCTGAGGTGTTTCTACCCACCGGGGAGTCAGGACAATCAAGCGGTGAATTAGCAAGCGGATCAAATAGGAAACAGCCCCGCTTGCCAGGCACGGAGGCAGGACCCCAACCTAACCATCTGCTGTGGGGTCATTGCCCGTGGACAGGACAAAAGAAGCCATTCTCTGCCTCGAGGTAGAAACCCTAACGGCAGGTGAGCCAACAGGCACGATGCAGCTCAGCCTCCCGGGCTCTGGGCCGGGGAGCTCACAGGTCATGGGGTGAACCAGCTGCCGGCTCCACCGCAAGACCCACACCTACGCCTCCGATTCCTTTGCTCAAGGTCCCGACCATGAGAAACGTGGTAGAGAAGCAGCTACGGGGAAGGCCCCTGACGGGTGTCCTCAAGTTGTTGCCTGCCGCCCTGCAGGTAGTGCAAACACAGCCAGGGCTGAGCAGTCAGGCTGCAAATTCCCACCCTCAGCGGGAAACCGCCCTCCCAGCCAGACTCGGAAATCAGGAGTTCCCCCGGGGCAGGGACAGCCGGGTACCTGAGTCACACACCACGTCCCCAGCCTCCTGCAAGGAGGGCTCCGTGCGCAGTGCAGGGAGGCACCCAGCACCCAGGAACCAAATCAAGGCAGAGCAGAGCCCGCGGCCGGGCCCAGGTGACAAAGGGCGTGGCTGGCAGGGCCCAGTCCCCGGGGCTCACCCATCCCTGAGGCAGTCTGCCTGTCATCCCACAGGACCCAGAGGCAACAAACTCAGACACGGCCCTAATATCCAGGCTTGAATCTGGGCAAAAAATGGAGGATTTGGATCCATATATACCGCTGAACTCCAGTCTTGAGGTCCCCTCTTTGCTGACCCACTGCTGAGCCTGGACACCCAGGATGGAGACAGGGGAACGTGTCAGGAGCTCAGCCACGGAGAGCCCCGGACTCATAAACCCCAAAGTCTCTCTAAGGAAGCGTCAAACGCAACTGTGCCCTGGGAACCTATGTCAGACCACCTTATCAGGGGACTTCAAGGTCCTTGAACTGTGAGACCAGCAGATGGACACAGAGTCCCCACCGGTCCACGCGAGCATCTGTGAGGACTCTAAGCAAGCAGGTCCGGGCCCAACGCTGGGCTGTTCTTCCGAGCAAAGCCATGGGGCGTCCCTCGGGCAGGAGAACATTATGCACTCATCACAAGAGCTCATCTGGCCAAATTCAGACAGCAAGCAGGGGACTGAGCAAACCGCCCGAGAAGGGACGGCCAACACTCTAGCTTTCTCCGGTGACGGGATGGGAGACCCCACCAATGCCTACATCTTCCTCATAGACATTCCCGCAAGTCCACAAGCACACACACCTGGGTGGACCATTTCGCCCGGGCCAGGATCCACTACCACGATCACCGCTGTCTCGACCAGGAGAGCCCGCGGCCCCACACCAACTCCAGATTCCAGATCAGGGGAAGCCGGCTGGAGGAAGGAAACAGGACCAGGTGCCTGCCGGATGGCGGCTGGCCTATCATGACCGTGTCCCGGGGCCAGTGTGTTTTGCACACTGAGGCTCTTTCTGTCTGAGACTCCCAGTGTCCCCCCGAGAAAAGGCAGTACACTCAAGGTCTCACTGTCCTTGTGACAACATCACACAACAGGGGGTCTCACGTCCACTGTGAAAATCCAAAACTGTGTCTTATGGAAAACAAGAATACGAAGTTTGTCCAGAATGGCCAAGAGCTGAACGGACTGTACTTGGGGGTGATCCTGGGGAAAAAGGCAAACTCTACCAACCCGGGAGGGAAAAGTAGGAAACGTGCTCACCGTTGGACCTCGCTGGGCACCTTGGAGGATTTCCAGTAAGGGAAATGTTTGAAGGTCTCCAGTCCTGCGGCCACGTAGAAGTGGTTGTCTTGCAGGTCTTTTGAGTTCTCCAAGAGATGCCCATTCATGGTAAATAATCTGTGAACAGAGCAAGAAGACATGGCTGGGGACGTCAGACCGCATGGCGGGGGGCATTTCTGCAGACAACATGACGGGGTTGCAGGCTACCGGTGAGCGCGGAACACGTGGGCAGGCGTAATCCAAGTGGGCTAATAAACCCCGTGGGAGCCGCCCTTCCAGAGCTAGGCTTGCTTTCCATTTTTAGATTTTTTAATTAAAGTATATTTTTAATTATGTACAAGTACTCAGAGGCCCTTGAGAACATTTTAAGCTCTTGGTTGGTGTTCAATTAATTTTAACAACAGCAAAAATTAATACAAATTAGCTTATATTGTTCAAACAATGCTTAGAAAACAAACCAGTATTTATTAGCAAATAATATGCCTTTTTATAAGCATCAAACAACCAATATTTGTCTACCTTTCACTCTGTACTCTTTTTTGGCAAGTACCCATCCACTCATTCGTTCATGTAAGAAGTGATTCCATTCCCTCCATACTGGACAACGGGGTGGGCGCTGCCTTGGATATAAATATGAGTAAGAAGGGCATCAGGGTCACAGAAACCTGTCAACACACATGGGACCGGCGCAGGGCAGATCCAGGCTTCCAAGAAGAGGAAACCGGACTCCAGGTCGGCCTCACAGAGGTGGGGGCACGAGTGGGGGACGGGGGGAGATGTCACCATGGAAGATGGGGAAAGCCATGCGGGGTAGCAGGAGGGGCCTGGGCCAAAGGCCAGACGCAGGGGTTGACGGTGGCTGGAGGTGAAAGGCACACACAGCACTTGCACCGTGCGTTCTGGAGCCTGGACCGGTGGGTTTGCCGCGGTGACCGGAGGCTGCTGTGGGACAGCGGGCGAGAGCGAGGGCCAGCAACAGTCAGTGGGCCGTGTGGGTGCGTCCCACCGCACGGAGGACGGAGGAAGGGGCCCGGCCCGGGCAGGAGGCTCCGGCGGCCGCAGCCAGGGTGTGCGAGGCGGTCGGGAGGCCGGCCGCGATGTCCGGAGCAGGCGGAGAAGGGCGGCTGAATGGTCGGAGCCACAGAACGGTCCCCCCTCCATCAGGCCTCCGCACCTCTGGCACCAGGACGGTGGGGCGGCTCGCTAACCGCACACCGCGGGCCGCGCTCCGGGCCTCAGGAGCCAAATGAAAGGAAAACAACCCTGGGACGCGACCCGGGATCACGGGAAGCAGGGTGACCACACCTGCTGGCGCAGTTTGGGTTGTCATTAAAGAAAGTTAGATCAAAGAAACCCCGCTCAGGATGACCGAAACTCAGACTGTGGATCACAGCCGTGGGGCCGGGCTTGGGCGGCGGGAGCCAAGGAGCAGCACGGAGGCTGGCGGGCTCTCGGGCCGGGAGAGGAGTCCATCCGGTGTCTGTGAGGCCGGGCGGGGGAGATGGAGCCGGGCCCGACTCTGGGGCCCAGCAGCGGCTTGGCGCCGTTGGCAGAAACACGGCAGGGGCCGAGCGGGGGACGCAGGACCGGAGCGTCCAGCAGGGGCGCAGCTGGAGGACCGTGGACCTGGGCAAGCTCAGGTCGAACGTCCCAGACGCACCGAAAGAGCTTCAGGTCTTCCCTCCAGCAACCCGAGCCTCGCAGGGACGAGACTGTCTGTTCTCAGAAAGTTAACTGTTCTTTTCATGCCGTGATGAGACCAAATGAACTTACTGTGTGTACTTCCAAGCATTTCTTTCACTCCCAAGCTCTGCAGCTTTTCTAAATTCGACAGAAAGAGCTGGGGAGGGATGGGGATGGAATCCAAAGCCTATTGATCTGATGTCCTAGTTTCTCTCCAAACATCCTGTTTCCTTGCTTGCTTCACCTCTGCCATTCCACGTGTGACACGTGTGATCAATCCTACGACCGCTTCTGGCTCCTTCCAAAAGCACACGCAGGTCTGTCTGCTCCCCATGATTGGCTCTTTCCTTGAGAGTAACACGCTGATATTTATACCTGCGTTCTGGAATCATCTGGGCACCCACAGTACTGATTTTTTTGGTCACGTCGGACTTCCCCGGCACGTGTGGGGTCACCTCATGACTCACCGCCTTCACTGGGTTAATGACAACCCGCGGCTCTAAATGCCCAACAGTTTCTGTCCTGCTCACAAGGGAGGCTCAGTCTCCGACACTGGTGTCCCAACTGCTGATTGTAAATCAATTGTTTGCATTTTAATTGCCCCCCAAGAGAGAGAACCGACAACGAGTGAAATAGGAGTAAATGTTTTGGCTCTTCCACCACAATGCCCACCATCTGGGGACCATTGCTGTCCATAAAGATGACATTTCCAACACTCAGCATCATTCCACGTCTCTGCCTCTCCAACTCGGAAGGTTGGTGTCTTCCCTACACTTTCTCAGCCCCCGTGTAGGACTTTGCGCCCCCTTCTCCCCAGCAGGTCCCACCGCGGACGCCTTTGCGCCCCCTTCTCCCCAGCAGGTCCCACCGCGGACGCCTTTGCGCCCCCTTCTCCCCAGCAGGTCCCACCGCGGACGCCTTTGCGCCCCCTTCTCCCCAGCAGTGTCCCACCGCTGACGCCTTTGCACCCCCTTCTCCCCAGCAGGTCCCACCGCTGACGCCTCAACCTTCCCTCTGCAGCCTGCTGGCCTGGCTGCTCCCTCGCTCCCTCTTGTGGTCCATTGATCCACACCAGGCCCTTGCTCCGAGCCCACCAACCTGTCCCTGGATTCACCCCCACAAGCAGCCATGGCCGCCCTGCCTCTGCCCATCCCCGTGGCCTCGTGCACCCAGTCACCACACCTAGCACGTGGCACATGTTCAGTAAACTGCGTTGAATGGAAAACAAAATAAACTGGTTAAAAATACGTATACTGAGATTCCTGGGTGGCTCAGTAGGTAGACCGTCTGCCTTCAGCTCAGGTCATGGTCCCAGGGTCCTGGCATCAAGCCCCGCATCGGGCTCCCTGCTCAACAGGGAGTCTGCTTCTCCCTCTGCCTCTGCCCCCCTCCCCCTGCTTGTGCTCTCTCTCTAGCTCTAATAAATAAATAAAATATTTTTTAAAAAATAAATAAATAAAAGTAAGTATGGTAATAAAAAAAAAGATAGTAAATATTGTCTGTTTCGAAGAATTAAAATCAGAGTTAATGGCATAACATTGGAGCCCTCGCTGGCCCAGGACGGACATTCCCACGCTGTGACCAGGTCTCCCCCAGGTGACAGAGCCTTACTTTCTCACGCCTCCTAGAGGGAAGACTTTTTCCCCAATCATGGCCAGCACACTATTCCATTCCGCCAGACTGAATTTGGGTATGATAATTTTTACAGGTGGGATAAATAGTCTTCCATTTGTGAAAACACTGTAAGAAAAAAAAAAGCATTCATTAGTGCCTTGCACTTGAGGGGGAAACACTAGAAATTCAAAGAAAGACCTAGAACTACAGTGCTCGAAGCCGCACGGATGCGCCAGGCCGCCCTCAGACAGCCGGCCTGACCTGCCGAGGGCCCTCAGCACGGAGCTCAGTGCTGAGAGCCCGGTGACACAACTACACCGCAGGGAAACATCTTTTCACAGACGATCAAATGCCCACATGAACGGGACACCACTCCACTTTTTAAATAATACGCCTCCACGGTGGTGAGTAAAATGCAAGAAAATTGTGTGCATTTGGCAAACAAAGGAAGAATTTTGCCTTTAAAAATGCAGTTACTTCCCCTTCCCATGGAGCCAAGATAGCATCCCAAAGGAAATAATGTGCAATCCTCCGAAAAGTTAACAGAAACAATTGATTTCACTCGTGCAATCTTAAGGCAGCTTCACCATGATCCCAGTGGGTTTCTTTTAGTGTGTGTGTGTGTGTGTGTGTGTGTGTGTGTGTGTGTGTGTGTGTGTGTCGGGCAAGGGCCCAGCGGTGGGGAGAGTGCTCAGTGCAGAGTTCTCCTGTGAATGACGCCTGTCACCCAGTTCAAGTCACTTGGCAACAGTTTCACACTCTTTAACTCAAATTAGAATAATGTAAACTATGAGCCTTGTTTCTGTAAGTCTTGAAGTAATAAATTATATTTAACATCAAGGAGCTCAATTTTACAATTCTAGCTTTCAATTTTTTACGTTATTATTTATGGTTACAGTTGTTTTATTGTGGTTGTTTTCCTGTAATACAAATAATTTAAAATTGGATGACTACGTCTCTTTTTCTTTCAGAGCAAATATAAACTTTAATACGTTTGTGCAAAATACAAAGAATCTGTTTTCTTTCCTAATGCTCTGTGGCGAGGGGCTTCTAATCCATGCAGAAACCACCTTCTTCTCTGTGTAAAATACTGCCCCAAAATAAACCCTAGAAAATGTTCTGTGCAAGTTATATGACAATGCATTTATGTGATGGCACTCCAACAATAAAGATTGGCTACAATGTTTTCATCTCTTGGTTTTCCTAAATGTCTTATCCCAAAAGTCTTTCCAAACACAGATTACTACTAGTTGTAAAAGAGATAAATGTTTAAACAGGTCATGCTGTGTTTTTGTCTAAATTTTTAAAGATACTTTACATGCATTCTTGTACTCAGTGTGGGGAAATAGGCACTCTTATGAGCAGAATTGTGTCCCCCCCCAACAAAAAAAAGTCGTGGCAGCAGCAGAATCCAGCAGACTAAGACACACTCACACATCCACTGGGGCAGCCGCTAGACGTGTTGCCACCTCCCTCAGGGGTGAGTGGGTCACAGAGACTGAAGAGACGAATGGGATCAATAACCATGTCCCGTTTTGTGAAATCAACCCATGGAAAGGAAACAGATTCCTATATGAACACGTTTCCCATAGGATTATTTATAGAGACAAAAATATGAAAAGAACCTATAGGTCCAGGTACTGAGCATCGGCCGTGCCTCCGGGGGGAATAGAGACCCGACCCCGAGCATCAGCCGTGGCTCCAGGGGGACGGAGACTGAACCCCGAGCATCGGCCGTGGCTCCGGGGGGAACGGAGACCGAACCCCGAGCATCGGCCGTGGCTCCGGGGGGAACGGAGACCCGACCCCGAGCATCGGCCGTGGCTCCGGGGGGAACGGAGACCCGACCCCAAGCATCGGCCGTGGCTCCGAGGGGGGCGGAGACTCCCCACATCCCCGTCCGGCCACAGCACAGGAGCACAACAAGCCGTAACCTCACGGGTCTGTCCCAGTAAGAGCTTGGGGTGGGGGAAAAAAACGGTAAGTTTCCTTTCAACACCCACCAGCAGCAACTGCTAGCTTTAAAAATAAATAAGAGCCTAAGATTCAGTTGTGTGTGTGAACCCTGCCTTTCCAGCCCCAGGTAAACTGTTGGGCAGCATGGCAACTGGATTGTGTTCCAAATCAGGGTGCAAGAGAAGAAAGGATATGTAGCACCTGAAAGGCTGAATCACACAGGTGTCCCTCGGGGGGGGCGGGGAGGGAGGGGGAGCGGGGAGGGTGACGGTGGGTCTGTCCAGTTGGAACACTGTCTGTAAAGACCCCCCGCAGTTGTGATTTCTCACCCACAAGACCTTACTCACTTAACGTGTCGGGATGTACGGTGAAATGACTGCCACCTGGAAGGCACATTCATATCACAATGTACCACCGGTTTGATCTGCGAAAAGAAAAAGCTAGCGTCAGAATTCAGTTCAAAGTGACAAACACCAGTGAAATACCAACAGACTGCACAGCCCTGCCCCGAAACCCGAGCAAAGGCAGGCGCGGCCCGGCTCGCAGACGCACGGGGCGCCCCGGGAAGGGATCCGGAAAAGCCGGCTTCCTCGTTGGGAGGGGCACTGGACTCCCACCCGGCAGCGCCGGCGGACTGGGGTTCGGGGCCGGAGGGCTGTGCATTCCCGTCGGGGTAACGGGCCAGGGAGCAGGTGCCGAGCGAGCTAGAGCCGTCACGGGAAGGTCCCGAGAGACCGCGGCGGCCGCGCTCCCGACGCGCCCAGCAGCCCATCCGACAAGCAGGCGTCGGTGATGAGCTCCCCAGGCACCTGGCTCGGCCGAACCGTGGGCCCCAAGAGCGGCGGCGGCTTCTAAGTCAGGCCACGGGTTCGGCTAGAGTGTCCTGCGAGCAGGTGAGAGCCCCTGCCCTGTTCCCTGACCCTTGTCTTCTCTGTCCTGTGCACCCAACCTGAGGGGCTCGGCCACCCCTGGGGTCTCGTTCAGCTTCCACCTCACACCCACTGTGGCCTAAACACACGGAGGAAAAGGATCTCTGAGCCTTGCCGTGGGCAAGCAAAATCTCTCCTCCCCAGGGTCTTATCATTTAAGAGAGCGCAGAAAAGCCAGAGGAGGGGACTGTGCTGTTGACACGGGGGGGGGGGTGTCAAGGCCATGGCCCCACACAGTCCCCGAGCTGCCGCAAGGCTCGTCCACCACGACCCCCTGAAAGTCACTCCCCAGCAGCGTCCCTTCCCTGTCTCCCAGCCCAGCAGGCTGGAGAGCGTGGGGCGGGTTCACCCTCCAGACCTGCAAGGCCCGAGTGCCCCACTGAGCCACGCGGCCTCCACATGCCCTCTCCCCGAGCCCAGCCTACCCCGCCTGCCTCATTCCACCACTCCGTATCCGCCAGCATCCACACAGGACCTCAGCACCGACGCCTTTGCTCGGGCTCCCGCCCCTCCCCCTGCGCCACTCACACCACAGCCCTCAGTGCTCACCTCAACCACCCTTTCCAGCAGGCTCTCATCAGAACCCTCCGGTCCCCCCGACACCACACGCTGCCATCCTGCAGGCCGCCCCCCCCCCGCCACCGCCGGCTGCACTGGGAGCCCCTGGCCCAGATGCCCTGAGCCCGCCCCGCCGCACACCGAGTCTACCAGCGGCTGCACCTGGAGTCCCGCCCGCACCTGGAGCGGCTGCAGCCACACACCTGTGCAGCGGACCCTCCCTTCCCATCCTGGGCTATGAGCGAGCCCTTCTCCCTTCTGATCCAGGCCCTATGTGCAGCTCACAGAAGGCTTGGTCGCTCCGTGCCAGAAGCATTTGCTGCGGGCTTGGGGCTCAGGTCTGACAAACACCTCCCTCCCTCATTGCCAGCTCCTGAGCTTCATCTCTGCCTGGAGTGCACTGCCTGCAGGGGCTCCGACTCCCTGGCCAGGCCCTACCAGCCTGCAGAGGCTCTGCCCCTGCCTTAGACACGGCGTTCAGCGCTTGTCCACACCCCCGTCAGACCTGGTCCAACGGGGAAGGCACAGTGGCGGGGGTGTCCCCAGGGCCCACAGTCGGCTCTCCCTCCCTGGCCTGCCCGGCCCTCCGGTCTCCGCCACGCCTGGCGCGGCCTGCCCGCCCAGCTCCTGTGCACACAGACCACCCCAACCTGCAACGCTGGCGCCACTCTAGCGAGCAAAGGTCATCTACAAGCTTCCTTCACCAAGAATGACCCCAACTCTTGTCCTCTGGGTTCACTGTGAGAGGTACGAGTAGGCCGCACACACCATGAACACCCGGGGCAAAGTTTCGGCATCTCGTGCTCTCCCCAGGGCTGTGTTTTAGAGAAGGCAAATCTACTCTTCTGGGTCTTCTGAAGGCGACGAGGAGGCAGCGTGCAGGTGGGGCCAGGGTGGAGAAGGGAGCAGAGCCCCCCTGGTGACCATCAGTCCGAACGGCCACCCCCTGACTCAGAGCCGCCGTGGTGGAGAGAGCCACGTGTCCACTAAAGCCCTCTCCCCACTCCCCCATTCCTCCCCACACCACAGCCCTGCCTGCATTCCCGCAGCTCTCAAACAGCAAGCTTGTTCCTGAGCCTGGAATATTCTCCCACGTGTTCGCACGCCTTGCTCTTTCCTGCATTTAGAAGCGGCCCCTCCGAGAGGCGCTCCCTGACCAATCATTTGTTTGGTTGGTTAGTTGATCCCTTAACTTATTTCCATCCAACGTTTAATACTGTCTAATATGTTTGTGTTACTTATGGTTGACGACTCCTTATTGGAACGTAAGCGCCAGAGAAGCAGAGATCCTGATGGTCACGTTCGACCAAGGATCCCCAGAGCCTGAACAAGGAGTGGCCTGTGGCAGGAGTTTGAGAAGAAAGTTGTGAATGTGAACAAGTGAATGTTGTCATGGCAAGTGATAAACAGCTGTGACACGCCAGGGAGAAGCCCAGGAAAAGTGAGGTCATTGAAGATGGTGGTATGCACACTTACAGGCATAACGCCCTACAGATGAGGTCTTACACACCTGCGTATTGATGGCAAAAAAATCAAAGCCATGAATACCAACAACTACCGTGAATTGACTGACCTTGTTTAAAAACAAAACAATAGGAATTATCCTCTGCAAAATTCTGTTAAGGTACAACTACCCTAAGAAACTGCTTTCTGCTCGATTGCCTAAAATTACAGAAACAACGAGCTAATTGCTTTTTTATGTGTTAATGATTCATTAACCCTGCTATCACCTGCCTAATTAAATAACCCCAGCAATTAAATACATGATTCTGGATTTTTCTTTCCTCTGTACTGCACATAATCCCCTAAGAAAGCACAGGTGGTTTTCTGCTACTGTCTGATGCTGATGACGGTTTCAGAGGTTGTGTGTTTGCTCATCTGTGCTGGGAGACTGTGGGGCTCAGGGCGCTTCTGGGCTCCTGAACCGACAGGCCGAGCGAATTAAACCAAATCCACACCAATGGCCGAAGGACACTCACGGTCACCGCAGGTGTATCTTCCCAAGCAGCAGCTACGGTTTATGGGGTGCCCCGTGGTGGCAGGCACCGCAGTCATACCTAACCCTCGAATAACCAGGCAAAGTGCTCACGCAGTAAACAATCAGAGCTGCTGTATAATCCTCACCAAGCACCCCGTTATGAAGCGCCCTGGCCATGATAAGCCGTCAAAAAATATTTGGTTGTAGATTTAGTGCACTGGGGGTTTGAACCTACGCCGGCGTGGCGCGTGGCAGGCTGCGTGGGAGCCCTCTGCCATTCCAGCTCTGGCTCCAGCCCCTTCTGCTTACGGAACCTGGGACGGCTTGTGCACCTGTGTCCTCGGGCGGGAACGCAGGCGAGAGTGGCACCTGTTTCCTCACGTCTGCTTTCAGGGTGCCTAACACGAGCGGGGACGACACGGTGGCAGGGCCCGTGGCGAAGCACCAGGAATGAGTGGAGAGCTTGGCTGAGAGCAGTTGTTGTTGATGATGTTGGCCTCCAAAGTCCCTGCTCTTCGCGCCTCCTCAAGCTGTTCCAACTACCCTCACTGAACATCTTCACAGTCTTCATGCAAAACATCAAACAAAAAAGACTCGGGAGAGCTGAGCACCAAGAAGAGACCTCAATGAGGAACCACATCAAGGGGAGAATCTCATCATGAGCAAATGGTGCTCATCAGGCTCTGGAACGGGGGCCATGGGCCATGCAAGTAAATCAACAGAGAGGCCCCTGCGCCACTTGACAGTGGATGCTGAGCCTAGAGCCTAAACAGCTGTATTTGTAAAGAGACACACAATCGCCCCGGATCACAGAAACCCTACGGAAAGTGCAGTGGGCTCCCCGTTTCTCGTTCTGCTCATTAGGGACAGGGTCACCCTAGACCACCTCCAAATTCACTTCGGTTCTCATTCTGTGATCCTCTGAGTCAAAAACAAACAAACCAACAAACAGCTTAACTCTTTGCCAAAAATGTCCAGGAATCTGCAGAGGTTAGCCGTTCTGCAGCAATGATGTGAGGACAGGGAAGGCAGGCAGGTGGGGAATTCCCTTCACACACACACTGTGTCCCACCCCCACCCCCGCTGGCCCTGTTGCCTGTGGAAATGCAGCAAATCTGGGCAAACCTCTACACCTTCGCAGGCCTCCCCTTGGCTTTACCACCACGGACTCTCACGGGGAGACCAAGCAACTGTGTCTAAAATAGGGCTGGGGAAATGGGTTTTTGGCCTTCTTGGTCATGATGATGATGAATTTTTATTTCCTGGCCTTGGGGAAATGTTGAGGGTTCTTTACATTAAAAAAAAAAAAGAACCATAACTGGGGTTTTATAATTGACTTTGCTGATATCATGTACCATGTAAGGTTCTATCACGATTCTGAAAGTTAGGATTCTGCCCCCTCCGGAAAGTTGGGAGGGACGCAGGGCCACTGGGGTTTCTCAGGGTCGACGGCACTGGAGGGGCAGGTTCCGGTCTGGTTCCGTGTGGCTCCATGACGGTGGCTGGACTGAACGGTCCTGAGCCTGGAGTGGAAGTGGCCAGAGCTGGAGGAGTGGAAGCCCGGAGGACGGCCCCGGCGTTCCCAGGATCCCTGGGGCCCGGAGACCAGCCACTTGCCTGGAATCAGCAAGGGAGCGTCCGAGCAGCTGGAGCCAAGAGCTCCTGTCCTCTGACAACGCGCTGGGGACTGTGGAGCCAACGGCGACAGAAGCAACAGAAACTACCATCAGCTGAGCTCTTAACTCACTCTGGGCATCTCGCGAAGCAGTGGGAAGAGCATTACCTCATTTTGGGTGACTCATACCATAAGCCACAGTGTTTCCCACCAAATTACTCCCCCTGAGGGTCATTCAAATTTTTATATTTCAAATCCTCTTGGTTTAGTGATTTATTCCTTTATATCGAAAGATGCTTCATCTCCTCCAAACTACTTTGATTTGCCACCTGCTCCTCACACGCCAACATCTCTCGGGCTCTCCGCGTCCCACCGCCGCGACCTCAGGCCTCTTCCTCAAATGGAGGGGGACACAGTAAGCAAAGTGAGTCACCAACCAACGAGCATCCTTAGCGTGAGTTCGACATCCAGAGCACACCCTGTCGACAGCCTCCATTACCTGCAGAGTCTCGAATGACGGCATACGGATAAAGTCACCAAGAAGGAAGAAAGAAAGAAGACTGAGACGGTGGGGGTGATGGATTAGGAAAAATGCAAACAGAAGCAGAGAAAAGAAGAACCAAACCAGGGTGAGCCCAAGCCAGCACACCTACCCTTCATGATATCCTAGGGTCGGAGGTGATTCACTCTGTGCATACGCTGAAATTGTGTGGTTAAAAGAAATAATGAAGCTACTGATAAATGCCAGGTGATGGGGGGGACGAGTTACCCACATCAGCTTCCATGAGGAGGTTAGGAAAAGCAGGTCCACCCAGCAAAGTTGGCAGAGGGGGAGAAGGAAGCAAGTCAGCAGCCAACGCTGCACGGGGGCTCCGGCGTGTGCCCGAGACAGCCGCCCCCCATCCGCCCGAGGCCAGACGGAGATCTCCACCTTTGGGCCCAGACGGTGTGTCCACAGTGTCTCTGACAAAAATGCAAATGAATCACATGGCAGAGAAAGGACGTTAGCTCCCTCCTGTGACAAAACAGCAGAAGTCACCTGTGAAGCCCTGTGCCCTGCGAGGGAAGGGCAGTGGGGAAGTGTGGGGAGAAGGGTGTCCTACAGAGAAAGGGAGGAAAGTGAGGGCAGAGAAGAGTCACCCCACAGAGAAGCATGGCTCCCTACACAACAACACAGAACAAAGTTCAAAGCAGGACCAATGAAATAGAGAGCAGAGCAAAGAAATCGAGAAAACCAATAAAACCAAAAGTTGGTTCTTTGAGAAGATCGACAAAATTGATAAAACTATACAGTCTCATCAGGAAAACAGAGGAAAAACACAAATGACCAGGAGTGGCAGGGATGAGGGGGGTCACATCGCTGGATTCCACAGATGTTAATGGATCAGAGAACATTATAAACGACTTCATGGGGTGCCTGGGTGGCTCACTCAGTTAAGCATCTGATTCTAGGTTTTGGCTCAGGCCATGATCTCAGGGTCCTGGGATCGAGCCCCACGTCAGACTCCCTGCTCAGCGGGGAGTATGCTTCCCTCTCTCTGCCCCTTCCCCAGCTCCCATCAGCTCTCTCACTCTAAAATAGGTAAATAAATCTTTTTTTTAATTGTGTTATGTTAGTCACCATATAGTACCTCATTAGTTTTTGATGTCGTGTTCCGTGATTCATTGTTTGCGTAGAACACCCAGTGCTCCATGCAATCTGTGCCCTCCTTAGTACCCACCGCCAGGCTCACCCATCCCCCCACCCCCATCCTCTCCATAACCCTCAGTTTGTTTCCTGGAGTCCACAGTCTCTCGTGGTTCATCTCCCCCTCTGATTCCCCCTTCATTTTTCCCTTAATTCTCCTAATGTCCTCCATGCTATTCCTTCTGTTCCACAACTAAGTGAAACCATATGATAATGGACTTTCTCTGCTTGACTAAATAAATCTTTTAAAAAATAAATGACTTCTTGCGATAAATTCAACAACCGAAATGAAATGGACAAATCAAAAGACGCAAACTAGCCAAGTTCACTCAGGAGGAAAGAGACAAGTGAGGAGCCTCCATCTGGGAAGGCAGCTGGGTGTGTCCTTGAAAACCTTCCCACAGAGTCAACTCCAGGCCCAGGTGGCTCCACTGGTGACTTCTGCCAAACACCCAAGGAAGAAATGATACCGAAACTAGAGAAACACATTAAAAGAATAAAAACCTACAGACCAGCAACCCTCCATGAACACAGATGCAAAAATTCCAAACAAAATTTTAGCAAAAAAATCCAACAATATATAAAAAGGACAGTATTTCATGAGTGGTTCTGTGTCAGGAATACAAGGTTGGGTTAATATTTAAAAATCAGTAAATGCAATTCATAATATTAACCATCAAAACGTGGAAAACCCCAGGACCGTCCCAGCAGACATGGCAACTCTGAGTCAGATCTGAACCCTAGCTCCCAAGCGGACCCTCCGAGTCAGATCTGGACCCTAGCTCCCAAGCAGACCCTCTCCCCCAGCACGGGCCTGACCCAGCCCAGTGGGCAGAGGGCATGGCGCTTTATCTTGCCTGCCTTCAGCCTGCTCCTCTCCCTGCTCCTCCAGCGCTGGGCTGCAGGGTGAGGGGAGAGAAGTGGCTAATGAGATTGGAGCTGCTGCAGCTGACGTCCCCAGCATGTGTCCAAGGGGGCTTTGGTGGCTTTGAGGGGAGGGGGCGGGAGCAGGTTATCCTTGGGACCACACAGGACCTGCCCGCTGCAAGCTTCTAAAACAGGAGACGCATTCTCCATCGGATGCCTCACCAGAGCATTTCCATCCCTAGAATAAGACAAACAGCTAAAACTGTCAATAAAAGACTAGTGTTTTAGCTCGTTGTTAGATTATGCCCAGAATTATGGGGCTCACTCAGGGTTGGCTAGAACACAGATACATGTGCCCAAACACACTACACTCCCACCGACAGGAGCTTACGTACCAAACAACAGTAAGAGTCTGTTTTCAGAGACTTCTTCCACAAAAGGAGAGGGCCCAAGGCAGTGGGTATGAAGCACGCCCAGCCACACGCACGCTGCCGCTCAACCCCAAGGGTTCTTACGGGCGTTCTCATACGCCACAAGAAGCAAGACACCTTTTCAGAAACCTCCTGGTGGTAAATCTTAAAGAAGTTACAACCGTGCCTCTAATTCCACGTCTGTACATCCAGACATGACTCGGAGCAAATATGTCTCTACAAGGGATCCCTTACATCACTGTTAACATATTGAAAAAGCAGAATGACCCAAAGACCCGCTGAGCAGGGTGGCTTAGATAATTATGACACGCTCACATGACAGAATATCTTGCAGCCATTAAAAACGTGCTGCAGAAGATCAGTCACTGTGTGAGAAAGCAGTCACAACGTACAGTACATAAAAAGCAGATCGGAAAGCAGCGTGTACTGATGGAGCCCATTTCTGCAAACACATAAACACATATGTACACATGTCTTGTACATGTGTGTGTTTCTGTGTACACGTGCTTGCTGCTGGAGCACAGAACAGCCCCTGGAAACAGATGTGACAAAGCCAAAGAGCACGGACCTGGGGACCTAAGACTGTGGGTGACACCCATTTTCTTCACTGAGCTTTTCTGCACAGCTTTCTGACATTCTCCTCAACAAGGACTCCTTTTTACAATCAGATTGTTTAGACGAAAAAGCACAAACTCCGTAAGAAAAATTACAAAACTCTCGGGGGTGACTACAGTCCCATCACTGTGAGTGCATGGCAGTCCCCACTCCAGCGTCTGACTTCATGTCTGGCACGTCCCCTAACCTTCCTGGTCAAAGCCTCCTCGACTAGAAAACAACACGGTTTGACAACATAACCTGCAAGTTTCCTGCCTGTCCCAAATGGCTAACAACTAATGATAATCATATCTTATTGTTCAAGTCACCAAAGTGTACAAAGTGTGCACATAGACAGAAGCTTGAGGGCAAATGTTCATAATCATTGCTCGCCCCCGCTCCCTGCCCATCTGGAGAGAGGGAAACGGGTGCTAAGAATAATCGCACACCATCTCCACTCTGTCTGTTCAGGTGGCCCTGAAATTCAGTCGTGGCTGGAACAGTTTCTTGTTGGAGACTTGCCCACTGCCCCTGACAAGTTACAGTTTAGGGTGGGTATGTAATGAACTTGATTCATCATACTGCCTTGAAATGCAGACCCTAAGCAAACACCTAAGTGCTTCTGCAGAAACGAAATCTTGCTGTTTGCAATGACGTGGATGGAACTGGAGGGTATTATGCTGAGCAAAAACAAACTGAGGGTTACTGGGGGGTGGGAGGGTAGGGATAGGGTGGATGGGTTATGGACATTGGGGAGGGTTTGTGCTTTGGTGAGTGCTGTGAAAGGTGTAAGCCTGGTGATTCACAGACCTGTACCCCTGGGGCAAATAATAATTAAAAAATAAATTAAAGAGACTTCTAATCTCATAAAACAAACTGAGGGTTACTGGGGGGTGGGAGGGTAGGGATAGGGTGGATGGGTTATGGACATTGGGGAGGGTTTGTGCTTTGGTGAATGCTGTGAAAGATGTAAGCCTGATGATTCACAGACCTGTACCCCTTGGGCAAATAATAAAAATAAAATTAAATAAATAAATAAATAAATAAATAAATTAAAAATATATATATAAATGCTTCTGCAGGCTCGTGCTTGAGATCCATGCCGGAGCTGCTAGGCTGTCCTGTACTGGACCTCAGGCTGCACGTTCGAGGGCACACAGAAGCCTGGCTTCTTTAAACTGTGGAGGAACAGGAGCAGCAGTGAGGTCTTCCGAGCACATTGTCCCTCTCTCACCATTCGGTCCTCACGCCAGCTCATGGTGGAGAAAATGAAAGAACACCAAATCTACCACTTAGAGAAGTAAATACTCTCAAAAAATCTCACCTTTGAAATACACAACAAAATGACAAGTCCATTTCTTTAAAAAAGTAAAAATCATGTTACATTCTAAATATCAACAGGATATCTTGCTTAAAACCTAGCAATTTCTGGCACTTACTTTAAAAGGTGGATTTCTTTTATACTTATTAAATGGATTTTTTTTTTTTTTTTTGCTAAGAATGAGGTGATGTGAACAGAGTGATGGAAGGCTCCACCCTCTAGACCTTTCAAATGTCTGTCAAGCACAAAAATGTTGAGAACTTGGGGCAAATCTTTAAATTTAGCATTATAATTAGCTTCAACATTATATAACTTAAAATAGCTTTTCTTAACACCCATCTGTCCAAATCCCCAAAGACAAAAGAAAAGTGAAAAGTTTCAACAAATAATTGCACAGTGTGTCTCGAAGATGACGATCTTCCTAACCATGGTCTTGGGGTATTTTTACTGACTTCCATCATATTAGTGACTTAAGTGCTTTGACAAGTATGACAAGCTTGCACAGTGGATTCAGGCTTCAAGAGCAACATGCTCCTATAGGCATTGCCTACAAAATGCTGATTTTGTAAAAGCAACATCATTCAATACTGACATTCGAAGTTTTCCCAGATCACCCAATTTATCCAATCTTTAGTAATTAGCAGTGAACACTTACTTCCTTCAACCTTCTCATCTTTGCAGGTTTTCTGGGAACTATATGAATATAACTGCAAAAGAAAATAGAAAAACCTAATTAGAAGGTAAATATTGAGGTGGAAGATCAGAGCCTCTACAGAGACAACTCCTTTTCAGCATTCCCATAACAGACTCCACGACAATTTAGAGTCAAGAGCAGCACATGGGACATGGACACCCAATGGCAAGGTCAACAGCAAGGTCACCACAAAACAATGCCACACTGGCTGCCATTGGCAACGCCCATGGGAAACTGCCTCCTGAATGGCACTCCTTCCCTCCTATAACCTTATTAATCTAAAAGGGACTATATCGATCATCTACTCCAACCTCGTTACTTACCAGCTCACCAAAAGCCCCAGAAGTGTGCTCACCCAGAGTCCTGCAAACTGGCCAGCATCCCAGCAGAGTCCAACCCTACCCAGCTCCTCATCATGTGCACCATCCCCTCCTGTCACACAGAATTACGTCACTGGCCCCATTCTGCCAAAACTGAACCCCGGGAAATGTCACCAGAATATCACATATGTGAGGCCCACTAGTACAACTTTTGACAGTTGGGGACTTTCAGAGAGCCCTCCATATGCCTCAAAAATAGAACAGATATTTTTTCACGATAATAAACACCTTAATTTTATATCTTTTGAAGTTACTTCCTGATTTAAAAAAATCACACATCTGAGATTGTTGCTGTTGTTGACAGTTTTAGCAATATTCAGAGAAGGATTCACAAAGAGTTGGCAGCTGGAAGGAAAAGGGATTAGGAAGTATTCAGTAGCGTCGGGAGTCACACGCCAGATGCCTACAGAGGCCAGGCAAGTAATGACGATGCTTGCCCAGGGCAACGTTAGGGAATGGTGGGGACTGTGGCAAGTGCAAGCCCACTTCCCGCCTGGGGTGAGCAGTGCTCATTGCTCCAGGGCCCTGTTTTCACATGGAAATGCAGGCAACTAAAAGCTCAGTCCTTCTGAATAATCAAATCTTCTATTTCTTTTTTTAATAAAACTAAAATTTCGTACTATTACATGAACCCTTTTGTTATAAAATGTCCCAGCCAATTCACATGTTTGAAAACTGTGACCCAAACTAACCACAGCACACTCAGAGCCCCGGCTCACCACCTCTGCTCATGGCCCTTGTATGCGCTCTCCCACTTTTAACCCCCAAGTTCCACGTTTGATGATGAACACTAATCTCCAAACGAGACAACCTATTCTATCATTAAGTGGAAACAAAACATAAAAATCAAGGCATGGGGCACCTGGGTGGCACAGTTGGTTGGGCATCCAACAATTGGTTTTGACTAGGGTCATGATCTCAGGGTCATGGGATCAAGCCCCACGTAGGGCTCCATGCTCAGCACAGATTCTGCTTGGGATTCTCTCTCTCTCTCTCTCTGCCCCTCCCACTCATTCTCTCTCTGTCTCTAAAATAAACCTTTTTTAAAAAAGTAAAAATAAATGCAGGAAAACTAAATCATAAAAAGATGTTATAAAAACACAAAATGCTGTGTATCATTTCAATGTTTCATTCCAAAAAACCCACAAATATAACAGAGAGAGGGAACAAGTAATTCCTCAGAGATGCAGTGAACTGGAGTCTTGAGGCCAGTGTTTGGAGAAAGGCTTTGTAGGGTGTGGGTTTCCTTGGGGGTGGAGAGAGGGGAGCAGGCACTTGAGCAGAAACTGGACATTAACACGCCATGTCACTCCATGCTGCTTCCAGAAAACAAAGGAAAGGAAGAAGCCGCCCATTTGAATCAAGCCAGGCATTTTAAAGCAGTGCGTGCATTGAATTCTCACAGCACCACATTGGATATGAACTAACCCCATAGATGCAGACATGGATCTTCAGCAAGGTCATGAAATTGGGTAAATGCTACTGAGATAGGAAAAGCCAGGATTCAATGCAACCCAGGCCTTCTGTCCCTGAGACCACATTCCTGATACTTGGGCTCAGCTGCCACCTTTTCCTGATATCCACTATCCTCAGGACACAAATGGGTAGAGAGGAGACAGAAGTAAAGGTTGGGTGTAGACGAACTATGATAGTGTGATTTAAAGCTCTTTCATTTTGTAAATCAACAACAAACTCATAAGGCAAACAGGAAAAATTCCTGGCATAATCCAAATTCTTTGGGGTCTCCCCCAAACATGGGCATGCACACACCATGTCCTAAATTATTTTTTTTTGTGAATATGGTTTTTGTCACAAAAGAAATCATGAATTCTAGGTTTTACTGGACATTTTTTGAAAAGTAATTACTAGCCTGTAATATTTTGTTTTATAGAAGAAAAACTTGTGTTCTTCATCTCAAATTAATTCATTCCAGAAAATGTAGGGTTTGAATAATGATTGGATTCTAAATAGACTTGATGGTGTTTGTCTTTTCAATGTACCGTTTTGCAGCCATTATTATGAGAAGAGCCCCAGGATGGCTAATACATCATCAAGTTTCACTGCAAAGTTCATTTGCTGGTGGCACAATTAGGAGATTATTTTCTGGAGAAAATTAATTTTAACTGCTCAATGGCTCAGTAATTACAGAATATACATTCCTACAAGTGCTAGCTTACTGATACCAGTAGAAATCAAGCCAAAAGATTTGTCAGAGCTTTATTCACCGAAGTCTGGATTCCGATTTCATACTTCATTGATCTAAAAAGTAGTGAAGAAAATGAAATTTAAATGTCTCTCTGTGATGAACTTCCCATGCAAAGAGCACCCATCTGTGTACATCACTGAAGGTACACGGATGATTCCAGAGAATCGAGGACACGTGGGAATCCCAGTGGCCCTCCCCACTCCCCACCCCCGCCCCTGAACTGGGTCACGTTGTCTCCCTCACGGAAAACACTGACAAACCTGGAGAGATCTGGGAAGAGAAATGCCTCAAAGTGTCAGTATTTCGACCACGTGTCCAAAACATTTCAAATAAACTATGACAGTTTCCCTACCAAATCAAGGGTCTAGCAGAGTCTGTTAGAAAACTCCTTGCCCCACGGGGCAGAGGAAAGAGGAGCAGGTACCCAGCATGTCTGGGCAGGTTGGCCCACATTTCCAAGCTTCCTTCCTCACCAGCTCACACGTAAAACACACACTGATTTTACAAGGAAATGTTTGGGGGAGGGAATTAAATGCTTTTCATTATACACACATTGAAAAGGATTTTAAAGTCAATTTCAGTAGCAACATATTCTCCTACCTGAATACCGGATTCTGTAGGAAATCAAAATTCAGCATACGTAGTGTCTAAGACCGCTGCGGGGATGGTAGCAAAGACACCCAGACCGGGCGAGTCAACAACGGACATTTATGTCTCACGGTTCCGGAGGCTGGGGTCGGAGATGAGGGTGCCTGCATGCTTGGGTTCTGGCGACGGCCCTCGTTCTGCTCCATAGACTGCTGCCTTCTCGCGTGACCTCACGCGGTAGCAAGGGCATCGAGCTCTCCGGGATCCCTCTTACAAGGACACTAACCCCATGCATGACCGGTTCACCTCCCAAAATCCCCACCTCCTAACACCCACCGCGGAGATTAGGTTTCAACACAGGAATTTTGGGAGGACACAATAATTCTGTTTACAACATGGTTATAGTGATTATATATGTATATATCATATATATACATAATATATATGTGATATAGCATATAATCAAGCCTGAAAACAATCATCACAAAACCAGACACCTATAAAGGAATATGTTCTTGTCAGTGAGGCCTCACACATGACAGGATTAGCACTATAACGAACATAAAATATCATGGCACTAATCCAATACCTCTTGGCAACTCGGATGTCAATGGATTAAGATTTTCCTTCAAAAACAATAGGATGTTTAATTTACATCTTTGCAGATGCAATTAAGAATTCAGATCACAGGCCAGCCTCTCACAAAATTACATTATCTGGGTGGGCCCCCAAATCTCACGCTACTAACTGAATCTGGAGTGTCTCTGGGCGAGCAGCAGGCAGAAGATGAGCTCAGCAGCCCTCTCCCAAGAATCTCACCTTTACCTCAGCCCTGGGGGAATCTCCTCAACTAAAATCCATATAAAAGGAGTCGCTTACAGTCAAACGTAAACTAACAAGGAGATTACTCTCTCAACTGAGAGGAAAAAATTAAACTAACAGGAAACAGAAACAGGTTTCCAACACAGGCATCACAGATGTAGAAGGACAATATTTCCATAAAAGCAAGCATGAAAGTACATGCAGGACCAAGAAACTTTAAAGAAGAAAACACATGATTTGAAAAAGAACCAGGGAGAACTTTCAGAAATGAAAAATTAAATAATTTAAATGTAAAACTCAGTGAGTTGGCTTGATAGCAACTTATACATAGCAGAAAAATTAGCCAAAAGTTCGATGTGAACCAAGTACCTAACGGACAGCACAAAGATATAAGAGAGAAATTTGAGACAGAGAAGAGGATTCCCGGAGGTTAGTGTCAGTGAGAAAAGCCAACCCACATCAACTCCAAGGCAGAAAACACAGAAAGTGTAAAACAGAGGCAGCCTCTGAAGCCACAATGGTCGTTGAAAGCTACCACGCCAGATTCCAGAGAGTTCAATCAATCTGTCACTTGGACATAGCTCTTAAACCACAGTGCACTGAGGTTAAAGAAAATATATTCTAAATAGCCAGAAAAGATAAAATACTACTTTCAAATAAGCAAATTATAACTGATTTCTCATCAGCAACCTTGAAGTTAGAAGACAATAGAAAAACACCTTCCAGGACCCCTGGGAGGTGCAGTGGGTTAGATGTGCAACTCTGAGTTTCTGCTCAGATTATGACCTCAGGGTGGCGAGATCAAGCCCCACGTTGGGCTCCATGCTCAGCGGAAAGTCTGCTTGGGATCTTCTCTTCCCTTCTGCCCCTCCCCCAACTTGTTTTCTCTCTTTCTTTCTCTCTCTCTCTTTCTCTCAAATAAATTAAAAAAATAAAATCTTCCCCAGATAAACAAAGGGAAAAGAGAAACACCTTCTGTGGACTGAAGAACCCTGTCATTCAAACAGAATCATCCACCTATGAAAATATACATGAAGATCAAGGGAGAGAAGGCTTCCATCCCTGGGGACCATGGACTAAGTAACTCTGATCAACCTGTCCACTAAGTACTAATAAAATCAGACAAAATGACAACATGTTCTCGAAACATAAGACATCTAACAAAATAATGAGGAATTACCAAGCCAAGAACCAGGAAATAAAGAAAATCCAAATATGTGAGCCCACTATCTGGGGCCACTGCAGCCCAGGGCCCACTGTCCACTTGCAGACAGATGGCTGATAGGCTGAACCACGTCTTTGACAGGCTCTGTGACCAGCAGGCAGAAGCACTTGTGGGCACACCAGCAATGGGGCTCCTTGTGAACTACCTATCGTTGTGAACTGGGGCCCCAATGGGGTCCATCCTGTCTTCAAGCCATGTGGGTGGCCCAAATTATCACATATTCTGAAGTTGTATTAAAGCGATCATGAACAGTTGATGACAGATATTTGGCCAAAACACACAAAAAATCAACTTTGGCAAAAGACAGTATCACCCTAGGCCTCAAATTAATTCTACGAATAAGTTTGGAAAGTAACGTCCAGCACACAAAGATAACGAGACAGACAGAGAGAGAAGACAGCATGACAGAACCAGCAGGAGCACCAGCTGGGGCCCTCCCAGACCCTTGGTGCTGGGGAGTCACCTGTAGAGACTCCCGCAGCAGGGATGAAGCCTCCCGCCTCGGCCTCGGGAGTGAGCCCAAAAGCACCCACCCCAGTCGGGCCTTCAGATGACAGTAGCCGGCATGCTGATTGCAACCTCACGAGAGTCTCAGAGCCAGAACCATGCAGAAGCTGCTCTTGAATTCCTGGTCCTTTGTGATGGTGGCTGCTTATCTCCCCTAAACACGCACTACAGAGCTCACACCACCTCAGCAGCACCCCAACTCTGCCCCACAGGAAGGGTGAACATCAGCTAGGTGTCGAAGAAGTGCAGGCTTGAATTTCAGGTTGCGAAGTCACTTGTATGATGACAGTTAGGAAGAAAGTTTAGAGAGGTTGTAAGAAGCATCAGTGTCCTCCTGAGAAGAGAAGTGTGGGTATAAACAGAGCTGTGCTGTGTAACCCACAGGCAGTAAGACTTCCAAGGGACTGCAGCACCAGTGTTGGGCTAAATAAAGAAGAATCAAACTGACACTCTGAGTGGACACCATCCAGGATGACCAACAAGTTGAATATGGCCAATCAATTTCCATCCGGACTTCTGCGGTGACCCTGGCACTTACACACAGGTGCATTTCCGCAGGACAGCTAACACCTTTCCCGCCAGCTGTCCTGGTCTCCGCAGACACTGGGGAGGGGGCTTCTTTGCTCTCTGCAGACATTCAGTCTGTGCTGTAGGCCAGCGCTGCTTCATGTGCTGGGATTCTGAGATCATGCGGCTCAAAAGGCGGGTGGCAGGACACACTGCCGGAGATGCAGGGATTTCACACCTTGGCAGCTGCGTTCATCCGAGAATGCGAATGTGTGCAGAGCCAGTGTGACCACCAGCCTGAGGCAAGCCAAGCGCATACCTGATTCCTACCTTCCAGTGCTTCCCAGTTCTGCCCGGCAGGGCTAACTCCCTTCCTTCCTTCCTCCAGATCTTCCAGCCAAGGTCGGCTTTTCAGAGAGGCTTGCCCTGGGGCCACTGCCTGCCCACTCCTCTCCCCCATGCCCTTTCTGACACTCTCCAATACACCTGCTGAGGGCGGGGGACCCCAGCCCTGCCCACGGCCAGCAGGAGGGGGTTGTGCGCACAGGTGTGCTGTCCCCACTAGCGAGTCACCTGGAACAGAACGCCGCCCTGCACTCGTCTGGTCACCCTGAGAAGGGGTGACTGTGCTCCTCCTTGGCTCTTGCTCCCCCGGGTCACAGAGCAGAGGGCGACAGGTGCGCAGGGCGCGCTCGCCTAGTCACTACGCACAGAGGGCGACATTGCGCTCCACGCTCTCGGGTCACCGGGCACAGAGGGCAGAGGGCAACAGGTGCGCACTGGCCGGGTCACCGCGCACAGAGAGCGACATTGCGCTCCGCGCTCTCGGGTCACCGCACACAGACGGCAGAGGGCGACAGGTGCACCGCGCAGGGGGCGGGGGCGCGGGGAGGGGGCGCCGCGCTCACTCACTCAAGCTTCTTGAAGGGCTTGCGGCCCGCAGCCACGTACTTGCCGCCCGCCTGCAGCGCCTGCAGCTGGAGCACCGGCTGCCCCCGCGTCGGCGTGAACAGGCGCCGCACCCCGAACGGCACCTCCACCTGCTCGGTCAGCTGGTCCAGCAGCGCCTCGAAGGTGGCCACGCGGCGCCGCGGCAGCACGCACCTGCGGCCCACAAAGAACGCGTC